>JAOSBP010000004.1:15334546-15348272 GCA_027563825.1 Erythroxylum mucronatum | reverse complement strand
CAACAACAACAACAACAACAACAACAACAACATAATTCAAAATTGTAAAATAAATATTGCAACAATTATCAAATAATCAATGAATTACATCTATTATTTTTATTACACTATAGAAGCATTTTCGTCATTAATACTATTTTCTGTTTTATCCTCGACAACCAAATATATTTTTGTACTCAGGACGAAGACAATTATTTCTGTTCTGTTCACCACAACCAAACATCTCATTGTCTTCAATTTTTGTTCTGTTCCGTTCTTTCCTGTTCCGTCCCGTCCCTGTCTGTTGAAAACGTTAACCAAACACAGCATCATATTAAGAAGTGCACAATTTTATGCAAGAAAAACAAAAAGAAACAAAGTCTTATGCTTCGGACTGAGCAGCGAAAGAATATAAAAACAAAGCAGAAGTGGAAGGGACAAAATTGGTAAAGACGTAAACAAGGGGCAAGGGCTTATCATCTTTTCCCCTCCTCCTGTCTCCAAAACGTTATATTCTTATGGAAAACAAAGGCCGCTTTTATGGGATTAGAAGTGGGACCCTCTGAATGCTTGGTTGGTTGATCTGCAGCGCTGCTCGCTCTTATCTTTGTTCTTTCTCCCTTTAGTTTTAAATAACGAGGATACATTTCTCGTCTCTCGTGATGGAATCATTACCTGCTGTTTTGTTTTTCAGACGCTATGTCCATTCTCAGTCTTAACAACCAGTTCCATTTTTCCTTTTTTGTCATCTCCATTTCGTAATTTTGGTTTTGGGTCTAGATCTGTTATCTTTCCAGGGCGACTGTTTCTTCTCAAATTAGCTATTTTCAAACCACTTCCGTCAAAGGTTTTCAAGTAGTATCTATTCTTTTTCCCAGAAATCAAGAGATGTTTCCAATCCTATAATTTGTTCGGAATTTGCAATTTTGACTTTGATGGAAGGTAGTACTGGTGGTAGCGGAGGCCACACAGGTCGCCGGAGAACCTCCCTCTTGGATCACATCCCCATGTCCGCAGTCGACAACCGGCGAGTAGGGCTGACCATGGGCGCAGTATTGAAGTTAGACAGCCGAGCCTCGGCTGAAATGGGTCCACCAGTAACGCAAGTGAGCCGAACCCTTTTAGACATAATACGCAACGAAGAGCCTCACGGATCGTTGTTTGGGCACAAGGACAAAAAGAGCTGGAAGGCCTTTCGAGACCGTCTCCGCTTTAAGCGTGCCGGCGCCGCCTGGAACTCCTTGGTCCCAGTTCCAGCTCCGGATATCCTTGTCAACAATAATAATGTTTCAAGATCCTTCATGTCTCGTCGCCATTCAGTGCGTTTCACTACTGTGTCGGATCAGAACCATCGCCGGGATGGTGATGATAACTCCAATGTTTCTTCAAGTTCGGGGCCGTACATGACTCACCGGAGCTCGGGAAGATTTGCAGCAGCGCCGAACTCCCCGGAAGAAAATACTGGGGAACCAAACATCCGCACGGTGGTGGACGACCCCGTGTCTAGAAGTTTCGGATCGCATCTATCGCGGAACAGGTCGGAGAACGAAGAGGACACGTCGCGGCGTTTGGGTGAGGAGAGGGAGGAGGGTGGCAGAGAAGAGGCGGAACCGGTGAGAATGTCGTTGATGGATTTGCTGGAGGAGACTGAGATTGAGGGGCAGATGGGGTTTGAAGCGTCGAGGTATGTTGTGGGAACTTGCGAGGACGAGGAGAAAGAGGTTGTGAGAGGGGTGGAGGTGGAGCTGCCATGTTGCGTGTGCATGGTGAGGCATAAAGGTGCGGCGTTTATCCCCTGCGGTCATACATTTTGCAGGCTCTGTTCCAGGGAGATTTGGGTCCAAAGGGGAAATTGTCCTCTCTGCAATGGCTTCATACTGGAAATTCTTGATATTTTTTAAGCTCTTTTTTTCTAATACCGTATGTTATTGGTTTTGGATAATTTGGACAGTCCAGAAGAAGTGTGGGTGTGTAGCTGTAGATGTAGATGTAAATGTTTCTTCTTCTGTTTTGTGGCGAATGAGTTGGTAAGTGATTTCGTTTACTGAAAGGTTAAATCATTAAAAAGCTCAAACGGAAGAATTAGTGATAATAAATTTAAGGGTAAATTATAATAAAAGTTATAAATACTAATGATAATTAAAGTGACATTCTATTTTCGCGAAGGATTATTCGAATCAATAATAATCAAGAATAATAAAACATTCTCGTTAATTACTTTAAACCGATGAATCTTACTACTCACATAATAAAACATTCTCGTTAATTACTTTAGACCGATGAATCTTACTACTCACCTACTTCCATACAGTTTGGATAGGTTATATATAGTATCAAAACATTGTAATTCTTATATGAGATAGCTTTGATGATCTCAAGTCAAATGATTACTTATACAATCATCACAATGAGATTTTTATACACGTGCAAGTAATGTTCCAAATGGAATTTTCATATAAGATTAGTTTAGTGAACTTGTTTTTTAATAAGCACAAATACGTTTTTTTAAGTATTTTCCTACTTTATTCTATAAGATTGATTATTTCCTTCATAAGGAATATATATAACATGGGCTAGTCTTTTATGCTTAATTAACGTCCAATCTCAATTGAACAAAGAAAAAGAACAATTTGGGGATAATACATATATGCACTATGAATCTCATCATAATTTTATTTGCAATATACATTTATCCTATAGATAGACTTTATCATATACATTTAAATATATATTTATATATAAAAGATAAATAATGCCTATAAATAATTATGTCACTAAACTATAACCAACTAGTTGACTTTAGGGTATAAACCAACAATCTCTACTTGCACTAAGCTAATCATTTAAATATCTTATACCATATTTTTATATGACGATTACGTTACTATTGAGACAGTGGTTTAGTGAGGCAATTTTACAAGATTCTCTATAGTGAGTACTTGCTTAAATCTTATAATTTTTCTTCTCAATTATCGTCATAATTAAGAGAGATTGCTTAAATACATAATTAGATCTTTGATGAGACCTTAACTCCTTTTACATACCCAAGGACTCTAATGTTCTATGATATGTTTTGTTTGAATAATGCAAGGAACTATATCAATTTCATTAAAGAACTTTTGATCCAAATAATCATTTTCATTAAATGATAAATGTATTTTATCTTTATTATCAATTAATGCTACATTGGAAGCTTTCCAATATTAAAATAATATTATTCCAAATAAAATATACCTTAAATAGGATTTGATTCTAAAGTTAATCTCCTTATAAACTCGAACTCAAATATTAACTCATATATAGAATGATAGATATTTTCAATACTTCAAAAGTGTTAGATATCTCAAATACTAAACACTTTTAGTGCATTATTTGCATGCTTGAAGTAGAATAGGTAATCGACTTCCATTCTATCTCTACTAATCTAATTCCTAGAGTTAAGTTATCACCTTTTGATATCTAATATGAATTGTTTTTGAACAATTATATTTTCGATAATAGAAAATACAAATTATTGTTCTCTCTATGAGTAATATACATCTACACACTTTTATTGAAGAGGACAACTATACTCTCATTAACCTTTTTGTAAATATGATAAATTCACAGTCATCTCCAATATAAACTCTTTAAATTAATCATAAAAGTGAATCTTTCAACATCTTGTAGCCTTTCAACTAGACATCAAATGTATCAATAAAGACACTAGCACAAATTGGATGTATTGTCATTATATTTGAACTTTTCATATTTCATTCTATTCCCACTACTTATCATAAGAACAATTCTTCTCTAATAGGGTGTTCGGTTGACTAGAATCACCATTTCATTTCTGATCTATTCTTGGTAATAGGTTATTCCCTTGTTTGGTTGAAGAAAATATACAGAATATATAATCCAAGCTCCTTATTTATTCCTTTAGTTTGGGGAATAACTAATCCCATCGACCCTCTATCGTCATTTATATAATAATAATAATAATAAAAATAATAGTAATCATCATCATCGTTGTCGTCGTCATCATAATAATAACTCTAATAATAATTATAATAAGAAGAAGAAAATAATAATAATAAATAGTTAATCGGGACTATAATGTAGTTAGTGAGGATTATAATTGATATTTTGGTCTTTTTGTTAATTATTCCTTTATCATTTCAAATTTACATTTTCAAACCTAACACTGACATTATATCATCATTAGAAATTCTTAGGAATAAACCAAACTAAATAATATCAATTCTATTACATTCCTCATTTATTATATTCTTAAAGAATTACTATTTCATTTCTTATCTATTCTAGCAGGTGAACCAAACATTCAGTAAGTGTTCATTAAAACAAACAATTTGTTCAATGGGTCTGGAGGATTACATCTAACCTTTTGTATATCTTATAACCTTTTATTATCCAATTTAGTTCTAAAATTAGTAAATAATATACACTTCAATTAAGTATCACATACCTAAATCATTAACTTTGACTCTTTCAAAGTCTTAATGTGTCATATCTAATACGAAATCTTACTAATTGATTTAATCAGAACTACCGAAGATAAGATGTAGTGCTAGGCATACTTATAAAAGAAATAAATGTTACATAATATAATATCTTATATTGTATAATCCTCCTTATATAAAAAATCACTCTTATGGATTTCAGCCTTAGAGATATTCACTAGAGATTCTCATTCCCTGTGGATAACATAAAAATTTATATCTCACCACATTGATCTCATCAAAATGCGTCATCATTATTAATATTTAGTTTCTACTTAGATTTAAATACTGTGAACTTTTCAAAACAAACTTTTACTTAATTTATAATACATGAGTTAAAATTTTTAAAAAATTCAAATTTTTAAAAAATTCAAATTACATATTACAATAATGTATGATATTTATTAATTACATTTAATTATAATAGTGAATTTTATGAGGTTTTATGATTTATTATATAGTTATTTTTATTTAAATGTTATTTTTAATTACAACATAGTATTTTTTTTCATTATTAATAAATACAATAGCTAAGAAACAGAACAACAATATGCTTAAGAGGCAATCAATTGAGGATGCCAATAGTTGCACTTGCCAAATACTTCTCTAAATCCACAACCGTGACTAAGCACAGCATAAAACCGAAATTGCTAGAAGAAATCACACAGCATACAAAACCAGCAAGCTCTCCCCAAAAGGTTTGGCTTCTCACTATCCTGTTTTACATCCATATTTTATTTCAAGGCTTCTCTGCTGAAAACTTTCACACGTATACATTTTACAATACAACAATGGCTGGTGGTAATAATCCTCAAGTCTACATTTTGCAATACAAGAATGGCTGGTGGTAGTAATCCTCAAGTCTATGGAAAAGGGGAAGAATCCAATAAAAAACACTGAGATGCTGCCCCGGTTTTTTCTTTTTGTGTAGAGATGTTAGTAAGTCACTGATTCTTCCTTCTCAATCATCTAGAAAAAGTCTGGTGGACAAGTTGGGAGTCATGTTGATCTTAAACTAACCACTTCAAGTTAAACCGCTCAAGTGTCTGCATACCCAAGCTGAGTTTGGATGTGCTGGGTGGAGCACTTATCTGGTTGCCTCACAATATATATCTGATCCCCAACTTTACCATCGGAGTCCTGATTCCGGTTCCATGTCCACAGAGCCCATGTCTCGTTCTTCACCTGCAAATTACACGACCAACTATTGAATTGTTACCCCCATTAATGGCGTAATCCTACAAGACTTATTCCGTGACTGAAAAGATAACAGAAACGAGAGTGTCTGAAACCTTCAATCTCACTTTAGTTTTCATGTTTTTTTCCCCCTTGTTTTCCTACTTAAATTAACTAATTCAGTTTCAAAGAGAGGGACAAAAAAGCACCTCTAGAATTCCATGGCCGAAGCTACTTTCTCGCAAAGCGCTGTAATCTGGTTGCCTATCCCAACAAAACTTGCCAGCTGCCGGGCCAGTTGTAAAGTTTGTTGCACAGAAACCGGCCATGAATGCATCCGGAGTATGTGAAGGCTCTGGACAATTACCAGGTTCATCAGCATGGTTGATTGCCATCTTTTCACGGTTGCCTCCATCTCCAACTGTGATATATACAGGACCACATGGATCTAATGTGTAGTTGTAAACTCGATTTGATCTTTCATAAGCATGAACCTAGTGATTCATAAAGAGAAAGATTCAGTGGACGTGCGAAACCAACTAAAACTCAGGCAGAAGGGCTGGCATTTGTCTACCAATAAGATTTGAGTTCAATCGTATCTATCCCACTCCCCAACCTCAATGGACTAAAAAGCTTAAAAGACCTTCATTCCATCAAACATATAAAAAATCAATGCAAATTTTGAGGATCAGGTCACAATATGCAGGGAAATTAATACAAAATTGAGTGTAGAAAAGGAAAACTACAAACCTTCCAAACTGTTCTGTTTAATGACTGTTTACAGGCGAACCAAATTTATGTAGTTTACATTATTGTATCGAACTTCCTAAACCTGATTGTCACTTGCATTTGGTTTTTCAATTTTTAGTAAAGCAATTCACTTGATTGCTTAAAGGAAGGATAGGACGAGGTTAATATGAAACTCAATAATATAGGTTCATCTATCTGCCTAGAATCTACATGAGTTCGCGACAACACTTACATGTCCATTGAAGACTATATCAATCCCATATGAATAAAGCAATTCTTCCATCTCCACCCTCATACACTCTGCCTCTCTGTAATGGGACCTGTAAGAACTGTACCAAGGAGGGTGCCATGCAGCTATCAGCCACGGAGTTACTGATCTGTCAACGTTAGCCAGGTCTCTCTCCAACCACTTGTATTGATCGGCTACAACAGAAACCAACACATATAATGTCTACAAGGCATACGTTAATTAAGTTCTGTCCGAAAAACATGCTTCAGTTGAATGGGGAAACAAATCGCATTGATAATGACTGAAATATAAATCTAAAGACCAATTAACTTCTACAGTTGGTTTTCCATTGGAAAACATCTCCAATCAACAACGAAAATCTCAAATCAATATCTTATCTAATATAATTGAAGATCTCAAAGTTATAAGTTAATGTTTCTTTGCTATTGTCAGGCAGTTTAGCACGCAAGAGAAGAATCAAATTAAATTTCTTACAGCTACAGGATAATTTGCATATGTGAATATTTTTGTCTTTGATCAACTGATAAGTTAAAATCAAAAGAACTTGGCTATAATTACTAGCTTATGCAGTTCATTAGCATGCTGGTTTGAAATACTTCAGGGCTTCAAATAGATTAAGTTTTTATGTCAAAGAAAGCAACCATATGAGTACTTTGAAGGACTAGAAATTACAAAAAGCAGAATGCAACCATCGCTGCAGACACATATACGGAATACTACCTGATTTGTCATAAGCAATATATGCACCCAACATGATGAAATGTATGCCCCCTGCATTAAAGGAGTAGTAGAATGTAGATGGAGATCCACTTTCCTTGGATGGGAATGCAAATCGTGAGCTGTAAGCGACAAATGTTTGCTTTCCTACTTGCTCTTCGATCTCATGATTCCCTTCAATCACCATCATAGGGATCTTAGAAACTAACCGCTGCATAAACCTACAAATTTACATTCAATGATAATGGCTTCAATATTTCGTCATTTAGAAACTTGGATGATGATGTATGCTACTCTCAAGAGAAGGAAAAGAAAGGAATAAAAAGAAAAGCAATAAGGCAGGGATAAAGTTAACCTTCCCCAGTAATCCCAACGAGGTTGATAAGTCTGATGGATAGGGGTTTTTGAAAACGAGCAAGAATAGCAGTCAGAGCCAGTTCCGTTGGTGAGATACAGATTCGCATAAGTGGCATCGCCAACCAATAGAACAAGTTCAGGTTTGCCCCTCATGACATGGTTGATAGTAGTAGTTGTATTGTATGTGAGACCAAGATCTCCCACAACAGCTATTTTACTGGGATAGCTCCTCGGATCAGAAACTGGCATGGTCTTGAAGAAGAATACACCACTCATTGCTGGTATAGAGGGGTCTCCGCATCGATAATAGTACAGAGAGCTGGGTTTCAAACCTGCCAAAGAAACGATAAAAATCAGAAAGAGACAACAATCGGCAAAACAAGTTACTAGTTCCTTCCACCATAACAACTCTCCTCAGAAGATATCAAGCATCACCCAGGAAACAACGTAGGTAAAAAACAAGGTTTCCACAATGATCAAAAGGAGTAGGGCATGTGTAAAGAAAAAAGAAAAAGCCAAAAACGGTTGACGTTGAACATATATGAATAATTGCCTGTCAGACGAACGTGATGAATTATCCCAGAAGTATAATTCTGGAGACCATCAAAAGGGTAAAGTTGACTGTAAACAAGAGAATGGCCTGTAGCTTCATGATTCAACGGATGTCTCAATCTCCCATATCGAACCACACTCTTCACGGTTTTGGGGTCTAAAGGAGTTATATTATAACCAATCTGGAATTCCCCTGCAAAACAAAATCCAGCACAATTAAAAGGCAACAAGAGAGAATTTTTTGAGGAATGGCAACAAGAGAGAATTAATAAACACGGGCACTGAAAAGTTTTATGTGAAGAACAAGTACCCTTTCATCTAACGAAGCCAACAAATTGCGAGTACAAGAAAACAAGTCTTTAAGAGGCAGAGAGAAAGCAAAAGCAGAGGAACGAACCAGTAACCCAAGAAATCCAAACAGAGTCGTAGCTGGCAGATAGCGAAACCGATATCTGCTCTGGCTCGAAGCCTGTGGCCCGCCGGCGGACTCGGGGATCGGTATCTGGCAAATCGACGGCATGTCCACGTAAACTAACGTCAAAAGGAACGGTGCGGGGCTGAAAAGGACCGTCCAAGGTAGTCGGAATCTTTGCAAGAACAAAACCGCTAGTTAACAGTAGAAGGAAGACAAGAGGGAGACCCGGAAACGTCATCGTTGAGGAGAAATAAGAGAGAAAAGTGGGCGTTGCGTAAAAGAAGGTCCTTCTCTTTACAAATATAATAATCTAAATTATAGAAAACAGAGGCGTAGCGTAAGTTTGAAGACAGTTAAAAACCGTTGGCCAGTACGAAAGCAAAGTGGGGGGTGACGACAAAGGAGGAGGTTGTGCTGGAGTTTGGACTCAACGCCTCCACCATCCGTCTTCTTTGTATTATTGAATAATTAAGATCCAATTATTGCTCTAAACCAAACAATACTTAGAATACATACAAATAGTAACACTAACAATAACATAATTCTAAGTTTATACACTTGATAATCATCAAAGAGCTACTTAAAAACACACTTGAATACCTAGAAAAACATAGTATAATCTACACCAATCAACATCCTCACACTTAAACCTTTGCTGAAATATAGTGACTATAATTATAAATGTATATGAACAAAAGTTATAAAGTGAAAGAATATGTGTCATATCCTAATTAACATACATATTCATTCCAAAGACACTTAAAACACAAAATTCATAAGTTACTATGACTTTACAATTTAACTAACTATGTTCAAAGTTAAACTAATTCCATTCAATTCTTGCAATTGACACATTCACACAAAGCACACATCATGCACAACATGTTTACACTATGTTGACCTAATAAGGCTATGTTTGGTTGAACGTAAGGTTTTTAATGGAGTGGAATGTTTTATAATGGAATAGAATGCAAATAAATGTAATATTAGAAAATTATTGTTTGGGAGGGATGGAAGGGTTCATAATGTAATATAGTGAAATGTCGTTTGAAAGATGAATGGAATGGAATGTAATGTTTGTATAATAATAATGAATGATTATTATACCTTTGATATAAATAATAAGATGTATTATCTTGTTGTTTGTTATTAGGGTTGATGGTATAATTGGTATTATAAAAAATTATTAAGGGTATATTAGGTAGTGCATATTTATCATTTTATATTTCATTTTAAACCCCCCAAATCAGATGTAACTCATTTTACTGTTTAGGATATAATATGATGTAATGTGAAACCCTCATCTTCCATCATATTCCATTATAAACCCTCATTCCGAACGATGGAATAATATTACATTTTATTCCATTTTATTACTAACCGCCATACCAAACATAGCCTAAAGAACTAACACAATACAAATGCAAAATTCACACACAATTTATATGCAATTGTATATATATCCCCATATTTGAACAACACACTGTCCTCAATATGGAAAACAAAATAATACAAATAAAGATAAATAACAATAAAGAAAAATTTAGAGCAAAAAGATTTATTGAGATTCGACTATAATGGTGTGGACGATGGAATTTAGAGATACTCAATATCATAAAATTCCAGCAATTAACTCCTTACAAAATAAACATAAAAGTTTAAAATAAAAAAATGCCAACAAAATAAATTTAAAATAAAATAAAATAAAATAAAAATCCTAATTATTAGGTTGCCTCCTAAGTAACACTTGTTTGCATCACATTTACACTCAACATGGGTCTATTATGAGTGGCTTGCTTCCATTTATTTCCCCCAATTTCAATTTAGTAGCCTATAAATAAGCTATATGTTGCAATATAATAAAATGGACAAAATTGATAAAATTAAGAAAACCAATTAAGTCTAGTAATGCTCTTTTCAATAACAAACTGTCAATAACATAGGGAATGAAGAAACTCCCTGAATCTTTGGTTGAATCCATCAGTTTGTCATGTGAAAAGATGAATTGCTCTTCTTCATTCGCAATCACCATCGTCCCTCTTCTTCTTCCACTTCTTGAATGGAGACTTCCTTAAATTCTTTAAGCTCTATTACCTTTGTCATCTGTTCCTCTTCTGCTTCTTCATTCTTTAAAGATTTAATTAGACCTATTCTTATAAATGGGCTGCCCTTTGTCGGATTCTTTAATACCTTATTCATATTGAAATTCACATGTTCATTATCAATCCGAAGGATGAGGTTACCTTCATAGACATCTATTAAAGCTCTTCCAGTGTTCAAAAAGGGTTTACCAAGAATTAGTGGACAATTTCAATCCTCTTCAAAGTCTAACACGATAAAATCCACAGGAATTATAAACTTGTCTACTTTTACAAGCACATCCTCCACCACACCAAATGGTTTCTTTATTGATTGATCTGCTAACTAAATAAGCATGAAAGTTAGTTTCACATCTCATTGCCCTAATTTCCTGAAACTTGACAAAGGCATATGATTTACTTGCACCAAATTCACATAAGCATTTAGAAAATTCTAAATTATCAACTACACATGGTATAGTAAAAATCTCTAGATCTTTAACTTTGAGGGCATATGATTGGTAATTATGGAGTTGTAGCTTTCTATCATAGAGATCGTTTGATTGACATCTCAAGTCCTCTTGCTTAATAAGATGTCTTTGAGAAATTTAGCGTACTGAGGTATGCTCTCTAAAGCTTCCATAATGGGAAACGTAATTTGTAATTTCTTCAGCTTTTCCACGAACTTTGCAAATTGTATATCTAATCTGTTCTTCTGAAGTCTTTATGGTAATGGTATTTTTGGTGGATATGGAGAAGGAGGAGCATAGGGAGGATCCTCGTTCTTATCATCATCCTTTTTCTTCTTATCTTAGTCTTCTACAAGTTAGAATTCAATTTGTTTTTTTTTGGCTGGTTCTTCTAGCTCTTTCCCACTCTTAAGTGTGATAGCCTTAAATTGCTCTCTTGTATTTACTTCCATGTTACTAAGAAGGATTCCCACACTTGGAGTTGTTTTAATGAAATCCCAGTGAACCTTGATTTATGAACTAAGTCCCTCCCTAACCATATTGTGCTCTTATAAAGTTGGATTGATGCATATTATTACTTTCCATTAGGAAGCAATTAGCTATGATGTGGCTCTCTTATTCGTATATCTAGCATCTATGTTAGATTGCTTTGAGTGAAGAGAAAGAGGCGGTTGTTAGGTTGTTCAATTACTTGGTTATGTTTGTAATCTCAGTCTGTAATGGTATCACTGAATCTACAACAATAATTCCTTTTGGATCCCAGAAAGTTAATTGTTGTATACTTCATTCTGATGTCTAAAGGCAACTATTGTTTGCCTTCTCTTCTAACAGGTCGTATACTGCATGTACTAGTTGTGTAATTTATTGATAACTGGCACTAAATCTTGGCCTGATAAAGTCTATAAGGGTCCTTTGTTGCTCTCCATGATTTAAATCCTCTACCATCTTTCTTTCTATTGCGTCTTGGTGTTTAACTCCTCATATTTCTCATTCTTGCTTTGGGATGTCTAGAGTTATTGTGTATTCTATATTATTTGTAAACTTTTTTTAAATAATAATAATAATTATAATTATTTTTTTGTTCAGGAAACTGTATTCACACAAGAAAAGTATTAAATCATTAAATCAAAGGAACTTAAATCGTACAAGACATTAAAAGTCTTTGATAATGGTGCCAAAAACTTGTTGAGAAAGTTTTATATATAATAAAACTCTTAATATTGTAAATATATGGATCGTATCTTGTAGTATCAAAAGATATCATTCCCACGAGGACTATAGACACCTAAATAATTTGAAAGCTTTGTCTAAGGTATTAATGAAACAGCCTAGACTACCCGCCCATAGATATTGTCCACTTTGGGTTGCTCCTCGGGCCAAACCCCTCACGATTTTGCTCTTCCCACCCTTGAAAAAATGCGTCTATGGTGGAGAGGTATCTATACCCTTATAAGGGATAATTTGTTTCCCTATCCAGCCAATGTGGAATCTCATCATTCACCCCCCTTAGGGCCTAGAGTCTTACGCTGGCATATCGGGTCGGGAACCGGCTTTGATACCACTTGTAACAGCCCAGACTATCCTCCCACGGATATTGTCCGCTTTGGGCTCCAAGTCCCTTACGGTTTTTCTCTTCCCCCTATTGGGAAGACTCTTCTATGATGGAGAGATATCCATACTGTAGCACCCACATATCCCTTTGAAGGATGTATGAATGCCACACAAAACAATATAACAAACCAAAGCATACGAAAACTTCCAATAAACAATCCCGGCAAACATACATTAAATTACATAGTACTTAACACAAACTCGTTGAAAAATCCAAACCAAACTGAAGTATCATTGTTACAAACTTACAAACAAATCCACATATACATATCAGATACAAGCCCAAAAGTCAAACAAAAAATTTACATTATTTTCAAAACAACACTCAAACTTCATTGGCCATTGCGGATGACTTGTCCCAGTCCTTAAGTCCTCTCTGAACCTACACGGGGCAAATCCACCGTGCTAAGCATATAGCTTAGTGAGTAATAACTAATCTATACATAAACTGACAATTCATCACACTGAATCATGTAACAGCAACAACATGCATTAAAAGATTTCTTTAACCGAAAGTCAGACAGAATGCATTTCAGAACAGCATAACACAAGAGGGTATAAACCCTTCAGAATCAGAACATAATTGAGTTTATGTCAAAGTCAAACAGATATTAGAGTACAAAATCAGATGACTGCTAAATCCATTTACAGAAGTAGGTAACGGGACTTATACAGAAGAGACCGATGTCTCGACACCGAAGTGTCACAAAAAAGACCGAAGTCTTGACACCGAAGTGTCACTAACAGAAGATATTGAAGTGTCGATAATAAAAGACACCGAAGTGTCACAGAAGTAGCTGCAGACCCTTCTAGGCATGCCTATTTACCCACAACTAGGACTCAACAGTTTTAAAACAAAACAAGGTCATTTC
>JAOSBP010000004.1:15322788-15334446 GCA_027563825.1 Erythroxylum mucronatum | reverse complement strand
CCAAAAATTTCAAAATATCCAAAATATACCAAAATTGCCAAATCATAATTAATACATTCCAATTTAATCCACAATTTTCACTTATAAATCAAATTTACCCAGAAATGTCAATGAATGCATGTACAATTATTTGTATAAGTCAAAATTCATCTGCATATATGCGAATACTCAATTATGCAAAGCATATGATGTACTGTAAATTCCTAAATTTTCTAACCCCTAATATGGGGTGTTACACATACCCTTATAAGGCATACTTAGTTCCCCTCTCCAACCGATGTGGGATCTCATCATCCACCCCCCTTACGGCCCAGCGTCCTACGCTGGCACAATGGTTCGGGTACCAGGTCTGATACTATTTGTAATAGCCCAGACCATCTGCCTATATATATTGTCCACTTTGAGTTGCCTCTTGGGCCAAACTCCTCACAGTTTTGCTCTTTCCACACTAGGGAAGACGTGTCTATAGTGGAGAGGAATCAATACCCTTATAAGGTGTACTTCGTTCCCCTCTCCAACCGTCGTGGGATCTCGCACTCTTCACCCCCATAGGGCCCAGCGTCCTACACTGACACATTGGGTCGGGAACCGGCTATGATACCACTTGTAACAGCCTAAACTACCCGCCCACAAATATTGCCCATTTTGGGTTGCCCTTTGGGCCAAACCCCTCATGGTTTTGCTCTTCCTACCCTTGGGAAAATGCGTTTGGTGGAGAGGTATCCATACCCTTATAAGGCATACTTCGTTTCCCTCTTTAGTCGATGTGGGATCTCATCATCCACTCCCTTAGGGCCCAGTGTCCTACGCTGGCACATCGGGTCGGGAATAGGCTCTAATATCAATTGTAACAACCTAGACTATCTTCCCACAAAAATTGTTCGCTTTGGGCTCCAAGTCCCTCACGGCTTTGCTCTTCTCCCTCCTAAAAAGTCGTGTCTATAATGGAAAGGTATCCATACCCTTCTAAGGCATACTTCGTTTCCCCTCTTCAGCCGATGTGAGATCTCATCATTAAAATATTGATTTGAATTAAAATAAATAGTAGAAATCAAAACAAATAATGAAATGAACCAAATAAACAATTGATAATTGAGCTGCTAATGAAATTGATATTGATCAAAGTTGAAGACTTAGGAACTATTATATCCTTATGTTGATTCCTTTAATCTTGTCGATTTAATTTATGCTTGATCCAAGATATCATAAAGTTTTGATTCCTCTCTCTCAAGATCTAATCATTTAATCCTAATAGAATTCAAAATTTTTAGATTTGTAATCTCTCAATTCACAACACTATTCCTAACTTATTCAATTATATTTGAAGTAATTCTATATATAATTAATTTCACAATTAAGAACTCTCTTTAATTATTAAAGAGCCTTTCAGCTTCTCTCTCATTATTAACATAAGAAGTTTTTCCAATTTTCAAAAACATTATTTAATTTCAATCTCATATTTAGATTGCAATTTCACTTATAAAGAAATGACATTATAATTATAATAAAAGAATACTGGTTTTTTTGAAAATTATTGTAAAAATGTTAATTCCTATCTTAAACATTTGAATTGAAACTACGAAGACCATAAGTCTTACTTAAAATATTAGAATTAGCTATATAAATAGATTGTGATGACTTAAGATTTGAAATGATTTTTTTTTTGCTATCAGTTTGTAATTATCTCGAACGTTACCAAATAGGATTCAGTTACATTAAACGTGTGGTGACAGATTTAGGAGTCAGGACAACCAAAACGATGGACCAGCAAACGATAATTTTCGTTTAGATAATAAGAAGAAAGATAGAATCCACGCAGAATAAATTCCAAGCAAATAAGACAAACGAAACCGGTTTAGTGGTCGGTCCACACCCGACTCTCACGCGCTAGGCTGCTTGTTACCTCTCATCAAGAACCGGATCAACACAAACAGTCCCAATGCTCTGACTATATTGCCCATCTGCTTTTTCGTTAATGACGTGAAAACCCCAGCCTTTCTGTTTCATTCCCGTCAAATATTGGAGGAGCGTCCGGTACTTTCACCTAAAGATTGGATTCTATCAAGGTCCTTCTTCCCACCACAACCACGCGACTTTCTTGGTATCCAAAGAAAAATAAACTAATATCTTCTTTTTCTTTTTGTTTTGGCTTCCAATCGCTCTCCCCCTAATTACTTCTGACGCAAGAGCTTTCTACATTGGTCATTTCAGATCGCTAGTCTCTTAGATTGCTGTGTTTGGCATCCATGGTGAGTCTTCTCCTCCTTCCTCTCTGTCTGTGCGAGCCTCGGAATTTCTGAAATAGAGCTTTGCTTTTGTTCTTCTGTTGTTTCTTTTCTTTTCTCGACTTGTTATATGGATATTTCACTCCGAGTTCTGTTTGGTTTCAGAGACTGAAAAGTATGATAAAAAAAGGAAAGACATCATATTTGGAATCTTTGCCTTCTTTCTTCATTCAATTCTTGCAACATAAAATGAAAATCTTAATAAACTTATTAGCTGAATTAGGCTTGGTTGGGTGGAGGCGTTTGTCAGTAGCGTATTCCTTAACAAAATCACCATCTCTTGTTAACAATCTGTGAAGAGAGTCCACAGCAGAGATTTTTTGGATTTTTAACCTGCATTTGTATGTTCTTAGCTCTTCTTTTCCGTTGATTGCTAGCTGAAGTTCAACATGTATTGTTGTAATCTTAAGGGGACCTATATAGGAATATAGGATAACTGGTGTGGTTTTAGTAATGGTTGAATTAGTTTCGTGTTGCTTGGAAGCATTCCTTAATCATAATTATAATTTTGAAGATAATCCTGTGTTCTTATGTTAATACCGTTCTATTGACGTTTCCTATTACCCCTGTTTTGCAGTTCAGCCCTGGTGTTTGACAATCAGACCTTGTTCAGAAGAATTTAAAGAAATGGATTGATCCACCAGCTTCAATGCTCCTTCAGCCCATGTCTTATCATAGAACAAATTCTGGTTGTTCTTGGATGATACTAGCGGATTGCAGCTTCTAGAAGCTGCACTTAAGCATGTTGATTACATTTTGGCTTATTTATAATCACTCCTACGATGAGATTTGGATTCCTCTCCATGTTGTACATAACCAGCTACAGTTTAGCACTAATTTGTTTCTGCAATCTTGTAATTCACACTCTGTTGACAGAGTAAACACCTCTACCGGGAGGTTCATAGAAAGCCACTGACAAGTTTTTGGCTTTTGACTCCTACAATTACAATAATGGAAAGGTGTGTATTTTTGCGAAGTGGACGTGAATTTAACGATTTTTGTCTTCCTCTTGTTCGTTGTATCACAATTCTGTTGATAAAATTTCCATTTCTTCCTCAGATATAAATTGTTGCAAGAGCTTGGAGATGGCACATGTGGTAGCGTGTTTAAGGCCATTAATACAGATACATATGAAATTGTATGGAAACTTGATCTTCATTTCTTTATTTTGCTATGCTTTGAATTTTATTTGATTTCTACTTAGGAAGGGGAGATTTAGTACCAGAGATAGATGTACTGCTCTCACTTGTTCTAAACTGAATTGAAATTCTGATCATCTTTGTATAAAAGCACATCTATTTGTTTGATTTCTGAGGCTAAACCGATCTCTTGTTTTGTCATTGATTTGCTATTTTATGACATTCAAATCTTGCATGGTCATTACTTTGATTTTAGGTTGCCGTGAAGAGAATGAAGAGAAAGTTCTATTTCTGGGAAGAATGCATGAACTTACGAGAAGTTAAGGTATCTCTATTGTAATCTTTGTTTACTAATCTACATTATATCATTTCTTGTTAAAACACTGAGGCTATTTCTTACGCAGGCCCTTCGTAGCATGAATCATCCCAATATCATAAAGTTAAAAGAGGTCGTCAGGGAAAACAATGACCTATTCTTCATTTTTGAATACATGGTCAGTGATATTTTGTTCATGTGCTTAACGTTTTAACATGGCCTGCTTTTTATACATGGGGTCCATTTTGGACCATGTGCATAACCCATCTACCTGGACACCCATAGGGTTTAATGCTCATATACCATGTAACTTGTAATATGAAAAGCAAAAGCCCAAGCAATTTTACACCTTTTCAGCTAATTGGAGCATGCTGTTATCATTGAAACTTGATGCTGAAGCATGTTTAACAGATTTAGTACGATTATTATATGCAGCTTATTTGATACCCAACTCTGATAGACTGAATTAAGCTGAACTTGAATTTAGTTGGAGTTAGCTTGAATAAAGAAGATGCATAATTTTGTCTTCCTGTGAGGTTTTTCCAAGGTGTTCAGATAAAATTTCTGTGATACATGAAACAGATACTACTCCATGCTTACAAGTATGATGCTCTAAAAGTACCTAAATGTTCTGTCGTCTGCAAATCCTTGATTTTTTCCTCCACTATTCCAGGAGTACAATTTGTACCAAATAATGAGGGAACGGGAAAAGCCTTTCTCAGAGGAAGAGATACGATGTTTTGTTTCTCAAGTGCTCCAAGGGTTGAGTCACATGCATAGAAATGGATACTTTCATCGAGATTTAAAACCAGGTGGGAGGGCTTGTGATTTACTATTCTCCTTTATATTTTTATGTTGATGAGAATCTTATAGATCCTGTTGACAAATTAAAAAATTCAATTTTCTATTAGAGAACTTGCTGGTGACAAAAGATGTTCTAAAAATTGCTGACTTTGGACTGGCTAGAGAAGTTCTGTCACTGCCTCCTTACACAGAATATGTTTCTACCCGGTGGTCAGTTATCTTCACTACTTCATTCTGTCAGATTTCTTTTTAAATTTTTTTGATTTTGTATGCTTTGGTTCTCAATTGAGATATTTTCCAAATACACACAAGGTACCGGGCTCCGGAGGTTTTGTTACAATCCTCAACATACACTCCTGCAATTGGTATTCTTCTCAAGTCTCTATATCTAATGCAGTTGTTAACTAACTGTGGATATCATTGATTAACTAATCCCACCTCTTTGATCTGATGCTCCACTATCAATTAATTGTTCAGGGAGTTGGAACCAAAGTAGCTTCTTTGAGACTTCCACCTGCTCACAGCATATTGAATTATTAGTTAACAAAATAAATATTTGAATATTTATGGTGGTGATTCTGGTTGCTTGTAGCTAACTAAACTCTTAAATCATTTGAAATCATGGCATCAAAGATTTTATGTGGGCTTGGGCTTGGTGATTGGATGAAATAAACCCTCGCTAAGTGCTTCATTGATTTTCTTAAATGTTAGGGTTTGAAAGTCAGGTTTTGTTAGATGAAGGAATTTGACTGCATGAATTCAATTATGAGTTTATGTTTGGTGACATGGTATTTTTCAAACTTTCTAGGACACTTGACAGTTGGCCTTGTTCACACGTACAGTTTTTAGTTAATAAAAACCCATCTGTACTATCAAAAATACATTTGTTCTTCTTCAGTAGTTTTCTTAAAAGATGACTTTCTTTTTCTAATTTAACCTACATTTGCTATTGTCAGCTTATCACGCTTAAAATTTTACTTTCCTATCTATAGAAGTTCTCAAGTTTCTTAAAATTCAATAAATTGTCAGCTGTACACACAAAAAGCTTTTTCCTGATGTTGTTAAAGATGTGCTGATCTTTAGAACTTGTGGAATTATGGTGGCTGATGCAAAGCTGCATGATGATATTCACCACTGTTGTGAATATGTTGATTTTACTTCATCTAGAGATGGAATACATTTTGTTTATCGATATTTTGTTTGTGACTAACGGCTGACAATCTGTACAGATATGTGGGCAGTTGGTGCAATACTAGCTGAGCTTTTTACATTGACTCCTATTTTTCCTGGTGAAAGGTGATTCAGAGGTTTCCTTTTTGTATAAAAATCTTAATTTGCAAAATGCAAAGAAATGAATTTATTTGAGACCAGCTCATTATTTATCAGCTCAGCCAATCCTCTCTTGCACATCTAGGACTGCTATTGTAGTGTGTTAGAGATGCAGCACGGTATCACAGACAAACAGACAACAGAAAGAAAAGATAGATTAGATGGAGGGAAAGGGAAAGCAAGAGAAAGAATTAGGATTTGGAGAAAAACTATGGAAAGAAGATAGTTGATTTTGCAAAAAACTGATAATGACAAGGTATATGTAGAGTTAGTTACCTAACTAAATGGAGAATAAGTTATAGGGAAGGTCATGAAGTCGGAAATATACTAATCTCTGAACTGGTGCCTAAATAAAGTCCATAAAAAATTCCTATTATAGTGGTATGTCATCACATAGCTTTCTTAAGTAATATGGTTAGAGGTATGAAGCTAATTTTATGCATCTTAGATGATATTGTTCAATTGAGTAGATTGGATAAGCTCCCGGGCTAAGATGAATATATATTACTCCTGTGCTGCTAGAAATCACCAATATGGCACTTACGTATTCCCATTTATCACTAATATAGCAAAGATATGTCTATTCGAGTAAGTGTGCATCTAAAAGTCACTGTATGTATAGAGATGTCTTTCATCTTTCTAAATACTGTTTGGAAATTCTCTTTTGCTGTGTAAAACCTCTCACCTCTTTAATTCATACTTGTGTATGGTAGTGCACAGACTAAAAGGAGCCACATATATCTTATTGCAGAGCTTGTGTGTGATGTGTTTCCACTTTTAACAATCTGTATGTTTAGAGTATAAATATTATTACTATTAAGATTTCACAGATTATTTTGTATTGCCGCCTCTTTGATCACTTGCATCTAGAGGAATCCACCGATGTAATAAAGAAATTGTGATTTGGTGGTGTTCAGAATGGAAATAAGGTTTCTTCCTAAAATAAGCTTGCTATTGACAGTGAGGTTGATCAATTATACAAGATATGCTGTGTTCTTGGTGCACCCGATTGGACTACATTCCGTGAGGCAAAAAATATATCTGGGCTGATGAATATTAGTTATTCAAAGGTAGGCTGATCTAATCCTTGTATCCAGTTTCTAGAGGTTGTTTCTGCTCTTAGCATTTGCTGTTTACTGCTCTATTTTCTTTTATAGATTTTGCCTGCCAACCTATCTGAAATCATTCCCAATGCTAGCTCTGAAGCCATTGATTTGATCATGGTGGGTCTTGATACAGCCTAAAATTTAACAAATTTCCCTATAGTAGAAAGTTTGCATTTGCTGTCAACTTATTTCTTGTATTTCATTTTATCACTCCTTCTTCCCTTGTTACAGAAATTATGTTCATGGGACCCATTGAAGAGGCCAACTGCTGATCAGTCACTCCAACATCCCTTTTTCCATGTAAATATTGCTTTAAAGTCTGATTTTCATAGTTTTATTGATCCTCCATTTACCAATATTTCTTGTATAGGTGGGCACAAGAGTTTCTTTTCCAGTTCGAGATCCCCTGGAATTAAGGCTTAATAACATAGGTAAGTTCTCTAAAATCAAATTTTAATACAATAAGCATGCCAAGTGTCTCTATCGATGATTTCTATATCATTCTCTTTGAACTCCACAGGAGCGAAGCCAAATCTTGAGTTAAATCTTTGGGATTTTGGAGCAGACACTGATGACTGTTTTCTGGGCTTGACTCTTGCAGTGAAACCCAGCATTTCAAACTTGGGTAATACATTGCTGACATCTGATTTTAATTTTTATAGCCATTGGAATCTCGAATGATCTTGGAGTGGACAAAATCTATTAGTTTGCTCTGTGCTTCTACCTCTGGAGTTGCCGTATGATTACTTGGACATGTTCTCTCAAGATATAGAATAGCTTCTGTGGTTTAAAGTTTTATATATGGGGAAAAATTTAGGAATTGTGTCGACGATCTTGCTCCCTAAAATAATTAATGTGAGCTGTGCAGTATTTTGGCAGATTATCGGTGCAGTCTATGTGGATTTTTGGTGTTTTTTTTATAATCATATTTTCTGCTACAATAGAAAGAATTTATGCTTTCTTTAACCATGACATTTTCTCCTTTTCCCTGCAGAGGCAGTTTGCAATGTTTCTCAAGGTATGCGGAAGGTAATGATTTATGACTGGCTTCAAAAATGCTGCTTGATACAGCTATATCCTTTGATTATACTGTAATCAGCTGTGTGTTCTGAAAGAAATTTCTTTACACTAAGAGTTTGTGGATTTTTTTTATCCAGGACATTTTGTTCTGCTCTGATTTCAAAGATCATCAAGAACAATCAGGTACTTGTTTGTTCTTTTCCTTTGCCTAATAATAAAATGGGAAACTTGGATTAAAAAAAGTTCCTCGCACTGCATCTTTTTTTAGTTGGAGGTTAGTTCCCCTCAATACTTCTTTGATAGTCCTTTTGATTGTCCACACGTCCCAACCTGACCAGGTTTGATTTTTTTTGTTTCTTTTACAATGATATTTGGTTCAAGAATTAATTTGTCAAAGCAGAATGTTCAATTTTTTGTTTTCAATTGGAATTAGCTTGAGAGTTTGGCTTTTGCTCTGGAATTTCTCAGTAGAATATCAGTTGTTATTGTTGTAATTCCTTTGCCGGTTAGGAGCTCATTTGCTGCAGAGGCCCAATCCTGACTTGCACTTCTAATGTTTTGTGATTCGGTTAGGTCTTTTGTTTATAGATGAGTGTAAAGTCTACGGCTTTCATTTCTACTTTTTGCAACAATAAGAAAGAAACTAACTTGTCGTACCATTAAGTTACAATGGTTCACGTGGTAGTTTTATGTCCAAAACATGGGAGTAGAGTCAAGTACTTGCTCAAGGAGAGAAAAAAATACCGAACTTCACCAGCATCTATTAATTACCTGGGATATTTAAATTGTTGTAATTGATTCATAAAGAAGAGGATTGCATAGACCTGGTTCTTTTCTTTTCTTTTCTAAATCTTTTTGGGTTTTTGATCGTCTCTTCTTACTCCTTTACTTTCGTGGTCATTCTTGCTCCAGTTTTTTGGTCACTGCTGTCCCCAGACCAAAATGAAATTCACTCTCCAGTTCAGTCATCCTTGTCATTATCGTGCAGGTTCGTTCAGAAGTTTGCAGTGTCACGTTTTACCTATATTGCCTAATATATGGATTTTAAAAAATAAAGTACATTGCGAGAATGGAAGGATGGGATTTCAGGAATGAAAACTTTTGACGTTCTCACTTATCTGTGGTAGTCTATTGCTTTTCTATGCAGTTAAATATACTTGTTGCCAAGTCTCAAAAGTGTGAAAACGTTGCATCTCCTTTTGCATGCAGTGCGATTCAGCATACATCGGAGGGGGTAACACAATCATCAGGATTCACAATTGGGTCGCAACAGCCCAAGATATTAGATTATCCACTGTTGGCGATGCCCTCACCTTTTCCCCAAGGTCATTATCTGTAACCAATAGTATTGTGATGATCCCATGAGGACGGGGTACGATAACACCATAGCCTCGGGTCTTCTTTTGTATAAAGCTTCATCATTTTCGCTTCCGTGATGCTAACAACATTTTCTCAACGAAAGTCTAGTTCAATCTTTTTCACTTATGCATAGTGCAAAGTTAGAACTTCAATATCATTCAAAATGTTGGAAATTTTAAAAATTAATTTTTTAGAATTGTTGAAAATTCAGAATTATACCAAGAATTCAGAATTATAGTTTGAAGATTCAATTATTTTATGTCAATAAAAGGAAGTTGAGAGCTAAGCTTCGCAGGCAAATTCCAACTTGTCAAAGTAGGGATAAGTAAGACAAATAACTATTAGATCTCTCACTTGGTCCTTCAAAAGAAGATACTAATGAATATAGAGGAGCTTTTGAGAAACTTCCTACGGAGTGGTGGTCAATACAAAAACTTCCTATGGATTAACCTATTGAAGATGCGAGGGAAAGTTCTTGCTGCTTTTGAGTACATTATTGGAAATAGGAAACATACCAGCATTTAGTTTGACAATTAGAGTAATTGGGCCCTCTATACCTGCATCCTAACCTCTTTCACTGGAAAGATATGCTGAAGCCCCAAGCCGAGGTGAGTGTTCTGATAACTGATCAAAATTGGAGCATCAACATGAGAGGTTTTGACTAGCTAAAAGCTGCTCTACCTAACTACAGATTGTTAACTACAGATAGAATCAGGATTGAAAACCCTACTGATTACATATGCTCATTATGCTGCTCACTTCTAGAATCTAGGAACCACTTAATTCTTCTTGTGCTTCTTATACTAGATCACTATGAAGAAAAACAAAGAATGTATGTAATACCAGTGACTTGAGTGATTATTGGGATGAACTGATTAATCAACTGGCTATGTGTAAGCTTCCAAAAGGGATCTCTAAACTTCTTAATCTAGCTTTTTATGCTAGAATCTATGAGACCTCGTAGGGGTGGAATAGGAGGAAGTGTAAATCACAGCAGCTTAGCATTGATCAATTCTAAGCTAACACATTAGGAAAAATCAAGGAATATTTTGGACTATATGTCTAAGGAAGGAAATACTTTCAACTGAAGTGGCTTTAAGGATATGTTTGTTAAATTCCTCAATTAATTTAGGAGAACAAAATGAGGATCTCAACGAAATAAAAGAAGTAATAAATTGATTCAAAGTCCTTTAACTAATGTTTGAAAGTTACTATTGATGATTAAATAATCAAAACCTTAATTTGGTGTTTGCTTTTAATTTATTCTCTCTACATTTTTTTGTGCTCTAGAGACTTCTTAAATATTTGTGCTCTAGATGTGTGGTTAATTTTAATTTACGTCATTTCCCAAAAATAAAGTTTCCTCGAGCTTCCTAGTGAGCTTAAATGCTTTAGTCTGGATTGGATTGCTTTATCGAGTATGCTTTTGGCAAATTTGCTCTACTTTTTCCTTCTTATAAATGTTTGGGACATCCTTTTATCTGCACGAACTTTTGACTTGTTAGAGAATGTCTTCAACCTCTTCATTGTTAAGGCCTAGGATCCCTTGTTTATAAGCAAATTTGGAGATTAAGAATAGCTTCAATATTGTATCAGTAAAAAATTCCAGCTTCATGTAGGAAAAAATCACATACATATGGTGCGGAAAACAAAAATTTTTGTTCCGGGACCTTCCCGAAAGTCAGGATCCATGTGTCTATATAAAGCAGTCAAACCATAACGACCAAAAGAGACCGTCTCTAACGGTATCCACGTAGAGGTCGGAGAACCTAACCGGGGCAAACCCTTTGACCCGGGAATAGCTAGAATAAAGTAAAGAGTGCTAGCTCTTACCTTATTCTTGGAGAGCACAAGGAGAAGACGATGAAGAAGCTTGGAGAAGAAGAAGAGTCGTGTATCATTGAGAGGAAGCTTTGAAACTTTTTCAAGACTCTTCAAAACCAACTCTTGATTCTTTAATTCCTCTCTTATATATCCACGACCATCACTCCAATTTTTGTCTTCTTTCCATTTGTCTTTAACTCTTTAAAGACATTAAATGGCCTAATGAAGACTAGCCTTCCACGTTGGTGTCAAATAAGACTTAATTAATCTATGTAATAATTATATTTGTCTTATTCTCTTCTTCCATTATGCTTCTTCCACGTTGGTGTCAAATAAGTCTTTGGAAATGTGTTTGATAGAGTCCGACAGGCTGAGGCTACTGTTAAAACTTTGGAGCAGATTTTTGATTCGACTCAGGCTGATGTCGATCTAGTAAATTTGAAATCTTCTCAGGCGACTTTATTCCAGGCCTTAGC
>JAOSBP010000004.1:15290037-15302847 GCA_027563825.1 Erythroxylum mucronatum | reverse complement strand
AATATATCAATATGGACTATTTTGCAATTTTTAAAAAGTTTAGGGACTATTTTATAAATTTAAAAAATATCCCGAAATAATACCTGGTACTGACCGGTACAGGTACAATTCCGTTCCAGAGCTCAATCCAATACGGTATTCATAACATTGGTGGGAGGATTTACCCCTCACATTCCAAGCTAAGATGATCATTTGATAGGCTCCATGGATGGAATCTTTTTCTTTCTATTTGATCTTCTTTTAATCACTGTTTCAAATTCCTTGCCACCATTATCATTGGTTATTAATATCAATATAATTATTTTTTATCAATGGTTATTAATGTCAATGTAATCATTTTTTACTATTGATAATAACTAAAATTTATTTATACATATTTTAAATATAAATCTAATTTAATTTTAAATTTATACATTTTAAAATATTTGAAAATTAAATTTATTGAAATAATTATTAAAAATAAAATATTTTTATTTTATAAAAATAAAATTTAAATTAGTTATAAAATTAAATTAAAACAAATAATTTAATTATAGTAATCGTGACTTTTATTATTAAATTATTAAATAATATATTTAGTTGATAATATATAAGATCATGGAAAAAATAATAATAGGAAATCAAAATCAAAATTTATTGAACTAGAATAAACTGGACTAAAAATAGAAACTTAAATAAATAATTTTTATTGAATTAAAAATAAAAAACTAAAGTGAAAATTAACCGACCTTGTCTACGACATTTCTAATCTTAATACCTAATTGACATCATGAAAGTAAGCATTTTACCCCCACCCCTTATTTCTACAAAAGTTTGTATATATTTGCCCGCCCACAAGAGACTTATTCGGTTTGGGCGAGAATTAATTTGAGTGTGGATGATTTAAAGGTATCTTCTTATAATTAACACCCATCTAAGACACTTCGTGAAAAACTAAAAAATAATAATGTAGTCCTGGAAGGTTACAAATAGGAAGGCAAATTAAAAAGGAGCCGAGTCTTCTTAAGTGGCCATTGTATTTGAAGTGAAAAAGAAAAAAGAGAGATAGAAACAAGCAAAATCCCAAGTCGTAAGTAATAAAAACTTGAGGAGAAGTAGGCCGTGGCTGTGGCTGTGGCTATCCATCCTTATGCCCTCCTTTTCTCAATGTCTGGATTCTTCTCATTGACACGTCTCTTACACCATCCTTTTCCCTCTCTCCGCTTATAAATACCCTTTGCCATTCTCTTTTATATTCTTATGCCCTTTTTGGGGTTTCTTTTAAGACTGGCCAAGAAACCATCTCAGAAAACTAGAGAGAGAGAGAGAGAGGGAGGAGATAAAAACAGACCCCCCTTCTCGCCGGAAACACAAAGCATCCAAATAAGCCCATATTTTAAAAAACAAGGCATTTTTGAGATTTGATGATAGAAGATCTGAAAACACAAAGGAACCCAAAAATAAGATTACAAAGATTAGCAGACAGGTAGGTGGGGGAGGATTATGAGAGAGGAAACACTTTGAAAAGCTTCTTCCATTTCCTTCTTCACCTTTGTTTCTTCCATTTTTCTTCTTCATAGATTTTCCTTTTTGGGATCTTATCCATCTACTTATACATTGCCCTTGCACCTTAACAAAAAGAAAATAAAAATTTGTGTGAACGCTTCCTTGTTTCTCTGTTTTACCATTGAAGCTCTTTACTTTTATTCATAAATCTTTCCTTTTTTTCTTTAAAATATAACTTTATTTACAGATGTATTTGTTTACTGATGGCTTGGAAAGGTGGAATTAGGGGTTTTTGTTAAGTAGGTTCTGTGCCTGACCTAAGTTTTGTTCCGTTGGTCTATTCTAGGGTTTGATCTGATCATCACTGAAATCAACCTTAATTGTGGTTTTTGAGGGATTAGGGTTATGAAAGGATATTCTTTATAGGAAACTGGGGATTGGATGGTAAATTTTGTTTTCTATTACTATTACACCTAACAGAAGTAGTGCTTTCTGGGATCAACAGCTGTGGTTCTAAGTTTGCACATTGATCTTCGAGAGGGAATTTCTCGTGATTTTCTTTGGAACAAAACCAGTGGCTCTTTCGGAACTTGGGACTAAGTACAAGTTTTGGGGTCTGTGCACTTATTGCTTGCCTCGTTGATTCCTATGTTTAAGTGAAGCTCCTGATATTGGTTTAACTTGTGAGCAGGTTATGATCTCACTAGTGTCCTAGTGGCAAACAAGTAGGATCAAATTGCTCTGGAGCTTCAGCTTTCCTGAAATATATTTCCCATGGACTTATCTCGTTTGCATTACTGCTTATCTGGACATTGAAGGAGCTTGTTCATTTTCTGGTACGGCAACATCGGGCATTTTAAAGCTTCCACGTGGTTCTATTTTTGATTCTGAGTTGTGACTTGAGTTTTTGCACGCCCTAAAATCTCCATCTTTGAATACGTGAATTGTGGATTGAAAGGTGATATTGGAAAAGCATGGAGTGATTTCCAAGCTGGAAATGATTGCAGGGACATGGTGCATGGACAGGAGAAAGGCCGCTGTTCTGTTCCTTTATTGGAACATCAGTGCAGGAAATTAAGCGAAGCTTTTTGCTTGGTGGATCAATCCCACTTTGCTGTTTCTAAGCTCACGTGCAATGTCTCGTTGCTTTCCATTTCCTCCTCCAGGATATGAAAAGAAGGTTACAATTGATGATACTGACTTGCTAGCAAAGGTTGAAAATATCATTCTCTAGTAATATGCTATTGCTAGCGTGATTTGCTTTCAACTCTGCATTATATTCTTCTGGCCGTTATGAAATTCCTCATTATTTGAATCCATGTCAGTATCTCACCATTTTAAGTTAAAATTTTTAGGTCTTTACCTAATTACAACCGGAAACTACTGAAACTCCACTAGGTGATATAGGAAGGAACACATGGATGAAATCAAAAGAGGAAAGGAAAATGTGCTTCAATTCAGCTTCTAGAATTATTTCATATAATTTGGAATCTTCACTGATTGATTTTAGCAGATTATAGAAGTGTCACGTTTCTTATATTACAAGTTACAAGCATACTTCTTACTATTTAAAGAAATTTAGGCACCAACCTTAATGTATGAAGGTCTCATGTGAACAATACCAGAACACGTGTCTGATACAGATTTTGCATAGAACTCACTCCCATTGCCTCGTCCATGGAGAAAGCCATGAGCATCTAATTATTAAATGCTTTTTCTTATTTTTATGCCTTTGTTTCCTTGTTTGGAGTTTGAACATGCTATGCATACTTAATTTTCACTTTAAATTTGAAAAGATTTGAATATGAAATTGACTTGAACGCAGCATAGAGATTTATGAACTCACCATGTAAAAAGCGGTGGGGTTGTGTTCATCTAAAGTACTTTTCACTTTTTCCAGTGATTCATATAACAGTCAATATGAAATTGACTGTTATACTTTTATGTTTGCTACTATTTTGTTACCATGTGAATTTAGAGTAGTTGGAAATCGTTTGAGATTAATTGCTAGTAAACTGAAATGTCTAAATGTAAGATGTTAGAATTGATAGCCTGGCCACTTTTTGCTGTAGTATCGTCATGATAGTCATCATGGAGGTTTCTAGGTTTTAATGTCAAGAACTCCAACTAAAGACAGACTGAAAATTTTGCTAACATGTATAGTGCATAGCGATTTGGATGCCTCAATTTGATGCTAACTTTCATGTGGAAGAAATGTGAATTTAACTTAACCTATTCAGATTAATGGCATCATTATACAACTGTTAAGAATTAATTATGCTGTTGATAATGGAAATGGAGCTTTCTCCATTATATGATATATCTGTAATTGTAGTAAATAATCCTAATTATATAAGGGCACACTTGCTATGAATAAGCTGCACTACTGTTTAGATGAAGTTATTCTATTTAGTTTCCTGCACCAGTGGCATTAATAGTGTGGTTATTCCTCATTACTTCTGAGTAGATGCTTGGTCTTTTGAGAGCCTTGCTTTGTAAGCTAAAAGTATCTGTAGTTGATTAATTGTGAGGAAGTAATGGGCTTGACTGTAAATAGCTATTTTATAATGATAGTAGAAGTGACTTCCAGGGCTGTAGGTAACAAGAAGTAGCTATTTTAGAATGTTAGTCGAAATGAGTTCTAGGGAGATGTATAATATAGACATTCTTTCATCAATAAATTACAATCCAAAAAAAAAAAAGCTTTAAATTTGATTGTGTTGTGGACAAGAAGATTATATTTCAGGCGTAAATATCTTTTTGCATGTGTATGTAATGAGTAAGAGAAGTGTATAGCTTCATGTTGCGACTACATGTGAGATTGAATTTTTCTTTTCATTTTATTTTGTTGGACACATTCGCTTTATCTTGCAATTGAAGTTGATTAAAAATGCCTATGTATTTAATTGAAGCTTCTGAGATGGAGAGCATTTGATATTCGCACGCGTTATTGCTTATATTGTATAGCTGGAAACAGCTCTTTTGGATGCAACAACTGATATGCATAATGTGCTCTCTGTGCATTTTGTTACTTCAAATCTTTACATTGAGGAACTTATTTTTGTTGGTGTATATAATTAGGCTCATTCTGATCCAGGTCATACTCTGCATATTAGTGAACTTGCCAAAAAAGATCATATTTTCATGCCCTGTGTATTTTTATGTATCCAGTGTCCGGTTATCTTGACATGTAAAAGAAGGTTTAACTTGCTTTTGGTTGTACTTAGCCCAATACATTCCCAACATATTCCCTTGCATCTTTGTCTATTCATATGAAATGTTGAGGTAATCTCATAATAGGTTGGTGGGTTATATTCCCCTTTTTCCCCTCAAAAGTAAATATAAATTACTGAAAGAAAAATGTACTTGCTGTTCAGAAAATGGCAGCTTAATGGAATGGATTATCTTGAACGCAGATTGGGTTTCTAGCTTGTCTTCTTTCTCCTAGTTATTAGACAGATTTCTATGATTGCTTTAGGTTTAATGTATCAACAACTTGATTATGGACAAGGGGATTGGAGTAATACTGGTTATGTGGTCTCATGAGTATCCCTTAGGTTTCAAGATGTAGATGATTACGAGGAACCACAACTTTTTTTAATCTAGACCTTTTGATTTATCCTCAACCTTTTGTACTCTAGAATGTATATATATTAAATCAATGAAATCCTTAATTATTGAAAAAAAAAACTTGTTTATGGACAATTGTTGCAATTCATGGGGGAAATTTGAAGTATTTGTTTTAATTCTGTTTTCTCCCACAGCACCGCATAGATATGGCTTAAATTTTTTCCAAATTATTTTCTTTGAAATCCAAGCTTTTATACAAATGTTTATACTTTGATAATTCTGATTTAGGAGACAAGCTAACATTATGACGTGTGTAAGAATCTTGGTTTGGCTGTATCACCTTAGATAATGAAGGCAAAGATATTAATTCAGCAGCGTGAGTTGGTCCTTGAGGTAGTATATATTCATTCAGGACTCAAGAAATGTCAAAAAAAAAAAGCACATTACACAATTTGTGCAAAAAATCAGATACACAATTATAATAAAAATTTAGAAATTTTAGATCCACGATTTTCTTAATTAATCGCCCCTATTAAAATTTCTAAATTTTTCTTATAATTGTGTATCTGATTTTTGGCACAAATTGTGCAATGTGCATTTTTCACCTTAGCTTAGACAATTCTCATAGAGCCCAAGTCTTTTGCCTTTTTTTTTTCTTTTGGTTGAAGTGGGCGTTCTTACTTCACTGTGTGTGCATATTTTGTTGTGCTTGGGTCATTATCTTCCTTATATACCAACTTTCTTTTACACTGCCTGATCATATACTACAGATTCTATTTTCTGATTGATGTGAAACCTCTGTACATATTCAAAGTATAGTACCATTCTCGCATCTAGTACCTAATCTGTTAACATTTTTGTTTGGGTTGTTTCTAATTAGAACATTATTTATAGGAGAAAAAACACAAAAGGGACAAGAAAGATAAGGAAAAAAAAGAGGGCCAAGAGAAAAAGAACAAAGATAGAAGCAAAGAAAAACATAGCGAGAAAAAAGACAGAAAAAAGAAGCACAAGGAAAAGGAGAAAGACAGGGTGAAGGAGAAGGAGAAGGCTAAGGAGAAAAGGCAGGTTTATGATGAGCAAAGACTTGAAGGACAATCAGAGTTTCATAATGGGGAGAAGTTCAGCTCTAACAGTATGCCAGATAAAGATATCAATGACTCGAAGTATGTGCACGAGCTGGTCAAAAGAATTAGGGAGGAAGACAGGGTGTCAGGAAGCCAAATGCTTCATAAGATCACTGAAGCAGAGCAAAGGAGAGTTGAGGTGCAAGGGTGGGCACTGGATCACCTTTACCTCAACCAACTTGAGGAGCAACAAAAGCGCAAGGATAAGAATGAAGATCGTAGCAAGGTCAGTGGACAAAGAAATCACAATGATGCAGGAGGTGTGGAAAAAACATTTGGTCAGAGTTTTCCTGGTATGGGTCAAGAAAGAGTTGAAGGAATTACTAAGTTGGTGGAGAAGGACCCTGAGAAGGAAATTGAAAGGAAGGAGAAGAGTAAGCACAATGAAAATGATAATAAAGGTGACAAGCACAAATACAGAGATCCTGAGAAGGATCGAAAAGCAAAGAATAAAAAACGAGATAAAGAAAAGAAAAAGGAGGCAAAAGTGAGGGAGGTGAGTGAACCAACAAATGATCAGGCTAAATTCAAAGAAAGTAGCCCCCTACTGAAAGGAAGCAGCAAGGACTCACTGGATTTTCGGATTTCTAGATCTTCTGATCCTGCCAGGTTGGGCGGCACAAATTCTGCCGTTGAGGAAAATCTTGGGAAAAGAAAGGAGGTTGAAATCAATGGATATCTACCTGGTGAGTCCTTTCATGTTTTGTGCAGTGCAGCACCTTTATTTCTTTATGTTGAATGGAACTTAATTGAAGATGTGGGCCACTAGTTGCGGGAATAGATGTACGCTATAGTTAGATGGTCGACGAATAGATGTACGCTATAGTTAGATGGTCGACTAAGTATCTATTCTTCAGTGCGTGAGTCATTTCACTCTTGGACAGGTTTTAAACTAAAACTTAATATAGACATATTATCATCGTTTATATCAGCCCTCTGTTTTTTGGGTTCCGTGTCATTGGTGAAGCATTTTTATGTTGTGCTTACTAATCTGCCTTGGCCTTTAAATTTTTGACAGGCAATGGAGAACGTCCTAATAAATTAGCAAGGCCTGTCTCTTCCTCTAACTTGGTTATTGAAAATGGAAATAAGTTGGAACAATGCCAAACTTCTATTTCACCTACATCTGAGAAGCAGGGGCTAGTTGATGATCATAGATCCAATGTTATGGACCGCAAAATTAATGGTTTCTTAACACCTCTGCAAACCAATGATTGCAAACCAAGGCAATCTTCTGCTAATGCACCAGCTAACGAGAATGGTGAAGTCTATCAAAAACCACCACATCCTGATTTGAAGTATCTGAATCGGATACTTTCTGTACCTAAAATGGATGAATGGCCTGATTGCTGTGACCAGGAATGGCTTTTTAGCGGTGATCACAAGTCAAAGAAGCTTGAGACTGGTTCTTCTGTGACTAATGGAGAAATCCAAGTATGGGCAGAAGCTCGACAGACGTCTGCAGACATTGTTGCACTTCCATACGTGATTCCATACTGACATTGCCCAAGTGGGTGGATTTTTTCATTTCTGCGAGATTTGGCTATTACCTCCAGGACTTGGAGGTGTGCTGGTAGGATGTCTTGTTCCTCCTGCTGCTCTGGGGTTGCTGCCATTGTAACAGGCCATTCAAGGTCTCTTCTGCTTGGATATGTTGTCCGAATCATTTTTTTGAAGGTTCAGAGTACTGATTTATGTTAAGGGCATCTGATTCCTCGTCCTTGAAGCGAGTTATTACAGCAACAGATATATGCATAATGCTTATCATCGTTGATGCATATTGTCCGAGGAAGTAACAGAGAGAGGCTGATCTTAAATTGATGGTATCGGGTTGGTTAGTTTCATATTTGTTAATTTAGAGGATGATTTTTTAGGCAAATGAGGATTATAGGATTTTTCCGTGCTGCAGTTGCACAAGCAATTTTGATTTGTACAATGATGAATGGCATACTTAAATTTGTATATTAGCAGGCATAATTGAAGGGGCATTCCAATTTCTTCGAGCTAACCTTATTTCCCGTCTCCTTTCGGGATTCCCTTGCTTTCTATCATGAATTTACCTGTAACTAAATAATAAAAAATTGTTTAATTGCGTTTTTAAGATATATGTAATTTCATGTAATATAACTTAATTCTCCTGTACAAAACGATGTATCCTTATCATATTCCTTCTGTAAAAAGTTATTAATTCTCCTGTACAAAATGATGTATCCTTATTTATCATATTCCTTCTGTAAAAAGTTATTTATAGTTGACTTAAATTTATTAAAAATATTCTATATTCTTAAGTTACTTTTTCCTGCAAAAATCAAAAGCTATTTTAAAAGTAAAAATATGTTAAAAGGTTCGTTAAAAACATAAAGATTTAGAAAAATTCAAATTTTGATATGATAATGTAATCTTAATTTATTATTAATAGTAATACAGTTGAGTGGTAAATTTTATTTAGATATTTAAATGTTGTATAAATTCTCATTTGGGCCTGTTTGAGTGCTAGTTTCTTTTTATATATATATTTTCCAAAGTGCTGTTAATTCTCCTCTTGTTCATAACTTTAAGCTCTCTCTTCACAAATTTGAGCTTTTTTAAATACATTTGAACGCCTAATTAAATCTTTTTATGTTTTCATTCATTCTCTTAGCTATTGCTTCTTCATATCCATTAAGATCAATTTAGTAGTTGTTAAACCTAAAATGGAAATGTCTTAGACTAGAAGATTAGCCCATTTAGATCCCTGCTGGGAGTGATATAAAGATATGGGATTGCAAAAAATATGCTTTACTATCTAGAAGTTGATTTAACTAGGCATCATTTATCATAACTATACCCAAATTCTTTCTAAATAGCCATGCACTTTGTTGTTTATTGCTCTAGGCTATGAGGTTTCTATCAAACTTCAAGTATAAAGTTCTTTTTTTTTTTCTTGTACGTTCTCTAAACCCATTATCAAAGAGGTTTACTCCCTTCTTGTCTTCTTCTACTTCACGTGAATAAAGTATTTTATTAAAATCTCCTAATATCAGCTAAGGATTAGTCATACCAACATAGATATTAGCCAAGTCCCTTTATAATTCAACCTTTTAGAAGGAAAAATTTGTATCATATGTATGGATAATATAAATGATTCATGAGTTCTTTGGTACCTCTAGTTCTAAGTGAATGAGATGAGCAGAATACTTGATATCAATCACTTTTAGCAAATTAGATTGAATGCTACAACTATTCTCCCATTGATATGATGATGGTGATCGACTAAAATGTTCCAATCTTTCCCAAAAAAGCCACAAGCTTATATTGAGTTCACTTTCTTTTATTATAGTTTCTAGAATTTGCTTTTTTTGTAATAAAAATTCATTCATTTTTATTTTTGGAGTTGATACCCCTCACATTCCAAAAAGTTATTGACATAAAACTTAGTTTTAGATCTTATTATGGACTCTACCCTTGGCCTTCCTTCTTGATCTTTTTATATTGCTTAGTGAAAAGTTATCATTTGCCTCCTAAGTTGTTTCTTAGTTATAAAACAATAGGGGTTATGGTTCCTAAGTTGCTTTCTTCTCTTCCTAGGAGGCCACCTTAATGTCCTTACTAGCTTTTGGAAGTTTGTCTATGGCCTCCAAGTTCCTTTTTAATATGTTCTTGGTTAGGCAAGTCTTTTGGAACATTTGCATTTCCTTAATATTCTTGGCTAGTAGGGCAAGTTTTTCTGTGGCTTTTAGATCACCAAAATGTTGATTGGACCCTTAAATTTGTTCTCCAACATTTACAGGTATGCTTACGATATTTTTTTGAGTTCCTTAATGGTGATTGTGAGACTTCTATATTAGCATCCTCATTTTGATAGTCTTTGTATACTTACATCACCTCTATAGCTTCTTTTAGAGTATTTTTTAGAACTCTTTCATCCTGATTAATGTCTTGGATGTAGTTATTGGAAGAAACATCTCCATTAAGTTCTTTAAAATCCCGTATATCGAATATATTTCTAGTTGGTCTCCAAATTGGTTTCTCCTTTGGTTTGGTTGGCTTTTATTGGTATATGAAACTAAGATGACTTCTTCAGTGAGTTCTCTTACTTAATCTAGCCTTGTGAGCCTTGGGGTTTTAGGGAGTTCCTTGGTTATTTTCCATCTCTACGTAAATCATTGCATATCTAATTCTACTTAAGGATGCAGTATTTTAGTCTACACATAATGGTTTCCCTATTAATCTCACTAAATAGCTAAGGCTTAGAGTGCTCTAATATTTACGGGGAATAATATATAAGTGCACGTAAATGGGGTTTACTTTTAGCTTACTCATGTCACGAGTCAATCCAGGTTTCCATAATTGAAAAACCATTGATGTGTCATGGGTCTTGTTCTGGTATACTCAAGGCATTGGCTTCATTTGTAAATTTCAAAAGATAAAAGTCCTCCTCATTGATAAAGATTGATTCCAAGCCATAACTCTTCCACTTTCGTTTAGTCTAAGCTTTAATGAGGGTTAAGGATGTCTCTTTTTTTTGAAAGTAACCAACAAGGGAGTAGGTCCACATTGTAGCCCCTACTTGGAGGATTGCTAGGGGAGGAGAGATAAAAATTTTCTCTCCTTCAACTGGTTGTAGATCCTCCTCCACTTGTGACCATGTTTTCCTTCTTAGGGATCGAGTTACCTTTAGTCGTTTAAGAGTTATGGTTTATAATTATCTTAAGATAGAAGTTACAGGATTATTAAGTTGTGAGTTGAGTTATGAGAGCAAGGTTGGATTAGAGAGCCTAGGTGATCAGGGGATTAAGAAGAGAATTGGAGTTCGACTTGTAGGAAGAAGAGAGATCAGGTAAGTAGTTTAAACAACTTACAAGAGAGGTAACAAAAGAAGCTACTTCCATAAAGGTCATGCTTAAGGAGAGGAGCTAGAAGAACATTAACATTATAGCATATAATAAGAATAAAAATAGTAGAAATATCTTCCTCTTAGAAAAGAGGAGATCCAATAATAAACATAACTATTTCTTCCAATGTTTTTGGGTCTGTTAGGAGTTTAAGATTTAACACTTAAGATATTTTGAAACAAATCCAACAAATCTAAGTGCAAAATTTTATGTATTAATTTTTTGGGAAAGGAGTGTGTGTAGGTACATGTCATATAGAACTCTATATGGTGGACAGTAATTACCCCTAATCGATTTATTAACATAAAGGGGTTTAAGTTTTAGACATTAAATTCCTATGTTAGACTTGTCACTATGAAGGGATAGGCCCATAAATTGCTAAGGAGTGAGCTACATTTTCTATTAGTAATTACCCCGCAAGTTTTATCCAAAAGCATTATAATTGGAACTTCTACAAATCTAGAGTATGTGTTGGTGTGTAGCCAATCATTTAGAAGGGATAGGTGAAGGGTCTTTGGTAGGAAGCCTTTTGTACGGATGGGAAATCTTTTGGCTTCTAACAGAGTAACAGTTTGTGACCATCCATCACATCTTTAACCAAGATGAATCTTTGGTAGAAAGAGCAGTGCAAAAGTGTCAACCATCTTAGGAAAGCGAAAAGGTCCATGAATTTTAGTTACCAATGTACCATTAATTAGAAATACTAAAGATCTTGTAAATAACTTCCTATCGCTTTTAGTAAGACCTTTACTTATTTCTGAGTAGTTTTTATATATCTTATACCGATTCTTCCATTACTTTATGGTTATTCCTTTTAAGTCTTATAACTTGCTTCTTCGACATGTTCCCTTAAGTTTAGATTCTTTTTTTGGATTTCGTGTGTCACTCAAGTAGTCTTCTTTCATCATTTCAGGTGGTCTTCCACCTAATAAACATAGAGCCTACCATAGATCTATTTAAATTAATTGATCAAATTGTCCCTTAGTTAAGATCCCAAGCTAGTAAAGTTTGAATACTAAACTTGGGATTAGTTTGAATAAGCTACCAAAGGGGACTCATTGGTGGAAGAAACGATTTTTGTTTTTAGCCTTAGAGGATGGGACCTTTAAAAAGTGATAATAGTTAGATGCCCTCCTACCCTCACACGTGTAACACTTATTAGACACTAGGAATCCACTTCTATCCTAAGGAATTTACACTAGAGGAAGAGTTGTATTTATAGGTTGACAATATCAATAAATAAGCCTATAGGTTGCTTTTTCATACTTCTTTGTTTTTGTATTGGTTATCGTTACGGACTTCTAAATTTTACAGGGATGTACCTAACTTATCTTATCTTTACAGCTCATAACTTCATAAGGGCATTAGGAGTTGAAAGATCCATGGGCTACATAAGTCAACCTTGTCATTGAGATTGATGTTTACAATGAGCTGTAGGGGTGTTCAAAAAAATCCGTGAACTCGTGAATCGGACCTGAACTGCATGAACCGAGCCTGTAAATAAGATTAACCGAACCGAACCGAACTGAACAGGTTCGGTTCGAACCTAACCTGAAAAATCAGGTTCATGGTTCATGTTCAGGTTTCTAACTTGCAGTTCTAGGTTAACCGAACCTAAACCGCACCTATAGCAGTTATCTGAACCGAACCTGATTTATAAGCTTAGGTTTAAATATCAACCTGAAACACCCAAAAAATCTATCATAATTTAGATACAATTTAAGAGGATATTAATAATAATAAATTCACTAGTA
>JAOSBP010000004.1:15240897-15261910 GCA_027563825.1 Erythroxylum mucronatum | reverse complement strand
ATTGTTATTGTTATTATTATTATTTGTTAACTTTTTTACTAATACAAATCATTCGTTTTAAAATAATCAATGAATTATATATTTCCAATCATATTATACTGTAAGAGTATTTTAGTTATTGATACTGTTTTTATGTTCTGTCAACTGCAGCCAAATACATTTCTGTCCTCAAGACGGAGACAGTTTTATCTGTTTTGTCCATCACAACCAAACATCTCACCGTCTCTAATTTTTATTCTATTCTATTTTTAAATTTTTGTCTCATTTTATCTCTACATATCGGAGACAGTAACCAAATACAGCCTTAGAATTTGACATTTTAGACAACCATATAAATTTAGCCTAGATGTAGCTGGCCGAGTGATATTCCCATTAAATAAAAAAAAATTTGAAGCAAAATTAGAGACACGGAAACGGAAACGGAAACCGAGTGTTGTGTGTGATAACTGGGGGGAGGCATATGCTTCCTCCAATCACACGCAGATTCCTTCCTTTCTCCTCCCCTCCCCACCTATTCATGTCCAAGTCCGTTACACGCTTGTTCCATTCAATCCTTTTCCTTTTCTCCCTTAATTTTGTTGTATTCGGATTCAATTATTTGGTGTTTTGATTTTATACAACCACACACACGCTACTTGTCTAACTATGGAGGCCATACAGAGCCGAGTAGAGTCGTGGATGAGAGAGCAGCGGGCCAAAATCCTTAGACTGTCCTGGGGCCCGTTCCAGTGGAGAATGCGATGGCCACCGTGGATCATCAGCGACAGAGAGCAGAGAAAACAGATTCAGTTGGAGTACACGCGTCGCAAGAAACAGCTCCAAGATCTCTGCCTAGCCCTTAAGGTGGACTCTGTCTCAGACTTGCAGGATATTCTCTGCTGCATGGTCCTTTCTGAATGCGTTTATAAGGTCAATCAACTTACAACTCTATCCCACCCCATTTTTTAATTTATCTTTTTTTCAATTTGCTTTTTGTATTAATAAGCTGGTGCGAAGGATAAGTGAAGGCGTTTGAAAAATGGACTAGGTTTCTTAGGATTTAATTTAGGTTAATGGCAATGATTTGTTTTGGATATATATATTGGCTTCGTTTGGTTGAAAAGTTCTGTAGCAATTTAACAGGTAGTTAAGAGGGAATTTGATGTATCCAGTCTTTCTTAGATTGGCTTGTTTTGGAGCGTAAGAGCTAGTTTTGGGAACTATAGATATTCATTTCTTATAAAAGGCATCTGAATTAATCAATATTTCAGGAAATAAACGTTTGAAGAATCTTATTAAGTGAAGCTTTGAGCCTCCAAAACTTGCTTCCTTGACTTTTCCTCTATAGCGGTAAGCACGGAGAATAAAAAGTTGAGAAAATGCAAAATACGCTCTTGATGTTCTGGGCCGTCTTTCATGAGCCAATACTTCCCATCAAGCTTTTACGTGTCTGAGATTCCCTTCACCAAAATTTAAATAGTTTAATGCCTATGATCCTGTTTAAGTGTTCATTGCAATTCTACCGCATAGATGGAAGCATTCATGGACTTTGAGCTTTAGCAACTTCTTTACATCTGCATATAAGAAATTCGAATATTTAAAGTTCTCAGAATCTTAAATTGGTTAACAACCAAAAATGACACAGTAATCATACAGAATGGCTTTTCATTCACTACTAGGACTATATGGAGTTACTTAAGGAACTACCTTTTGTGCTAGGATCTCGTTTTCTAAATGTTTAAAGGTGGAATATTATTATGAATGTTGTCCACATGTAGAATTGTTCGTGATTATCATACTTACGATATGGCTTTGTTATATGGTAGAGACCAGCTAGTGAGATGGTTCGAGCTGTGAACAGGTTTAAGGCCGATTTTGGAGGACAAGTTGTCTCCTTGGAGCGAGTGCAGCCCTCCTCGGATCATGTTCCTCACAGGTTTTTCAAAGCCTTTTGTAATTGATTGTTTATACATCACTCTTTACTTACCAGCCACTCCAGTTTTTTGATGCCTGTTAATTGTTCCTTAACTGTCTTAACTTTATCTTTTCAAAAGATTATGTAACTTAATATTTGCACTTTTCAATTCTTATGCTTTGCAAGTTTGAGGATACTGAAGACATTGATCTGGGGTTGTCATTGTAAAGATATGTCTCTTTTCATTTTAACCTTCCATGCATGATGTGAAAAACTGAATTTCATCCAATTGTGTAGACGCTTTATTTGATTTTGATCTTCAAAATAAATGGTTGGATTCTTGTCTGTGATGCGTCATCTATTTTTCTGATCATTCCTGAGCATGTACGTTTCTTTCAGGATGATTCACTTGTTTTTTTTTTCCTAAGTGGCTTTATTCTTGTCGATGCATTATAGCTTCTTTTCATTTTTACCGCTGAAGGTACCTATTGGCTGAAGCGGGTGACACATTATTTGCATCCTTTGTTGGAACAAAGCAGTACAAGTAAGCTCTATATCTTTATGGATAAGCTGACAACCTTATATCTTTTACATGGCATTTGACCTAGTTCTTATAATCAGGGATGTTGTGACTGATGTCAATATACTACAAGGTGCTATATTTAATGAAGATATAGTGGAGGATACTGCCAAGGGAGAAGCTGTTGAGTCCAGACCAGGTGAAAATTATAAAGGTAATGAGGAAAATCAGAGGAGTTTTCTTGAATCAAAACCTAAACAAGTGAAAGATCAACCCAAGCCTGCGGCTCACCGAGTAAGTTCTTACTCATTTTTGCAATATTTTTCTAAGATGGTGTTCTATGTGCATTAATACGATCCTTCTTTCTCTTTTATATTTTCTGTACTGCTGATGTTTCAACTCAGATGTGTACTCATCCATCTGGTTTTCTTGAACTTTGGTATTAGGGATTCTTAGCTCGTGCTAAAGGGATACCTGCTTTAGAGTTGTACAGGCTTGCACAAAAGAAGAAACAAAAACTTGTACTATGTGGACATTCACTTGGTGGTGCAGTAAGTTAGTCAACTTCTTCACAATCTTTACCGGAGATCTTTCTTTCTGTTCCCATATGGCTCATCTTTTCAACTTCCTATCCATTTAGGTAGCAGCATTAGCTACACTCGCTATTCTGAGGGTTGTTGCTGCATCATCTTCATTGAAAGACAATGAAAAGGTTAGCATTAAGTGCATAACCTTTTCTCAACCCCCAGTTGGAAATGCTGCTTTAAGAGAGTATGTCTCCTTTCATTTTCCAAATAGTATTTCTATCCTCTGTTAGATAACAAAAGATATTGCTATCTTATGTTGACTCACTTATGGAATAATAAGACTAATATATTCAAATATGACTTGTTCTATCTTCTCCTTCACCAATTCTATAGTTATGTCCATGAAAAAGGCTGGCACCACTATTTTAAGAGTTATTGCATTCCTGAAGATTTGGTTCCTCGCATCCTGTCTCCGGCATATTTCCATCATTATAATGCCCAACCTTTGTCTACCAATGCTGAGGTTGAAAGTACAAATGAAATGGTCTCAAAAGGCAAAGGAGGGCTAGGAAAGTCATGGGCACAAAAGTTAAAAGAGAATGGAAGGGAGCAGTTAGTTCTGGGTTTAGGTCCTGTTCAGACTTCTTTTTGGAGACTTTCAAGGCTTGTTCCTCTTGAGGGATTAAGAAGACAACTTAACAAGTACACTGGAATGCAAGTTGATCTTACAGACACATCTTCAACCTCTAATCCTGTTGGAGCATCTTCACTTCAGGATATAGTAGCTGAACCCCAGTCTCTTGAGATCCAAGAAGGTTCTGATGGCATATCTCTTAAACCAATAACTGGGACCAATTCACAGTCATTGGATGATGCAATAGCTGTCCAATCAACTGAAAAAACAAACAGTACAAATGGGGATGGAAGAAACTGGCGTCAAGTTCCTTATCTACCCTCATATGTCCCATTTGGTCAGGTGAGAAAGCAAAGTTACTTCATTTAAAATTACTGTCTGTTCTCTTAAAGTCCAGCTGGTGGAAAGCTGTTTGAAAACTGTAGAAAACACTGGTGTTAAATTGATTGCTCTTTGCTATTTCTTTAGATTTATCATAATGATAAATCTTTAAGTTTGATTGAGATCTATGACAGCTATCTTGCAAATCAGTGGATGTACAATGTTCCTTCCCGAGTTGTTCCTCTTTCTTTTATCTTTTACCATAATACCTTTATTATTTAATATATTTGTACCAAATGTTTTCTATGAAATCCTGATTAAGGTTGTTTGTGCTCACCTAAAGTAATCCTTGTGAAGAAACTTTATGGGTAGTTTAAATTTCCTTTATTCTTTTTTTTTTTGGTATGCAATGTATAAGCTTTCACTGTAATGCCTTTACTCGTATTTTTTTCTTGAATTTTGTTGCGGAGTTGTACATTCTAGGCAATGAATGGTCTTACCTTAAGAGCAGGGTATATGCACTCATCTCATTTTTGCTTCTTTACTGGTCTTAACATGCTCTACATATTTTGTTATGCAAATAATGGAGTAATTTTCTGCAACAGCTATATCTGTTGGGGAATTCGTCAGTGGAATCGTTATCAGGTGCAGAGTATTCAAAATTGACTTCGGTACGAGTTTCCTTTGCATAACATCAATTATTCTAATATGATTTAGGTTCTGTATCTGTGAGAAATTGAGGACCAGGCCTGACATAAATTTCTTGATACTGAGAAGTATGCTAACTATTGGTGGAGGTAGTTACTATGGGATCCCTCATTTTGTTTGCTGTGTTTTGGCAAAGATATGTTCAGGTCAGATCTGTAATTGCTGAACTAAGGGAACGATTCCAGTCACATTCAATGAAGTCATATAGGTCTCGGTTTCAGAGGTATTGTAGAAATTTTTATGGTTTCTCAAGGCAAGAAAGCATAAATTGAAAACTTGCACTTTCTTGTGCAGAATTTATGACAAGTGCATAGACGATGGTGGTTCATCTTTCCTAGGAATGGAGCAATTGCCACACCTTCCACATTTACAACAATGGCTTGGTCTTGCAGTTGCTGGCGCTGTAGATCTTGCACATATTGTAGAATCACCAGTTATTCGTACAGCTACTTCAATTGCTCCTCTTGGATGGAGTGGTGTTCCTGGTGAGAAGAATGGAGAACCATTAAAAGTTGATATCACAGGTTTTGGGTTGCATCTTTGCACCTTGGTTCATGCTCAAGTGAATGGTAGCTGGTACTATACTGTCTTTTCTTACTTATTTCAATTTGCCTTTTGACTTTTTTCTGGTGCCAAGCATCAACTACAACTCCCATTTACTGTCTTAATAATATATTTAAATCTTAATCTCCCTAACAAAATGTGCTTGTTGACATTGATTTTCTTATTATGACAATGCTCCATTAGGCGCCTTGGTGATTTCTTATCATTTTCTATGCTATATTAATTGTGAATGAACTGAATATTTCCGACCATTTGCATGTCCATTAGATAACTTGACGTACTGCGAAAAGTTGGTCGTGATGCACTCATCAATGTTTAATGTTGTCCTTTCCATGTGGAAAGTTGTCTTCCAGTATGCATACCTTAATGTGTCTGAACACTTTTATAAGAAGTTACTAAAAACATTTTCTTATCCTTTTTAAATGTACCTTAAGAGGTAAATAGTCTGCTTATACTTTGAACTTGATTTTACCTGAAGTCATACATTTTTCCCATCCAGGTGTTCAACTAAAGTGGAATCATTTCCTTCGGCACCCAGCTACTCTTCAGATTATGGACTGCAATCAGAACTACAAAAGATGAGGGTTATAGTTGGAGCTCCATTAAGACGACCGCCAAAGCATCTGATAGTGGCAGATCCCTTGTTGCCTGTTTTTCCTTTTATAGAATCAGATGTTGTTAGTAATAATCGGGAGCATGTTTTAACAGAAGATAAAAGTGTCCTCTGTCCAGAAGGTCTGAGAGATGTATACATTTTCTGCACAAGTGATTTTGCTACTGTCTCAAAGGAGGTTCATGTCAGAACCCGTCGAGTGCGGTTGCTTGGCCTTGAGGTGATTAACCTTGTAGATGCGAACTTAAAAAATGAGGATCTTGTTTCTTATTAGTTTCTGCTGATGCATATTACACATCATCTATTGTGCAGGGTGCTGGTAAAACTTCATTGTTTAAGGCAATTATGGGTCAATGCAGACAAACAACTATCACTAATTTTGACAACATGCACATAGAGACTGATGTTCAAGAAGGCATTGCTGGTGGTATTTGCTACTCTGATGCAATGGGTGTAAATTTACAGGTACGTGTCTGATCATATAAATCTCATTTGTATGCACTTATATGACTATAATAATGTGTAGTGTTGATCATCATCGGGTTGGCGGGGCAAGTGTCTTAGCTTATGTGGTGCCATACAATATTTTAGAATTTTATCCTGAGTGCTTTGGATGTTTCTACACAGGAGCTGAATGCAGAGGCCTCACGCTTCAGGGATGAATTGTGGATGGGGATTCGTGATCTCAGCAGGAAGACAGATTTGGTTGTTCTTGTGCATAACTTGTCCCATAAGATCCCACGGTCTAGTAATGCAAATTCTTCACAGCAAAAGCCGGTCCTTTCACTCTTGTTAGATGAGGCTAAATCCCTTGGAATTCCTTGGGTTCTTGCCATAACAAACAAATTTTCTGTCAGTGCTCACCAGCAAAGAGCAGCAATTGACACTGTTTTGCAGACATACCAAGCTTCTCCAAGTACCACAGAAGTTGTCAATTCCTGCCCTTATGTTATACCGAGTGCTGCTGCAAGTGCTTCCTTGTCATGGATTGCAACTGGTGGAGATTCTGAAGTAAGGATAGCTGCTCAAAAGCTTATGTTTGGACCAATTAATCTTTTCCGAAGGCCATTTCAGAAGAAAGACACAATTTTTACCATTGAGGGTGTTAATTCACTTTGTCAACTCGTTCACCGCGTGTTGCGCAGTCATGAAGAAGCCTCTTTGGAGGTACAAAAATCCAATCCTATGTTTTCCTGTTTGCCATTCTTGTTTTTCCTTGTGTCCATACGTGAAGCACCTAAAGGAGGCCCAGTTACTGAAGAATACTCATGAATTGTCATTGAGGAAATGCGTCACATTCATTTTGCAGGCACACTAAGGATATACAGTGAGCCAATTTGCTATATGTCCATGTTTTAATTGAATTTTTTGTGCAGTACAAGGTGTGACATTCATCATTCTAAAGAGAATGGCTAGCTCCTAACATTCTTGACTGGGGTTCCTACCATCTTATGCACTGCAGAATGGTTTATTGGTCCATGATTACGTTGCTTAGCTATAATGTGTCGACCATTCTTGAATGAGCTTGAAAAGTAGATGATGATTGGTTCTCAAAGATGAATGGATTGGAGATTCTGGTTCTCTCTCTTTTTTTTAATTGACATGATTATTCCATAATGTAGACATTATTATTTTATTTCATTCAAGGAACTTGCTAAGGATAGGCTTTCGGTGGAGCTAGCTCGAGAACATGCATTGGCATTGGCAGGGAGTCGAGACCCGAAAGGGAAAGCATCTTCAACCACAGCGGCAACCGTCGGTGCGTCTATTGGGGCTGGTCTTGGCATTATTTTGGCCGTTGTGATGGGTGCAGCCTCTGCTTTGCGGAAGCCCTGAATGTATATCATTAGCCATCTCTTTTGGTAAATTTAGGTACTAATAGAGCAATTAACAGGTCATTTGTTTATCTGATTAAGGTAGATTAATGTAAACAAACTTAATTAACTTTTAAATATTTTTAATTATGCCTACCTTCAAGGTGCTGAGTATCGTTAATATGTGATACAAGTGCCCATGTATACTTAATAGCAAAAGGAATATGCCGTCATTCCTCTTTCTGGAACCAATAAGGTTTTGTCGACTGTTTGCCTCATTATGGGACGCAAATATGTATTTACCTTTTTCTTAGTTTATGCCTTAACCAATTGTTAAGAGTACTACCATTCACTAACTCTTCCCCAAGCCACCCCTCTAAAACGTCGACATGTTGAAAGCCACTGGAAGTTGATCCAGACACAGCATCTTCTTAAAACAAATGGAACCAAGTAATTTAGATACTAGAAAGCCATGCTTAAACCGAGAGAAGAAAGATAAGATCTTTATATTGCACCGAATATAATCGAGTACGCAATGAACCCAGAAACGCTGTTTTTAACAACACTGGTCTGTACCAAAAGCCTCAACAACATATCAGTGGATGCCTCTGCCAATAATGAAGCAACTATGATCAACATAAATACCAGGAACCAGCCTTGGAACATTAGAGTCGCAGGAAGGCTCATGACATGATCCGAACCTGACCATAATGGAAGATGAGTTGGAAGACATCCATGAAATGAACCTCCCTTCTTAGTTCCATCAACTACTCCAAAACTCTTCATCCTTACATTTTTCCCCCCCTAGTGAAGGTGTTGTCGTCATACCAAAGTTCTCTTTGGTACTCTTTTAAAAGTTCTAGCTTCTCAATGGGCTTTTTCTTGAAAATTTTGAAAGCATGAAAGATCAACTTCCAATTTCTCTTCCTGTTCGCAAGACAGAGAGAAGGAGAAATGGGAGAGATTGAAAAAGTTGGAAATTAGAAAATTGATCCTTGATTGAATTACAGAGGGTGTTGGGCTAGCTATGGATTAAGGATCACAGACCAAGAATTTAAATGTTTGGTCAATTTAAAGTGATTAAAACTAATTTTTGCAATCTTAAAATTCCTTTTATATTCAGAAAACTGTTAGCATTTTATATTTAAAATGATCTCGAAATAGAATTTTAGTAATAGACATTAACGATAACTACACCAAAACTATGTGATCACACAATATTATAATTTCATTGTTAAATTAGTTTTATAACAGCGAAAAATGTTCTACAGTGAGAATTGAAGTACATGACCAATGGTTTTCTTAGCTATAAATTTTGAAGGAAAAAAGAAAGTTTGCTCCCCTTCTTATTAGACTTTTATCAATACAAACCGGATTGGCGAAAGTTTGGGCATAAGCAGTAATTTTGCTAAAATATTGCATCTTCTAACGTCACATCCTCTGAATGCTTGATCTTTTGGATCAAACAAGTAAAATATACATAACTCCCAAGTCCCAACTCACAGTTGTCCTTAGTCCTCTTTCTCTTCCTTTTGGTGCACCCGCCTATTGGCTTGTAAACATGCAAGAACACTTCTCCACTTTGAATAAAGCAGACTGGTTTCAAGCCTGTTATGCAAGACAGTAGTTGATAATTGAACTTGGTCTAATTGCCTGACCATACCATAACCAGGATCTTCAATTAGGTCACTTTACATCTCCAACTTCCATACGTCAATATGCCCGTCGTAATGATTATGATGATGAAAGTTCACTAGTATAGTAATTTCATATAAGATAGCGAAATAAGGATGAAGTAATCTATATACAAAAATATGATTCACAATCGATTGCCTTAATATTTTAGGTTGATGAAGTAAATTATATACAAAAATATGATTCACAATCGATTGCCTTAAGATTTTAGGTTGATAAAGTAAATTGTATACAAAAATATGATTCACAATCAATTCCCTTAAAATTTTAGGTTGAAATATGATGTCTTAATTATATACGGTCGTAAGAAATATCATATGGGTACTGATAGAGAACTCGCTAACTTGGTTCAAAATGTGGACTCAGTGGATCTCAACTTTAAAGGTCGATTTTTCACATAGACTAATAAATAACAAGGGGACTTGTTGATCATGAAAAAGCTAGACAGAGATTTGGTTAAACCAATTCCCACAATCTTGTGCTCACTTTGAGGAAAATTTTCATTTTGATCACTCTTGTATACATATCTTGAATTTTTTACAGTCCAAAACTGTAGGAGCCCCTTTGGGATTCTTCAATGGATTAATATCAAGATAGGGCTTCTAGGATTTAGTACATAATAGTTGTAAATGAGAAGTGAAAGGTTTTAAGTGTTTCCAATTTTTTAGGGAGCTTAAACTAGTCAAATTGGCTATTAAGGGATTTGTCGAAAATCAAACCAAAGAAATTACTGAAACCAAGAACAAGTTGAGATAGGCTCAAGATAACTACTATAAGTTCCCCTATAACAATTATATGAGAGTAGTGGAAGCTCAGAGATTGAAAGAGTATCAAGAGGCACTAAAACAATATAACTTAATCTTAAAGTAAAAGCAAGGATCAATTGGCTAAGGAAGGGAGATGCCAACCCCAAATTCTTTCACTCATCCATATTAGCCAGAAGGAATAAGAATAATATATCTGAGCTTCAAGAAAACCATGTGAATATCCATACTAATAAGAACAAATTGCACTTCTTTACCAACCTGATGGGGACTGAAGATACCAATACCCCTAGAGATTTCAATTTGTGTATATAATTTGATAAAACAATCATTCAAGAGTTAAAAGATTACATGGTGATTCCATTTACATGGAGGGGGGTAAAGAGGCTTAATTTAGTTTGCGTCCCTCCAAAGCTCCTAGACCTGATGGTTTTTCTGTTGTTTCATATAGAAAACTTAGGATATCACAGATAACCTTTTTTTTTTTTTCTGAAGCAGTACTTGAAAATCTTTGCTTCTTAGAAGATTCTGAAAGAAATGAATAATATTTAGTTGATCGATACCAAACTGCTTTATAATTTCTACGTCAAAGGGTTGTATCCTATTATCACTCTCCCATTCATGTGATGGTCATCGTTAGAAATTATCTTCCATACCTTGCCTAGGAACCATAATCTTTTCTCCATATGCTCCTTTTTTTATTTTGGTTTCTAACAAACCAACAAAATATACCTTACTATTCTTTATCACATCCCTTACAGTAGCCGTTTATTCAAGTTGTTAAGCCCTCTCACATTTCAAACTACTAACTTCATCATTTCTTCTTCTTACTTGGCTTTTTCCTCTTTGATTTTCTATTCATCCCTAAGGAAGCAAATCCTATAATTTGCCTTGTGCATGAAGTCTCCCTTCTCTCCATCAAAGGAGTTCTAACTATATCTTCTTTTTGTCTCATTCCTTTATCTTTAACCACCTTCTTTCCTTTTTCTGCCATGTTATCCCCCTTTATATTCTGGTTATGAATATTTTATTCGTCACTTAATTCCTCTCTTTTTACTTGGCTAACCTCTTTATTAACCAATGTATGCTTATTTATCTGATTTTCCTTTTGATTTTCTTTCTTTCTCCATATTTGATTCTCTTCTTTAGCTTTTGGTTTCCACATGTTTGTAACTCTTATAGTATCTTCTTCAACCTCCATCTTCCCTTAGCTTCATAATCCTAAGAGTGTCAAGTAATTTCTTTGTAATGTCAACATTTATGCTTATCTTGGCAAAACCAATTCTATTTATCAAAGCAATGTTCTTAATCATTCATAAGGGCTTACCTATTTTGCTTGCAATGTAGCTCATTCCCTTAGTAGACTAGTATTCCAAAGGTACTTTGTGAATGTTAACCTATATTGGAGTTGATTTTAGCTTACTTCTATCTAGTGTGACTAGTGGCTGCCACTTCTTGAGTACAATTGGGTGACCTAGCATATGTCATAGCCTTGCTTCCAGCATTTTTTGTACATTTTCTTCATAACTGAATTTGAACACAGATAATTCATCTTCATTAACCTTTATATTCACCAAACCTTATTTCTCCAAGTAGCATTAGCCTATTTGCTCACAACCAGAAATGTTAGCCTTTTCTTAAGGAAAAATTACACGAGGGAGATACTCCACTTCTTTGCATCTTTGTAAAGCAATTCCATAGGAGCTTGGATTGGTTCCTCGCAAGCTGACACTATGTCAGCTTGCCAAAATTTCCAGAATCACCTACTATCGAGCTCCATATAGTTTTACCATTTTCTAGCTATTGCTATCTCCTTTCTATGGTTCCTTTAAAAAGGGGAAAGTCTGTGGAGTTGATCTGGTACAGTGTAGTTACTGTAGCAGGTATGAGTTCCAAGTTTGTTTGTGGGTTATTCTCAGGGTTTTCTAGATTCATTGTGGTAGGGGTTAAGTTTCCATAAAAGAAAAGTAGTTTTTGGTGGGGTTTAGGAGTTGTTAGCTTTTAATTGGTAGTGGACAAGGTTGTTTGCTAAAGGTGGGAACGGGAAGCAAGAAGACATTGTAAGAATGGACTTTAGTTTATTATTGAAATGATAAATAATGCAATCTATTTTATATGAAAAATTTAGACTCAAAACTATTTCCTCAAAAAACAAGTTTTATATACATTGCAAAACAAAGCTAACAATTCTAGACTGTAGACAAAGTTACTTAATTAGAGAGGAATCAATAGCATATTTCCAAAGGGATCATGAGAGTGCAACCTTTAATGATGATGATTTTCTAGTATAAGACTTGTATAAAATATTCAAGCTTGATAATTTGTAGTTGCTTGGTCTTCAATTACCTATAATAGGTTTATTGCTCCAAAAATTTCCTTTTTATGCAAAAGGGTCATTTTTTATCCTAAGCTTTACATTCATTGGCAAATTTAACCCTAAGGTTTTAGAGAGTACAAATAAAACCCCAAAATTTGGAACAAGGTTTAAATATAACCCAAAATAACAAAAAAACTTACTACTATACGATGCTATCAATTTTCTGCTAGATCGACGATAACCTGACTATTTTTAATATTACTTTATTGCTTTTCTTAAAATTAAAATTTAAAATTTTTATTAAGTTTTTACCTGTGGGACTCGCCATATTTAATTAACCCTAAGAAATTTCTTAACTTAAACAAAGCATATTAACTTAACTATTCAGTAAAGTAATTGATTAACCTAATAAAAACGATCCCTTACCCATCCCTTACTTCTCCGTTGTCTAGAACCCCAAAGTTGTCAATCACCATTTGGAATCCCTAAAGTTGTAGAAGGCCGGCTGGAATCCCTATCACCTCAATCATCGTTTGGAATCCCTAATTTGCGTGCTTGTCTTTGTGCGTAGAATCCCTTAATCGCTCTCATTCGTCAATTTTTCTTTCTGCGTGGAATCCTACAGTCACCCTCATTTTAAGGTTTAAGTCACTATATTCCAAGAGTAGCCCTCATAAGCATCTTCGTCTAATTGTTGGCTTATAGGTGAAATTGTATATACATTGCAAAACAAAGCTAGCAATTCTAGACTGTAGACAAAGTTATTGAATTAGAGAGGAATCAATAACATATTTCCAAAGGGATCATGAGAGTGCAACCTTTAATGATGGTGATTTTCCAGTATAAGACTTGTATAAAATATTCAAGCTTGATAAATTTGTAGTTGCTTGGTCTTCGGTTACCTATAATAGGTTTACTGCTCCTAAAATTTCCTTTTTATGCAAAAGGGTCATTTTTATCCTAAAGTTTACATTCATTGGCAAATTTAACCCTAATGTTTTAAAGAGTACAAATAAAACCCCAACATACAAATAAAACCCCAACATTTGGAAAAAGTATAAATATAACCCAAAATAACGAAAAAACTGACTACTATACGATGCTGTCAATTTTCTGCTAGATCAGTGATGACCTGACTGTTTTTAATATTACTTTATTGCTCTTCTTAAAATTAAAAATTAAAAATTATATTAAAATTTTACTTATGGGACTCACCATATTTAATTAACCCTAAGAAATTTCTTAACTTAAACAAAACATATTAACTTAACTAATCAGTAAAGTAATTGATTAACCTAATAAAAATGATCACTTACCTATCCCTCACTTCTCTGTTGTATAGAGCCTCAAAGTTCTCAATCACCATTTGGAATCCCTAAAGTTGTCGGAGGGCAGCTGGAATCCCTATCACCTCAATCATCGTTTGGAATCCCTAATTTGTGTGCTTGTCTTTGTGCGTAGAATCCCTTAATCGCTCTCATTAGTCGATTTTTCTTTCTACGTGGAATCCCTCAATCGCCCTCATTCTAGGGTTTGAGTCACTATATTCCAATAGTAGCCTCACAATCATGTTCGTCTAACTGTTGGCTTATAGGTGAGAATTTCTACAGGGTTGATTCAATAGGTACCAAAAGAATGGTAGCCTCCTTACCCTTTTGATGATCTTTCCTCCTGGAATAAGTGAGAAGTTGTTTATTATTCTCTGTCAGGATGATCTCTTCTCTGTCAAGATTTTTTGCTTATAATTACTGAAAAGATTCAATTCTTGTTAAAGATGTTTTAAAGAATTAAAAATATATAATGACACTGAAAATACATATTGACACTATCTTTACTTTGATGGATTTCACCATGCTTAAAGTTTTACTCGTATACTTTAAGCATGGTGAAATCCTACTTTATCATTGCCTCAACTTTTTTTGGGTCTACCTGTATGCCTTGTCCAGATACTATATGACCTAAGAACACCACTTGATCAAGCCAAAGTTCACACTTACTGAACTTGGCGTACAATTGCTTCTCTCTCATTATCTGTAAGACTAACCTTAAATGCTCATAATGTTCCTCTCTATTCTTCGAGTATACCAAAATATCATCTATGAATACAATCACAAAGTGATCTAAGTAAGGCTGAAATACCTTATTCATCAATGCCATAAAGGTTGTCTGAGCATTCATCAACCAAAAAGGCATCACCAAAAACTCAAAGTGCCCATATCTGATTCTGAATGTACTCTTTGATACATCATCTTCTGCTATTTTTAGCTAGTAGTACCCTGACCTCAAATCCAGTTTAGTAAACACCTGAGCTCCCTTTAACTGATCAAGTAAATCATCTATTCTCGGTAAGGAGTATTTATTCTTCACTTTCACCTGATTCAGTTTTCTATAATCAATACATAATCTTAAAGTCTTATCCTTCTTTTTCACAAACAAAATTGGAACTCTCCGAGGTGACACACTGGGCCTAATAAAGCCCTTATACAATAACTCTTGCAACTAAGTATTAAGTTCCTTAAGTTCCACAAGTGTCATCCTAAACGGAGGAATAAATATAGGAACAATACTTGGAATAAAGTCAACAGTGAACTCTGCTTCCCTATCTGGGGTTAATCCTAGTAATTCAGTGAGAAACACATCTAGGAAATCCTTAATAATAGGAATATCCTATACTATCTGCTCAATTCAGGTATCATTCACATAGGCTAGATAAGCCTCACAACCACTTCGAATAAGCTAAAAGCACTCATTGATGAAATCAATCTGGCTGTCACTGCTGACTAACACCTTAAAATATTACTCTTGGTTGATTAGGAGATTCAATAATGACTTCTTTAGTATAACAATTCATTACAACCCTATGAGCAGTAAGCCAATCCATACTTAAGATGAGGTCTATCTCTTTTAACTATAGTGCTATCAAATCAGCTTTCAACTAAGCCTGTTCAACCCAAATAATACACCCTTTACACACTTCTCCAATCATTGTAGTACTACGTACTGGTGTACTCACCTCTAAGTCACATTTCAACATCTCTCTTGCACAATGCAATTTAGATGCCAAATTTGGTGTGATAAATGAATGTGTAGATCCTGGATCTAACAATATAAATGCCCCAAATTGAACGAAATATAACACACCTGCAACAACATCTAGAGAATTATGTGCCTCCTATCTCGTAATAGCAAAGATCCTAGCCTAGGACTGTGTTTGGTTACTCCGCACATCAGTCCTAACACTAGGACCTGCTGAACTTGTTCTACCCCTACCTTTACCTCTTTATCCTACTCCACTAGCTCTATTTTACTGGATAGTCATCTCAGTCACTAATCCTCCTCTCACTCCAGACTGTGCTCCCAAAATCACGGGATAGTTTTTAATCTGATGCTCAAAAGAGCCGCAACGCAAGCAAGCTCTTGATATCTTCCAACATTCTCCACCATGTTTCTTTCCACAATGCTCACAACTAGGCATATGTTGTGTTTGCCTTCTAGATACTTGGCCTCTACCACTACCAATATGAATAAAACCGCCTCTCGGTCTAAACCCTAACTGTTTCAATCCAGTATGTTATCGGAATGATCTATTTTGGCGTTTACTAAAACTGTTGCTATAATCAACATGGGACTCACCATGCTTCTTAATTCTGAACTCTTGCCTATACTCTCCTTGTCCATCCTTTAATAACTGCTCAATTCGGAATAAAACAGCTTGCAACTCAGTAAAACTACTCAGATTGGTAATAGCCAATCTCGTCCTGATCTCCATATTCAGTCTATCCTCAAACCACCTACATTTATCCTCCTCTATTGGAATCAAAGCAGTAGCATGTCCTATTAATTCATTAAACCGCACCTCATACTCAGCTATAGTGAGATTTTCCTATTTCAGTTCGAAAAACTCTTTCATCTTCCTATCCAAGTAGATCTTTGGCATATAGTTCTCCTTAAAGACTTTCAGAAGGTCTTCCCATGTCAGTCTATAAGGTTGGGCGAAACTATCGGGAACAGTCTTCCACTACTAATAAGTTGGACCTTGAAGTAACAAAACTATGTAGTCAAACCTTTCTTCAAACTCACAATCCATTTGATCAAATATCCTTTCTATTCTATCAAGCCAACCTTCTACCTCAGTAGGGTCTATACTTCCATAGAAGTCTACAGCCCCCTGCTCCCATCATACCTCCTTTCTCTCCTCTCAGGACTCTTTTGAGGCATTCGATCAGACTGGGATACTAAGGACTCTCTATTGGCTCCTATAAACTCAAGGTCAGCTGATTCTACGACTTAATCTCTTATAGTGGATGCCTAAAACAAACAATAAGTGTGATCACTATATGAGTCTCTTACTATATGTTAGGTTTAAATGCTTATATATGTCTTTATGGATGCCAAACTATGCTATGATACCAAAATTGTAACATACCACTGCCATAAAGCATATGCTCGAGCATCCAGAGGATATTCGAGAACATACCCTATAAGAATGGCACGTTAGAACAATCACATTAACTTATTATGACATCACACATAACACAAGTATTCAAAATGATCAAATCTCCTCATTTCATTCACAAAATAAACTTACTTACTTTGTACCATTACAATTCATTTCCGTGTATTTACATTACATAAAATTTGAGATTTTACAATTCCATACAAAATGTTTAACATGAAATGAGAAGTTAAAAAAACACATCCTAACTAGATCCTCAGATATTAGCTGACCAAACCTTTGAGCCATACATGTTCTTAAAATAACAGTACAAGAATTCTACTTGATTATCTTAGAAGCTAGAACTCCCTTATACCTGAAAATCAACGTTGCAATTTTAATGAGTTTGCGAACTTAATGAGTGAACCATCATCGATGTACTCACTCTAATCAGAACACAAATGTCAAGTATATAGCCAATTTTAAGAAGTTTAACACATCATCCAGTATTAGATCCCACATCACATTTTGTTATATTTCAACAAGTACAAGTACAACATGTATACAAACATTTCATAACACTATTTCAGAACAATCCATTAATTCATCTCAATCATTCATATGATTCATGTAAAGTTATATATATGCAAATGTACATGTGATTCCATTTTTATTTTATTTTATTATAACCGAGCGCCTATTTACTGTCCCATATCCATTATGGATACCAAGCTCATTTCATTTACTATCTCGTGTCCGTTGTGGATACTAGGCTCATTAATAACTGTGCATGTGGCTCTTTGTGCACAATTCTTGAGTTTAAAGCTCTTTTTTACGTTGGTCACTCTAACCACAACTCCTTTATCTGATCATACATGTCATGTAATGGAATGCATCAGTTCATATAATATGTTATCAATACTTTTCATTCAATGTGCTCGTATCATTTATCACATTCTTTGGATCTGAGTCTGGCATTCAACATTCAGTTGAGTACACATACAATTTGAAAACACTTCCATATATAGTCTCAAGTATCAAACTTCTTGAACCAATAATGTCTGGAATCATAGCAATCATATAAGTAATAGTTCAATAACTGAAAGTTAACCTAAAATAATTTAATCATAGTGAGAAACATCTAAGTTAACTCATAGTACGCTCCAAAAAAAGTTATTGCCTTGATGATCCAGTAATGTCTGGATGCTGACGATCAACTTGTGCTTCTTTAGTCATACAATACAAACATATTTTACACATTACTAAGTTGATCAATCATATGATTATTCAATCATGCACATGTATATGTGTCATATTCAATGCGTGCTTAATTGACTTTCTGGGTATGTATCATTATTCATAAATCATGACCATTCAAACATCATAACTTGTACACATTTAGTTTGTAATTGGGTTTATATCTTAAGTAAGTTTGATTACTCTAAATTCATCAATCATACATTCACCAACCTTTTCTAGCAATATATATTCACACAATTTCCCAATTCTTATTCATTCATACCTAGTTCACATTACTTATATCCTTTGGATCACATTTGTATTCATAAGAACACCTTCATTCCTTTAACACCCATAAATTCCATATTTTAGATATATTGGTTTAAAACAATCAATTTCTTAAGTTAAAACATCAATTAACAACCTAAACTTATCAAACCCTTAACCAATTAATCAAACATCAATCTAGGTTCATTTCAGGCCTTAATCATGTGCAAATACACCAAATTAAAGTCTCCTTAGTTGATTCAACAATCACACAAAACAAATCTTTTTCTTCATTTCAAAGCATTGCCCACTATCGTGGAGGACCTTCCCACGATTGTGGGATGAGTGAACCGAATGTTCACTCTCCACTTTCCTTCAATTTCTCCAGATTCTAACACCTTCATACCAAATTCAAAAATCTTCATATTAGTTCATTAATTATACCTCAATTATACTTCAATTCCTTATCAATTTCATCTCCAATTCTAACTCAAAATCATTCAATTGGCAGCTCATAAACTATTTATCTTTCATATATACAAAAACAAAACAGAAACTTTCATTCACTTAATCTCATCATATATGTAGTCCTAGTTTTTTCCAAAATCAAGAACACTTCACTAACACCTTTCTTTAGCATAAATTCACCTTCATTTAAACTTCAAATATCAATCTAAATAATCCATATAGCAACCTCGGATCTCATGCATCAAAACCAAAATAGAAAAGCATCCAATTCATGTGTCATTTTTCTAGCACACTTTATCATCAACACTATATGCTATCCATCCTAGTTCAATCATCATAAACTTTCTATTACAACATGCCATAAAGATCAGTACTTTACTTACTTGTTTAGCTCAAGTTCCACCTCAATTCATCAAGTCTACTTTTCCTTATATGTATGCAAGATCATCTCAAATACAAGGTGGGAATTGGATGGGTTTTCAGTAAGGATAAAAGACAACAACATGTAGAACAATGATTTAATTATATAACTATCTTTATGAAGGTAAAATCAAGGATTTTGGTGTGGAAATTGAACAAAACTTAGGGAAAATGCAAAGATGTAAAGAGGAGCTAGCTTTCGGCTATGAGAGAAGAAGAAGTTGAGAGTTTAAGCAAAAAGTTACAAATGAAGCAATTTGCCATGTGTGTGTCGTATGGTGTGGTTAGTGTTAGGACACTTGTCAAGAGTCTAGGCCAGCTACATGTCCTCTCTTCATACAGCCATTTGTCACCTAAATCTTAAGCCATTTTTCACTTAATTATTTGTGTCAAATGTCACTCAATTCTACTGCTATGTGTAACTTATTTCATACGATTAGTCATCCTAAATTTTCATGCGTCAATTTGACAGTTTTCCTAAACTAAATGCACATTTTAATTCATCAATTTTCCAATTGTAACAATTAATTCCAAATTTACTAATTATAATCCAGCAAACCAAAATTCAAGACGTAAGTAATACACAATTCACATCATGATCATTTTAAACCTTTCATACCTTGGAATATGTCAATTGAGTGCACATACAATCTTTGTAATATTTTCTAAATCATGATTCATGTGTGTATGCAAATATTATGCATGTGAATTAAATGCATTTCATAAATTCTCAAAAGACATGACTCATGTGCAATAATCTAAGGCTCTAACCCTTAGTATGGAAACTGACTATTACATTTACTCATCCAATCTGTCCTTGGAGTTTCTAGGTAGGATTAAAGTGAGTTCAAAAGACTTGTATTTCCTCTCAACTAATTCAACAGTCAAAAGTTACAAGTCGTACTTGACTAAAATGGCTATAAATAAATATCATTAAAATCACGAAGATATAATTGTGTCCAACATCATTTATAGTAAATATAATTTTGCAATTGTTAAATCATTTGTTTCTATTCTAGTGTTAAGGATGTGGATTATACTCTTGTCATTATTATTCACTTGATTTTTATATAATTTTTTTGACTAGATACTTTTAAGTGAAAAATTAATTAACTTCATATTGCTAATGTGTGAGAAAATATTGATTAGACATGTATTGTTACAATAATTTCACCAAATAGATAGATCCTATTATGTAGAAACACCTCAAAAACTAACTCAAGTCATTATACTTCTTAATTCATGCTAAGAAAAAAAATACATTCTTCACTAGGGAAACACTAGTTTCAACAATTATAGAAAGAAATATTTAGGAATAGTCCACACAAATTGGGATAAATCGGAAAAGTGGCCAAAACAGATATGCCCCAATATGGGATTGCCTCTCATGTGTAGACCAAAAGAAGAAAGCAGCCAAAACACATGACATAATATAACAAAGTAGAAACAATAAACTCAAGACAGGACCACATCAGAGGCAACCCAACATGGTGTAAGGTTCCAGTCATACATCTCATACATAATATATATCAAATATATGCAGCGGAAAATAAAACGGAACCTTAAAAATCAGATCTACTCAAGCATGTAGATATAGAAAACAAAAACATGAATTATAAGATGTTTACATACCTTTCCTGTTAGCCTCGAATTTTTTTAATGATTAATTAAGCATGATTAGAGCGACTAAGTAAATTATGTTAGCATTGAATAAGTTGACATAGCATTAATTAGCAATGTAATATGTGACATTAATTAAATTTGATAGCATAAAATGAAGTTAGTTGGTATAGATTAAATGAGTAGTTAGAAT
>JAOSBP010000004.1:15227341-15238251 GCA_027563825.1 Erythroxylum mucronatum | reverse complement strand
TTGTATTTACATTACATAACATTTGAGAGTTTACAACTCCATACAAAATGTTTAATATGAAATGAGAAGCTAAACAAACACATCCTAACTAGACTCATCAGATATCAGCTGACCAGACCTTTGAGCCACTCTTATTCTCATAATAACAATACAAGAATTCTACTTGGTTGCCTTAAAAGCTAGAACTTCCTTGTACTTGAAAAATCAACGTTGCAATTTTGATGAGCTTGTGAACTCAGTGAGTGAACCATCATCAATGTTCTCACTCCAGTTAGAACACAAATGTCAAGTATATAACCAATTTTAAGAAGTTTAACATATCATCCATTTCACATCACATTTTGTTATATTTCAACAAGTACAAGTACAACATGTATACAAACATTTAATAACACTATTTCAGAACAATCCATTAATTTATTTCAATCCTTCATATGATTCATGTAAGGTAATATATATACAAATGCACATGTGACTCCGTTTTCATTTTACTTTGTTGTGAATAAGTGCCTATTTACTGTCTCATATCTGTTGTGGATACTAGGCTCATTTCATTTACTGTTTCATATATGTTGTGGATACCAGACTCATTATTAACTAAGCCTGTGGCTCTTTATGCACAATTCCTGGGCTTAAAGTTCTTTTTCACGTTGGTTACAACTCTTTTATTTGATCATGCATATCAATGTAATAAAATGCATCAATTCACATAATATGCTATCAATACTTTTTATTCAACATGCTCATGTCATTTATCACATTCTTTGGACTAGAGTCCGGCATTCAACATTTAGTTGAGTACACATTCTATATTACACATACAATTTGAAAACACTTCCATATACAATCTCAAGTATCAAACTCCTCGGACCAACAATGTCCAGAATCATAGCAATCAGATAAGTAACAGTTCATTAACTCAAAGTTAACAAAAAATAATTCAATCATAGTGAGAAACATCTAGGTTAACTCATAGTACGTTCCAAAAAAGCTATTGTCTTGATGATCCGGTAATGTCTCGATGCTAACGATCAACTTATGCTTCTTGAGTCATGCAATACACATATATTTTACACATTACTAAGTTGATCAATCATATGATTATTTACTTATGCACATGTATATGTGTCATGTTCAATGCATGCTCAATTGACTTCCCGAGTATGTATCCTTATTCATAAATCTTGACCATTCAAACATCATAGCTTGTAAACATCTAGTTTGTAATTAGGTTTATATCATAAGTAAGTCTGATTACTCTAAAATTCATCAATCATACATTCACCAACCTTTTCTAGCAATTTATATTCACACAATTTCTCAATTCTTATTCATTCATACCTACTTCACATTACTCATATGCTTTGGATCACATTTGCATTCATAAGAACACCTTCATTCCTTTAACACTCATAAATTCCAGATTTTAGATATATTGATTTCAAAACAATCCATTCTTTAAGTTAAAACATCAATTAACAACCTAAACTTATCAAACCTTTAACTAATTAATCAAATATTAATCTAGGTTTATTTCAGGCCTTAATCAAGTCCAAATACACTAAAGTAAAGTGCCTAATCCTTAGTTGATTCAACAATCACACAAAACAGAAAATTTTCATTTCAAAACATTGCCTATGATCGTGGAGGACCATCCCACAATAGTGGGGCGAGTGAACCGAAAGTTCATTATCCATTTTCCTTCAATTTCTCCATATTCTAACACCTTCATACCAAATTCAAAACATCTTCATATTAGTTTATTAATTATACCTCCACTATACCTTAATTATACTTCAATTCCTCATCACTTTCATCTTCAATTCTAACTCAAAATCATTCAATTGGCAGCTCATAAAGTATTTATCTTTCATGCATACAAAAACAAAACAGAAACTTTCATTCACTTAATCTCATCATATATGTAGTCCTAGTTTTTTTCCAAATTCAAGAACACTTCACTAACACCTTTCTTTAGTATAAATTCACCTTCATTTAAACTTCAAATCTCAATCTAAATCATCCATATAGCAACCTATAACCTATGGTTTTCATGCATCAAAACCAAAACAGAAAAGTATCCAATTCATGTATCATTTTTCCAGCACACTTCATCATCAACACTACATGTTATCTATCCCAATTCAATCATTATAAAATTTCTATTACAACATGCCACAAAGATCAGTACTTTACTTACTTGTTTAGGTCAAGTTCCACCTCAATTCATCAAGTCTACTTTGCCTTATATGAATGCAAGATCATCTCAAATACAAGGTGGGAATTGGATGGGTTTTCAGCAAGGATAAAAGACAACAACATGTATAACAATGATCTGGTTTTACAACTATCTTTTTGAAGGTAAAAGCATGGATTTTGGTGTGGCAATTGAACAAAACTTAGGTAAAATGCAGAGAAGTAAAGAGGAGCAAGCTTTCAGCTTTGAGAGAAGAAGAAGATGAGAGTTTCAGCTGAAAGTTACTAATGAAACAACTTGCCATGTGTGTGTCGTATGGTATGATTAGTGTTAGGAAACTTGTTAAGAGTCTAGGCCAGCTACATGTCCTTTCTTCATGTTGCCATTTGTCACCTAAATCTTAAGTCATTTGTCACTCAATCTCTAAGCCATCTGTCACTTATTTGTTTATGCCAAATGTCATTTAATTCTACTGTCATATGTAACTTATTTTGTGGGCTTAGTCATTTTAAATTTTCATGTATCAATTTGACATTTTTTCTTAAACTAAATGCACATTTTAATTCATCAATTTTTCAATTGTAACAATTAATTCCAAATTTACTAATTATAATCCACCAAACTAAAATTCAAGACATAAGCATTACATAATCCATATCATGATCATTTTAAACCTTTCATATCCCGAAATATGTCAATTAAGTGCACATATAATCTTGGCAATGTTTACTAAATCATGATTCATGTGTGTATACGAATATTATGCAAGTGAATAAAATGCACTTCATAAATTCTTAAATGATATGACTCAATAGTATGAGATTTTTAACTCTCAGTAAGTTTTAGAACTTGGGTAATTACAATTCTCCCCCCTTAAAAAATTTCGTCGTTGAGATTCTTACCTGATTGATCAAATTGATGGAGGGGGGGGGGTACTATTTCCCTATGTTTTCGTCAGTCTCTCATGTGGCTTCTTCTCTCGAATGATTCCTCCAAAGGACTTTAATCAATGTGATTATTCGATTTCTCAATTACTTAGTCTGATAACTAGCTATTTTGACCGGTTCCTCTACATAACTCAAATTAGTTACAATTTCAACTTCCTGTGCCTATAATATATGTGTTGGATCTGACTTATATCTCTTGGGTATACTAATATAGAACACAATGTGAATCTAAGACATCTAGTGGTAATGCCAATTTGTAAGCCAACGATCCTATTCTCTCATTAATCTCGTAAGGACCAATGTATCTAAGGCTTAACTTTCCCTTTTTACCGAACCTTAACACTCCTCGCCAAGGTGACACTCTCAAGAACACCTTGTCTCCCACTTGATACTCCATATTCCTTCGGTGTTGATTTACATAACTCTTCTACCTATCTTAAGCTGCCTTGATCTTATTACAGATTAATTTTACCTTATTAATGATATCTTGAATCAAATTTGGGCCTTCAACTATCCTTAGGCCCTCTTCACCCCAATACAAAGGCGATTGACACTTTCTATCGTATAACGCTTCATATGGAGCCATACCAATATTATTGTGATAATGATTATTATATGTAAATTCAATGAGAGCTACATATTGATCTCATGCTCCTTGAAACTCCAAAACACAAGCTCTGAGCATATCCTCAACAGTCTTAATTATCCTCTCACTTTGTTTGTCTATCTAAGGTTGAAATGTTGTACTAAAATTTAACTTTGTACCTAATGTTATTTGTAAACTGCCCCAAAATCTAGAAGTAAATCTGGGATCTCGGTCTGATACAATTAATATTGGAACTCCATATAATCTCGCTATCTCATTAACGTACCTCCAAACTAATTGATCTAGTGTATTATTCTCACAGGTAAGAAATGTGTTGATTCGTCAATCTGTCAACAATGACTCATATAACATCATATTGCCTCAAAGTCCTCGGTAAACCCATAATGAAATTCATTGTGATCCTCTCCCATTTCTACTTCAGAATAGGTAATGACTGTAACTTCCCAACTGAAGCTTGATACTCTGCCTTAACTTGTTGGCATGTCAAGCATTTAGTCACATATTTAGCCACTTGCTTCTTTATCCCTGGCCACTAAAAATGTTGTTTCAGAGTACTGTACATCTTGGTAGTACCAGGATGCATAACATAAACTGCCATGGGAGTTTCCTCTAAAATTTCTTTCCTCAAATCATCAATGTCAGGTATACATAATCTCTATTTCAACCATAATGCACTATCTCTTAACTCAAATTTAGAACTCAAATTCTGCTTCAACTTCTCAATAAGCTTCACTAATTCTGGATCCTTACATTGAGCTTTTCTGATCCTTTTGTGTAATACCGGTCTAAGCTTTAGCATAACTAACAATGCTTCATTTCTCCCCAAACTTAGCTCAACATTCAATGCTCTCAGTTGAACTAAGTTTGGTAACCTCGATGTTTGAATTAATGCTACACTGCTATTAGATTTTCTACTTAATGCATCATCCATAACATTAGCTTTACCTGGATGGTATTCAATTATTCAATCATAATCTTTAAGAAGTTCAATCCATCATCGTTGACTCATATTCAGCTATTTCTGACTCAACAAATATTTCAAACTTCTATGATATGTAAATATCTGAAATGTTTCACCATATAAATAATGTCTACAAATCTTCAAAGCAAACATTACTGCAACAAGCTCTAAATCATGAACCAGATAGTTGAACTTATGAGATCTTAACTGTCTTGATGCATATGCAATCACTCTACCATACTGTATCAAAACACATCCTAATCCCTGCTGTGAAGCATCACTATACACAACATATCCTCTAGATCTAGATGGAATAACTAACACCAGTGTCGTAGTTAATCGATGTTTTAATCATCAAAACTCCTTTGGCATTCATTAGTCCATCAGAAAGGTACATTCTTATTCAGAAGCTTTGTTAAAGGGGTTGAGATAAATAAAAACCCCTAGACAAACCTCCTGTAATAACCTACTAGTCTAAGAAAACTCCAAATCTCAGATATATTTCTAGGGGGTTCCCACTTCATCACTACCTCAATTTTTTTCGGTCTACCTATTTGCCCTGTCCAGATACTATATGACCCAAGAATACCACTTGATCAAGCCAAATTTCACACGTATTGAACTTGGCGTACAATTGCTTCTCTCTCATTATCTGGAAGACTAACCTTAAATGCTTAGAAAGTTCCTCTCTACTCTTTGAGTATACCAAAATATCATCTATGAATACAATCACAAAGTGATCTAAGTAAAGCTGAAATACCTCGTTCATCAATGCCATAAAGGTTTCCTAGGCATTCATCAACCTAAAAGGCATCACTAAAAACTCAAAGTGCCCATATCTGGTTCTGAATGCGCTCTTTAGTACATCAGCTTCTATTATCTTCAATTGATAATACCTTGACCTCAAATCAGTTTAGTAAACACCTAAGCTCCCTGTAACTGATCAATTAAATCATCTATTCTCAGTAAGGGATATTTATTCTTCATTGTCACCTGATTTAATTGCCTATAATCAATGCATAATCTCAAAGTCTCATCCTTCTTCACAAACAAAACTAGAGCTTCCCAAGGTGACACACTAGGCTTGATAAAGCCCTTATCCAACAACTCCTGCAACTGAGTCTTAAGTTCCTTAAGTTTCATAGATGTCATCCTGTATGAAGGAATAGATATAAGAGCAATACCTGGAATAAGGTCAATAGTAAAGTTTTTTTCCCTATTTGGGGGTAATCCCAGTAATTCAGTGGGAAACACATATAAGAAATCCTTAACAACAAGAATATCTTGTACTGTTTGCTCAATTCGGGTATCAATCACATAGGCTATATAAGCCTTACATCTACTTCAAATCAGCCGAAAAGCACTCATTAATGAAATTAATCTGGCTGGCACTACTTGAATAACACCTTGAAATATTACTCTTGGATGATTCAGAGATTCACGAATGACTTCTTTAGTATAACAATTTATTACAGCCCTAAGTAGTAAGCCAATCCATACCTAAGATGAGGTTTATTTCTTTTAACTATAGTACTATCAAATCAGCTTTCAACTTAACCTGGTCAACCCGAATAATACACCCTTTACACACTTCTCCAATCACTGTAGTACTACCTACCAGTGTACTCACCTTTAAGTCACATTTCAACATCTCTCTCTCAGAATGCAGTTTATATGCCAAATATGTTGTGATAAATAAATGCGTAGATCCTAGATCTAACAATATAAAGGCATCAAATTGAAAGACATGTAATACACATACAATAACATCTGGAGAATTTTGTGTCTCTTTTCTGGTAATAGCAAAGATCCTGGCCTGGGACTACGGTTGGTTACTCTGCACCTTAATTCTAACACTAGGACCTGCTGAACTTGTTCTACCCCTATCTTTGTCTCTTTTTCCTGCTCCACTGGCTCTACTTTGCTGGATAGTCGTCTCAATCAGTGATCCTCCTCTCACTGTAGATTGTACTCCCAAAATTGCAGGACAGTCTTTAATCTAATGCTCAAAAGAGCCACAACGCAAGCAAGCTCTTGATATCTTCTAATATTCTCCACCATGTTTCTTTCCACAATGCTCACAGTTAGACATCTGTTGTGTTTGCCCTCCAGATACTTGATCTCTATCACTACCAGCATAAATAAAACTGCCTCTCGGTCAAAACCTCGACTGTTTCGATCTAATCTATGATCAGAATGATATATTCTAGTGTTTACTGAATCTCCTTCCAGATTCAACTTGAGACTCACCATGTCTCTTAATTCTGAACTCCTACCTATACCCTCCTTATCCATCCTTCAGTAATTGTTCAATCCGGATTGAAGCAATTCGTAGCTCAGTAAAACTACTTAGATTGGTAATAGCCAATCTCGCCCTAAGCTTCATATTCAGTCCATTCTCAAACCGCCTACATTTATCCTCCTTAGTCGGAATCAAAGCAGTAACATACTCCATTAATTCATTAAATTGCACCTCATACTCAGCTACAGTGAGATTGCCCTATTTCAGATCTAGAAATTCCTTTATCTTCTTATCCAAATAGATCTTTGACATATAATTCTCCTTAAAGACCATAAGAAAGTCTTCCTATGTCAGTCTATAAGGTTGGGTGAAATTGTCAGGAACAGTCTTCTACCACTGATAAGCTGGACCTTGAAGTAACAAAACTGCATAATCAATCCTTGCATCCGACTCACAGTGCATCTGATCAAATACCCTTTTTATTCTCCCTACCTAACCTTCTATCTCAGCAAAGTCTGTACTTACATAGAAGTCTACAACCCCCTGCTTCCTAAGTTTATCATACCTCCTTTCTCTCCTCTTAGGACTCCTTTGAGGCATTTGGTCAGATTGGGATACTAGGGACTCTTTATTGGCTCCTATATACTCAAGGTTAGCTGATTTCTACATCAAACAATAAGTGTGATCACTATAAGAGTCTCTTACTATATGTCAGGTTTAAATGCTTATATATGTCCTTATGGATGTCAAATTAGGTTCTGATACCAAAATTGTAACATACACTTTCATAGAGCATATGCCCGAACATCTAAATGATATTCGAGAACATACCCTATAAGAATGGTACGTTAAAACAATCACATTAACTTATTATGACATCACACATAACACAAGTATTAGAAATGGTCAAATCTCCTCATTATATTCACAAAATAAACTTACTTACATTGTCCCATTACTATTCATATCCTTGTTTTTACATTACATAACATTTGAGAGTTTACAATTCTATACAAAATGTTTAACATGAAATGAGAAGATAAGCAAACACATCATAACTAGACTCCTCGGATATCAGCTGACCAAACCTTTGAGTCATTCTTGTTCTCAAAATAACAATACAAGAATTCTACTTGGTTGCCTTAGAAGCTAGAACTCCCTTGTACCTGAAAATTAACGTTGCAATTTTGATGAATTTTCAAACTCAGTGAGTGAACCATCATCGATGTGCTCACTCCGGTCAGAACACAAATGTCAAGTATATAACCAATTTCAAGAAGTTGCACATAACACATTTTAGGCCTCAAAACTAACATACAATTATAGTAAAAATTTACAAATTTTTGATCCACGTTTTTCTTAGTTTTTCACCACTTTGAAAATTTTCTAAATTTGTACTATAATTGTATATCAGTTTTGAGGCCACAAAGTTCAAGTATATAACCAATTTCAAGAAGTTTAACACATCATCCAGTATCTGATCCCACATCACATTTTGTTATATTTTGAGAAATACAAGTACAACTTGTATATAAACATTTCATGACATTATTTTAGAACAATCCATTAATTTATCTCAATCATTCATATGATTCATGTAAAGTTACATATATGCAAATGAACATGTGACTCTGTTTTCATTTTACTTTGTTGTGACTGAGCGCTTATTTACTGTCCCATATCCGTTATGGATATCGGGCTTATTTCATTTACTGTCCTATTTCTGTTATGGATACTGGGCTCATTATTAACTTAGTCTGTGGCTCTTTGTGCACAATTCCTAAGCTTAAAGCTTTTTTCATATTGGTCACTTCGATCACAACTCTTTTATTTGATCATGCATATCAATATAATGGAACACATCAATTCACATAATATGCTATCAATACTTTTCATTCAACGTGTTCATGTCATTTATCACATTCTTCAGACCTAAGTCCGTCATTTAACATTCAATTGAGTACACATTCCATATTATACATACAATTTGAAAACACTTTCATATACAGTCTCAAATATCAAACTCCTCGGACCAACAATGTCCGAAATCATAGCAATCAGATAAGTAACAGTTCATTAACTGAAAGTTAACCAAAAATAATTCAATTATTGTGAGAAACATCTAGGTTAACTCACAGTATGCTCTAGAAAAACTATTGTCTTAATGATCTAGCAATGTCTGGATGTTGACGATCAACTTGTGCTTCTTTAGTCATGCAATACACATATATTTTACACATTACTAAGTTGATCGATCATATGATTATTTACTCATGCACATGTATATGTGTCATATTCAATGCATGCTCAATTGACTTTCTGGGTATGTATCCTTATTCATAAACTTTGACCATTCAAACATCATAGCATGTACACATCTAGTTTGTAAATTAGGTTTATATCTCAAGTAAGTTTGATTACTCTAAATTCATCAATCATACATTCACCAACCTTTTCTAGTAATATATATTCATACAATTTCCCAATTCTTATTCATTTATACCTAGTTAACATTACTCATGTCCTTTAAATTAGATTTGCATTCATAAGAACACCTTCATTCCTTTAACACTCATAAATTCCAGATTTTAGATATATTGATTCAAAACAGTTCATTCCTTAAGTTAAAACATCAATTAATAACCTAAACTTATTAAACCCTTAACCAATTAATCAAACATCAATCCAAGTTCATTTTAGGCTTTCATAAAGTCCAAATATGCCAAAGTAAAGTACCTTGTCCTTAGTTGATTCAACAATCACACAAAACAGAAAATTTTCATCTCAAAGCATTGCCTACGATCGTGTAGAGGACCTTTCAATAATTGTGGGATGAGTGAACCAAATGTTCACTTTCCATTTTCCTTCAATTTCTCCATATTCTAACACCATACCAAATTCAAAATATCTTCATATTGGTCCATTAATTATACCTTAATTATACTTCAATTTCTCATCAATTTCATCTCTAATTCCAACTCAAAATCATTCAATTGGCAACTTATAAACTATTTATCTTTTATGCATACAAAAACAAAACAGAAACTTTCATTCACTTAATCTCTATCATATATGTAGTCCTAGTATTTTCCAAATTCAAGAACACTTCACTAGCACCTTTCTTTAATATAAATTCACCTTTATTTAAACTTCAAATCTCAATCTAAATCATCCATATAGCAACCTATAACCTACGATTTTCATGCATCAAAACCAAAACAAAAAAGTATACAATTTGTGTATCATTTTTTTCAGAACACTTCATCAAAACACTACATGTTATCCATCCCAATTCAATCATCATAAACTTTCTATTACAACATGCCACAAAGATACGTACTTTACTTACTTGTTTAGCTCAAGTTCCACCTCAATTCATCAAGTTTACTTTGCCTTATATGCATGCAAGATCATCTCAAATATAAGGTAGGAATTGCATGGTTTTTCAGCCAGGATAAAAGACAACATCATATACAACAATGATCTAGTTCTATAACTATCTTTATGAAGGTAAAAGCACAGATTTTGGTATGGAAATTGAACAAAGCTTAGGCAAAATGCAAAGATGTAAAGAGGAGCAAGCTTTTGGCTATGAGAGAAGAAGATGAGAGTTTTAGCAGAAAGTTACAACTAAAGCAACTTGCTATGTGTGTATCGTATGATGTGATTAGTGTTAGGACACTTGTCAAAAGTCTAGGCTAGCTATATATCCTCTCTTCATATTGCCATTTGTCACCTAAATCTTAAGCCATTTGTCACTCGATCTCTAAGCCATTTGTCACTTAATTATCCAAATGCCACTCAATTATACTATCATATGTAACTTATTTCATAGGCTTAGTTATCCTAAATTTTCATGTGTCAATTTGACATTTTTCCTAAACTAAATGCACAATTTAATTCATCAATTTTCCAATTGTAACAATTAATTCCAATTTTACTAATTATAATCCACC
>JAOSBP010000004.1:15208822-15224866 GCA_027563825.1 Erythroxylum mucronatum | reverse complement strand
ACTCGTGTGGATACCGGTAGAGGGCATTCGCGTTTTGCAGTGTCTTGGAATCCGAAAAAGAAGCAACCCATTCACGATAATAAGGTATTTTCGTAAATCCTTGGTGTTTTCGATTATACGTCATGTTCTTGTATGGTCTTTTCTGCAACGTATTGTGAATACTCGAACCATACGTGATCCAACATAATCAACCCCCTTTTCGTAGAATTTCCAGTCAAGAGGCAAAGGAGAGAAGAGATAAAGGATTATGTTATTACTATGACGAGCAGTACAACCCAGGCCATCGTTGTCAAAGACCTCAACTCTTCGCCATTAAAGATAGCTTGGATCATGAAATTGAGGAGACCAACCAGCTAGAATTTTCAGAAGTGGTGCCAGACATATCACTATATGCAATGGCTGGAACGGATCACCCTCAAACCTTACAATTACAAGGAAGAATAGAGGGGCGAGATATAGCAGTTCTCATTAATAGCGGCAGTACTCACAACTTCGTGGATCAGACTTTGGTGGATTTATGTGGCTTAACGGTGATACAAAAGCCCCTTCAAATTACCATCGCCAACAAAGAAAAAATGACTTGCCAGGGAAGATGTCTTAACCTCTCCTTGATTATTCAAGGATATCACACCATAACAGATTTTTATGTTCTTCCAGTTGCAGCATACCCGATTGTTTTGGGAGTCCAATGGTTGGCGACTTTTGGACCTATAGAGACCGACTATGCCACTCTCACTATGACAATTAAAAAAAGGGACCAATCTCACACTTTTTATGGCATCCGAAGGGGAGGACTAGAGCCATTGCAAAAGAAGGAGCTCCATATGGTACACGTCCCTACATTTTTTTTGCAGGTTGAAGCCACAGAAGCTGCCCCTATAACCGAATCTCGTCCTGAGATACAACAACTTCTCACAAAATACAGCCGCGTATTTGAACAACCCACAACTCTTCCGCCACATCGTGCACAGGATCATCATATTCCACTTCAACCTGACAACAAACCAATCTCAGTAAGGCCATATCATTATCCTTTTTATCAAAAAACTGAGATTGAAAAAATGGTCCAAGAATTGCTTTTATCAGGATTAATTCGTCCTAGTAAGAGTCCCTTCTCATCACCTGTCTTGTTAGTAAAAAAATCTGATGGAAGTTGGAGATTTTGTATTGATTATAGGGCCTTGAATGATATTACGGTGAAGGACAAATTTCCGATTCCTGTCATTGACGAACTTTTGGATTAATTGCATGGTACGGAAATTTATTCTAAGCTAGATTTGTGATCAGGCTACCATCAAATTCGAGTCAAAGAAGAAGATATACACAAGATCGCCTTCAGAACGCATGAAGGATACTACGAATTCGTAGTAATGCCCTTCGGACTCACAAACACTCCAGCCACTTTTCAAGCTCTAATGAACGAGATCTTTCGCCCATATTTAAGAAAGTTTATCCTTGTTTTCTTTGATGACATTCTTGTGTATAGTAGGAGCTGGCAGGAGCATATAAGTCACTTGGAAACTGTTCTACAGACGCTCACTACTCACCAGTTATTTGCCAAGTTGACAAAATGCCAGTTTGGAGTCACGGAGGTGGATTATTTGGGGCACTTGATCTCAAAGGAGGGAGTCGCGGTTGATCCTAAGAAAATAGCAACAGTCAAGGAATGGCCACAACCCACCAATCAAAAGGGCGTGCGGGGGTTTCTTGGACTCGCCGGCTATTACAAAAAATTCATTCGAAATTTTGGAGGTATAGTTGCCCCTCTCACTCGTTTACTGACTAAAAACGAGTTCTCTTGGAATACAGAAGCAGCAGAGGCGTTTGAAAAGCTTAAGGAGGCACTGTCATCCCCTCCTATACTAGCTTTACCAGATTTCACCCAAGAGTTTGTCGTCGAAAGTGATGCATGTGGTACCGGGATCGGAGCAATTTTGTCACATAATCAGAGAGCTATAGCCTATTACAGTGAAGCGTTGAAGGGAGCGGCATTGAATTTCTCCACATATGAGAAGGAGATGTTGGCGATAGTGAAGGCAATTTGAAAGTGGCGACCTTACCTTCTTGGTCGTCCCTTCACTGTCAGAACAGATCAAAGAAGTCTCAAATTCCTTTTAGAGCAATGAATCACAACTCCTCCTCAAGCGAGGTGGTTATCGAAACTCATGGCATATGATTATAAAATAGAGAATATCGAAGAGGACGTGAAAATCAAGGTCCTGACGCCTTATCACATTTGGGAGAATTCCAAATGACCACAATATCTATACCCGTTGCTGATTGGTGGAAGAAGTTACAAACAGAAGTAAAAGAGGATTCTTTCTATGAAAATATTATCCGACTGCAGCCTACTAGGCGTGATTTTCAGGTAAAGGATGGTGTTTATTTTTGCAAAGGAAAAATCTTTTTGAGTCCTCATAGCTCTCTAATTCCTGCGATTCTGAAAGAATATCATTCTTCACCAATGGGGGGGCATTTCGGTTATGACAAGACTCTATCAAAAATACATCAGACTTTTCAGTGGCCAGGGCTTAATCGAATGGTGAAAGAGTTTATCAAGACTTGTGTCATCTGTCAACAAAACAAATATGAGAGTTTGAAGCCTGCAGGACTCATGCAACCTCTACCAATTCCAGAAACAGTTTGGACAGATATATCAATGGATTTCATAGAAGGATTGCCTCCTTCCCATGGTTACACAGTCATTTTGGTAGTTGTTGATCGCCTCTCCAAATATTGCCATCTCATTCCTTTATGTCATCCTTATACTGCTACAACAGTTGCTTCAGAATTCATTAATCAGGTCGTTAAACTCCATGGGGTTCCACGGTCCATCATCAGCGATCGCGACAAGGTTTTTATAAGTTTATTCTGGTCTCAGTTGTTTAAATTGCAGGGGACAGAACTCAAGATGAGCTCCAGTTATCATCCACAAACTGATGGACAGACAGAAGTTCTTAACAGAATTTTGGAACAATATTTGCGATGTTTCGCTGGAGAACAACCTCGAAAATCGAGTGAATGGCTGCCTTGGGCTGAATTAAGTTATAATACAAGTGAACATTCGGCTACAAAAATCTCTCCCTTTGAGGTAGTGTATGGAAGACCACCGCCTACAATAATTCAGTATGTTTCGGGAACGACACAAGTGGCTGCAGTGGACTCATATCTCAAGGATCGCACCATCATCCTTCGTGATTTGAAGAGAAACTTGCAAGGAGCACAAGAGCGAATGAAGTTCCAAGCTGATAAACACAGAAGAGAGGTGGACTTCCAGGTAGGTGATTTTGTTTACTTGAAATTGCAACCTTACAGACAGACTTCTTTCGCCTTTCGTAGTTCTCTAAAGCTCTCTCCTCTCTTCTACGGGCCCTTTGAAATACTGGAGAAGATAGGTTCTGTGGCTTACCGTCTCCGTCTGCCTAAAGATGCAAAAATACATAATGTTTTCCATGTTAGTCTCTTGCGAAAACATCTAAGTGATAGACCACCTCCCACTTTTACTCTACCTCCTGTCACTGATGACTCCGTAATTTTACCAGAGCCTGAGAAGATTTTAGAAAAGCAAGTAATCCAGAAAGGGCGATATAGGCCAGTTACTGAAGTGCTTATAAAGTGGATTGGTGCCATGGAAGCAGACGCAACATGGGAAAATCTTAGACGATTTTCAAAAGCCTACCCGATTTTTGTCCTTGAGGACAAGGACTTTGCGAGGCGGATGGACTGATAACAGGACATCTCCCTGTACAAGCAACCTGCAGCTCTCTCTCTCACACGATCATTACGTGCAGCAGGCCTGCTCACTGACTTGGTCTTTAGACTTTATCTCAACAGCCCACTTTTCCCTTGTTGCTAATAATATGCAGAAGATCATGGATACCTCCTCAACGTGTAGCAGCTTTGTAGGAGTAATGGCTTGATTTTCTATTGCTTTTGATTTCCAAATGTAGGTGGGAAATCCACCAACGTTATTTCGTTTTTTAGTCTTGTGGAATTTCCACATATTTAGGACCAACTTTTCTATTTAAAGGTTGTTAGAGCATGAATAAGAAGTATCGGGCATTATCAAAACTCTTTTCCCCTGTTTTTTCCCTTCTCCTATAGTTTTCTTAAATTCTTATTATCAGAGATGTTCGGGACCTCTCTCCTTTCTCTGTCGGATTTTTATTCTCATCCCATTTCATGTCATGTGTAAACTACATGGAAACTTTCAGCGGGGGCAATGCCTGCGAATCAAATTTGGATCAGCTCATTCTTTTCTCTAACAGCTGATAATAGTAATGGGTTTTACAGCATTTCCATCGCCAAAAGGATACAGTCAACGCAATAGGACTTTGTAGACCAGATGAAAATCTTTTAAAAATATTAATAATTATTTTCTCAGATTGTTGATTTTAGATTTATATAAGACTATCCTTACATGGTGATCACATATCACCTGCAAGGCTGTAACTATAAAGTTTTTTTTTTAAAAAAACCACCTATGAAAATTTTGGATTGAACCAGTTAGTTCGATTGGGTTAAATATGTCGATTCGATTTTAAACCATTATTAGTGAAACCAAAAATAAAGATTTTACCAACATTGAACAAACTTCGTAAAACTCATGAACTCGATTTTGATTATTTCTTAAACTCAAAATAAAACAATGAATATGATTTAAAAGTTTTGTCGATAACTTAATCGTTCAGCTCAGCATTGCATAAAACTTATCCAAAACAAGCTCACAACTTGTAGCATGACCACTTTTAACAAAAATTTCAATAACATAATTGAAGTAGGCAATAATCATCGTCCTAAATAAGAATTGCATTTAAAGAAAATTTATTAACAAAAAAGGAAAGAAGAGAGAAAAAGAGAGAGAGAGAGAGATGGGGGAGACAATGAGACACAAATATTGCTCGACGTAATGCTATAATGAATGATTGTACTGTAGATGTGAGGTTGTTGAACCTTAGTGCTAATCCCACCAAATCTAGGGTTTTGCGGAGGAAGCATTAAAGGACCAAATAGGAATTAAAGAAAAGGTTAGAAAATAATTGAGCTGCTTAGATGTAGGAGTCGACTAGTTACCCTCCACTTACAAAAGCAAGCACCTTTTGATTTATAAGACACGTGAGAGAGAATGAAGAAAGAGGACAAGTGCGCATGAAACATTAATTATGTGCTTGCCTTTTACTTGTCTGCTTGTACACCTTAAAGTTGGAGTTTAATTTTTATTCTAATAATATATTTTATTTTTATTTACTCTCATAATTTTTATTTCCTATTTATTATATACTAATTTTATAGTGGTTTAATATCGATTGGTCTTTACGTTTTAAACATTTTCTTTGATCAGTTCGATGTCCGGTCTGTTTTTAAAATATTGAAAAAAACTATATGTTGATTTTATAAAAAATATTTAATTGCTAAATTAATAATTTTAATTTGTATTACAAAATTATCTAAAATTTAAAGTATAAATTTATCCTTTATTATAAATATATCCTAAAGTTAACTTTACTAATCTTTAGCATTAATTTTATTAAATAATTTTTAATTAAAATTTTATAAAATAAAATTGACCATCAATTTATCAATATAAAAATAATTAATTTTACGAATTATCTATTGTAAATAAACTTAATTTATGGAGTGATTTATGCTAATAAAATTAACGATAGAATATGTCTACAATAAATTAAATATTTTGATATTTAATTAATTTTGAATACTTTTAATAAGGAAAATTTCTGAAACCTTACCTTGCAAGTTGCAACATACTTTAGGCATACCTTAAAGGGGTTGTTTGAAGGCATTTCTTAGACATCCATCGCGAAAGGTTGAAGAAAACCACCCAATAGGAATTGTACCGTGATGAGCCCATGTGACTGGTATGTAACCCCCGAACTACATATTCACTGCGAGAAAACAATCATTATTCATTATGCTGTCCCTGCTCTTTGTTGCTTTCTTTCAGTGAAAGGACCTGCGACGCTTCCGATCCGACCTCACCGCGTCGGTCAACAAAGTACAAAACGCATTCTAGATTCCACACGTATCAATAGTTGTGTCAACAAGAAACTTTTAGAGGGAAAAAAAACCAAGTAAACTTAACCCGGAATATCAATCCAGTGCTGGGCCTGGGTGTTAAATCTTTGAGAAAGAAGGAGAAGGTTAATAGTTGGTAAAGCAAATGGGAACTGGAATACAATTGAGCCAAGCAGCGAAACAAGCTGAGAAGCTGAGAGAAAATGGAAAATTGTACTTTGGGAAGGACCGATTTGGAGCAGCTATTGATGCTTATACTGAGGTATTTTTCTTCCCCTTTCTTGAAATTTTGATTCTTTTGAAGCTTTTAGGGAAAATATCGATGGATTGTTTCTCCTTTCGCGTGAAGTTAATGGATTTTGAAATGTTTTATTTGGGGTTGGTAAAATTGAAGGCAATTACGCTGTGCCCTAATGTGGCTGTGTATTGGACGAATCGCGCTCTTTGTTATCGGAAACGCAAGTATGTACGGAGAATTTTCCTTTTATCCTGTTTTTAATATATTTTCTTGGATTTTCTTTTTCCATTCTTTAGACGTTGTGGTTTACTGCAGTAATTGGGGGAAAGTCGAAGAGGATTGTCGCAAAGCCATCCAGCTTGACCACAAATCCGTTAAGGTTATTATCTTTATTGTTTTGCTTGAAATGGATTAGGGTTTATAGATAAGCCGTACTTTTTCTCATATGGTGCTTTCTGATTTTTTTTTTTTTGGGATTATCCATGATGGCTGTTGTGATTTTGTTCTTATTCTTACATTTTCCAAGATCCTATGTGTGGTATGCACCCACTTAGATAGACGCAGTTGCACCGGTTGTGGTAGTTTTAGACTCTTTCCACCATTAGTTCCTGAGGTGTGCTTTGGAAATCTTAAAATCAGGATGTTTATCAGATGATTTGTTGATTATTGCTGATTTTGTTGCATTTGTTTCACTTTGTGTGCTTACAATGTTTACTAGAATGTTAAGTTTCTGTTGTCATTCTCATCAGGTCAATGGTAGCTTTTCATGGCCAGACCATTTCTTCTTCTTGTTATTTTGGGCTTATCTTTCTGCCGTAGTTTGAGAAGAGCCGTGAAGTTACAGTTCAATTTTTTGTTTGCTTATTTAGTGAATGTACTTTAGTATGATTAAGTTGGCAAATTACATGTATTTGTAAGCACTTGAAAATGCGGAGCAATGCTTTTTCTCTTTCTCGGTCAAATGAATTTCATACTTGGTTCAACCATAACAGGCCCACTATATGTTAGGACTTGCACTACTGCAGAGGCAAGAGTACACTAATGGAGTAAAGGAATTGGAAAAGGTAGGGACTTGTTTTCAGGTCATTCTTGAAATACAATCTGAATACAGGGTAACTATGCTTCTCCCTTTTGAATATCCTTCTATTGTATCCTTATTGGATAACAACCTGCATTGCTGCTCAGAAGCAAGTTCTGGTTAGCTTCATAGACTTGAGTTGTACAATCTACTGTTTTGCACAAAAAGGGAATGAAAGATATTCTCCTTCTTCGACTTTCCTAGTTTTGAATTTTGTTCACCTTTTTTTCATGTCTTCCTCATATTTTTCAGTTTGCCTTCATCCCACATAAAAAGAGGAATCATGGATCTGGCACATCTTACTACAAGCAGTCATGTCTTTTTCGATGCCATTGCTTTTTAAACTCCTTGTTTAGTTGGCACCTTACTATCCGTTTCTAAAATTATATTTGCTGCATGGCTCCTATTTCTGCTGGTCCATTTATTTTAGTGCCTTTTCATATTCTTAATTTGTTTTGTCTGCATGAAGTACTTTTGTTTGGTCTGATTTGGTAATAACTTACCTGCTAATGTTTGCATTTTTTATTATTACCTTTTAAATAGGGGGATGATATTGTCACTGAAATGTAGCAAGTGTAAACATTGGACTAAGTGATGCACAATTTCCGCAAAGAGTTGGAAAGTGTTCTGAGTAAATTGAACTTAAAGTTTCTTTTAGAGAGGTTGCAACCAGATTTAGGAACCACTCTGCTAGTCAATCTGCTTATCATATTCAGAGCAACTCAAAAGAACACCAAATGGAAAAGGAACCAAAGAAAACTTTTGAAAGAAGGAACTAGATGTCGAGAACAAAGAATTTGACCATATGTTATTCATTGACTTGATGTAGCCTTGTTTACATTGTTATCAACCTAACTTTTGATTAGGTCACCTGGTATACTAATGCATCCAAGTTGACTGTTTATGAGGCTAAGTTCAGGAGCAATAACTTTAAGTGTGTAACATAATTACTGCTGATATTATTTCAAGCTTCAGAATTCCTGTACTATTCATGTATTTGATATTTCTTGATGGCTTTTGAATGCTTTGGCTAGTTTGTGGGGTGTCTAAACAATATTTATGATCAGGATCAACATGTTTCTGCTATTGGCTTGCATGAGTTAGACCGTAGTGGCTTTTGCTACCAAGATACAAGAGGTTAAGGGGTTGACATTAGTATGCATGCATTCTAAGGAAGATTTAGCTCGTATGTTCTGGTTGCGCTGGGACCAGAATTATTTGTGATCCTTACAATTGAAATTAATGGCTCAATATGTTTGACTGTTTAAACAGTGATCGATTAGAGATAAACTTATTTGCAAATATGAACAAGAGACAAAGCTGTATAGTTGCAAGTGAATGTTTTAAGTAACACGCATGAAGTTGTGCAGCTGAGGTGAATAGAAGTTTAAGAGCTTTAAATTTCAGCTTAGATGAGACAGAGAACCTCACAGTACATTTGATGCAGTTGGATTGAAGTTTGTAAGTTTGGGACAAGGATTCTTTTTGGGTTGTATGTGCTAGAACTTTTATCTTGTCTTCAGAATGGTGCACTGAGAATGCACACTCACTTTTAAGGCTCTTATTCTAAGCAACACAACAGTATGGTTATTGATTATGAGATTTGGAGATAAATAATTGGACATAAAATATGTGAGAAGAAACAAGAATCAGATTAAATGTATTTTTTAAGTTGGCATTGATATATTTTTGTGCATGGAGTTTCTATTGCATTTAACTTGATTCAGCATATGCTCGTTAAGTGCTACAAGTACAGAATCAATTTTCTAATGCCAGGGTGCTTGTGAATGGCCTTAAACATTGGTCTTTTCTTTTTGAAAGTTGAAGTGCCAACCTGCATCATTTTCAAGACAAAAATCTAGTAATAGCAACAAGTTTCTTTGTTATGGAATTTGAGAATAATTGACTGACACTGATGGAAACTGAACATACTGATATGAGAAGAAACATAATTCAGGTAATGATGATTTACCTGTTACTGAATTTAGCTGTTTCTTTCATTTTTTTTGGTAACAGTTAACTGTATTTATTCATGTGAATTTAACTTTCTTGCATTATTGTATTCTTTTCATGTCAGTTTAACTTGGTTCATAACATACTAATCCTTTTTTTTTTTGTGAAAGTGGATGATATCAATCCTAGATATCGCCTTTGGTTATCTGTCTTTTAACAGTATATGATAATTTTCTTATTACAGGCTTTGGATCTTGGTAGGGGTGCAAACCCAAACGGCTACATGGTTGAGGAGATCTGGCAGGAACTTGCCAAAGCAAAATACTTGGAATGGGAACTTGCATCAACACAACGTTCATGGGAGCTGCAAAGCTTGAAGTATGTATTCCCAGTGAGTTTGAACTACTTTGCCAACGAAATGTTACTTTTAAAAGCTTCCAGCGTATTCAGTTTTTGTAGTTTGCACTCATTTTAGTTGATTCTGTTTGTCTAGAGACATTTGTGAGAATGCTCTAAAAGAAAAACATTTCCTGGATGACTTTCAAACGGAAGGAGTTTTGGATGACGTAAATGATTTTCAGTTACAACAATTAAAAGATCTTGAAGAAGTTTTTGAAAAAGCTGCAGAAGACGACATGCCTGCCGATGTAAGTATTTGGGTTTATTAGGAGCTGGTGAAAATTGTTGCCATATTTTTTTACTGTATTTTGACCGTTATGTGGTGAATAACATGTGAATTTCAGATACCTGATTACCTATGTTGTAAAATCACACTTGATATTTTCCGCGATCCTGTTATTGCTCCAAGTGGGATTTCATATGAAAGAGCAGTGATTCTTGAACATCTAAACAAGGTGAAGTGATATACTTCACATTCATTTTCAGAAGTTTTGAAATGAAAAGGAATGTTTATTTGTATTTGTTTGCTTCTGTTTATCACTGACCTAATTGCCATTTAGGTGGGCAACTTTGATCCGATCACACGGGAGCCACTTAATCAATCTCAGCTAGTTCCAAACTTCGCAATTAAGGAAGCGGTGCAGGCATATCTGGATAAACATGGTTGGGCTTACAAACCTTAACAAAGAACAAATTGTTTTGAGAACGTATAATGTGACGTTGACTAGCATATTTTGTTATCAAACATTTTCTAGTCTTTTATGTGCATAATTAAATCCTTGTACTGCGAGTCCTTTTTCTATATGTTGGATTCGTCATCATGCCTTGAATCGCTGGCTGTCGTCTTTTAAATTGTACAGTAAGTGTTAAAAGGTCTTCATGGAGATCGCTTGTACATGAATTTATGCCTCATATGAGTTATGGTGGCATCTTAAGATAAATGAGGAACACCCTTTAAAACACTTGCCTTGTGTGAACTGATGATACACACAATAAACGTGCTGACACAATAATGGATGGCTACATTAATATAAGCCGGTAAGAACATCTTATGAATATTGGCATTTTTGTAGAAGCCCATGTTTATGTTTGTAATAAAGGCTTTTGTCTTTTTAGAAAAAATGAAAAGGTTTTCATAATTTACAGCCCAATCCAACATGAGTGGTGAAAATCTAAAGGTAATTTTCTTCTATCCCTAACCCAAGTGGAACTCGGTTTAGACTAAACGTGATTGTAATCTCCCAGTATTAATAGAGAGTATTCCTTTTTCTGACACAATTACTATGCTATTTGTGAATTAGGGTACAAGGAAATATAAGAATGTATAAATAAGAATTTAGGTAAAAACATGGACTTCTCTTATGGTTTAAGTTAGGTTATTGATGTATATTTTATTACAATTGTACGGTGTAACTATGCTATTGCTAGCACTACGGGGTGCGGGTTAACTATTGATTAAACAATTGCAATTGATTGAAAAGGGAAATAAAAATAACCACTCAGCATACCAAAATAAAGCAATAATTAAGAATAAGACAATCTATAAATAAACTACATTGTTAGGTAAGATATTCCTTAGGACTTTATTATATTTAATTTTATCTCAATTTAATGAATCATTCTAATTTCTGGATCGGTAAGAATCCCCAAGTTGCAATTATATTCTTTCCCAAAATATCTGTGTTTTACTGCAAGTGTACGGCGTAGATATAACTAGCAAAGGCAAGTGTAGGTCGATCTCACAAAGATTGTCAATTAACTACCTATAAACTTAACAAGTTAGATCAACCTCTATAGATTAATGAATAGGAAAAATAAAATAAGTAATAAATCTAAATTCTATTGCAAAATAATGATCAAAACGAATATATCAAACTTTGAATTAACTAGATTTAGGCTAGATTCTCCTAGAACTTAACTATATTCTATTTCACCTTTGACTAATGAATTATTCTAACTTTTTCCGACCAACAAAAGTTTCTAACTTAAAGCATATTCTCTCTTAAGACATATAATCCTTACCTAGAGATTAATCAACTAAACTCCTTTTTTAGTATAAAAAATCTAAGAATGATTTAATTTATTCTATGAAGTCTCTTGATAGGTTATACCCTAACTTAGGAAGATCTTACGACTTTCTCTCGAATCACTTACACTTAACTATCTATATTCATGTTGTCACTAAACATACATCTTATCTCTAGAATTTGGGTGGGTGAATTAATATATTTTGTAAGATTTAAATAGTAGCATCGATACTCTTTTGTAGTCAAGATTTGCCCATAAAAACACATTTTAAAGAGTTAAGATCTAGCTTAGTGAGTTGAGGACAAACATTGCGAGCAAAACAAGTAGTATTAAAAATTGATGGTGTAAAAGGGAATTCAGGCCTAGTAGGAAAAAGAACATTAAAAGGAGTCTCACCATAAAAAATTAGATGAAGGTATAGTGTTGATCAAAAAATAGGCTATGGATATCGCATTAACCTAAGATGGTGTATAAACATGCATTTGGAATAAGAGTGTTCTAACAATTTCAAGGAGGTGTCAATTTTTTCATTTAATCACACTATTTTGAGATGGTATATCAATATATAAGGAATGATGAAGAATGTCATTCTAGATCATATAGGTTTGGAACAAAGTGAAAATATTCTTTAGTATTATCACTTCTAAAACTATCGACGGAGAAATAAAATTTTCTTTTATTTCAACAAAAAAAGCAATAAAATGTGAAAAAAAATTAAAACTACTATTCGGTTAAATAAAGCCAAGTCAAATGAGAGAAATCATTAATAAAAGTGACAAAGTATTAAAACATAGTTTTGGAAACAACAGGACAGGACATGGAAATAAAACATCAGAATGTATTAACTCAAATGGACAACTAGCTTGTTTAGTAACCAAAAGAAGTAAAGTTAGACAATGATGTTTAAAAAAATAATAAGACTCACAATCTAAGAAAGATATATTATGAAAATTATGACATAACTTCTTTAATAGAGATAAAGAGGGATGTCTTAATTAACAATGAGCTTCAATGGGAGTTAAGACACTTGAATACGTGATCGCCCTTAGCATCCGAGCGTTCAAAACGTAGAGACTTCTTGAAGTCCTTTACCAATAATCTTCTTCATCATAAGAACTTGAAAGAACAATGATTAGGAAAGAATAAGATGCAACAATGAATGAGTAAGTTTACTCACAAATAATTAATTAAAGGAAAATCATGGTAGTTTAAGATAGATTACAAAGATAGTAATGAAGTAGAGTTAATAGTGCCAAAACAAATAACAAAGGAAGTAAATCCATCAACAAAAGTAATATGGAAAGGAGATGGGTGTTTCAAGAAAGTATAGAAAAGACTGGAGTTGCCTATCATTTGACATAAGGCACCATAATTAATGGTAGTGGCTTAACTAATAACAAAGGAACTAGATCCATTAGCTAAAGTAATATGGAAAGGAGATAAATGTTTTAAGAAAGTAGAGAAAAGACTTGAATTACCTATCATTTGATATGAGGCACCATAATTAATGACCCATTGCAAAGAAGAGGAAAGAAGACACACAGGTGTAATGCTTGAGTAAAAAATAATAGTGATAGGCTAAAATTAAATAATTTTCTTCTTAATGAAGGAGTTATGTGTAGTAATGATAGTTGCAATATAAGCGGAACGAGATTTCTGAGATTTATTTCATGTTCATTTGGTATAACCTGGTTCATAATAATATTGATAGATAATTCCCCTTCCTCCTCCTATGTTGTTATTCTTATGAGATGATTTTTCAGTATTACGTTCATTATTTTTGGCTTATATAAGCTCTATAAGTCTCAATGTTGAGAGTAACAAATGCCCCAAGATTTATATAGTATATTTAAGCAAAGAACTCATATAAGGAAGAAATCTCATTATTAGCAAGAGTTTGAGACTTAATAACCCCAAACTAAGAGTTAACATTACCTAAAAAAAATAACCATTACTGTTATTTGCTCTTGTTGAGCTTATTGAACTTTAACATCATGACTAGATGATAACAAAAAATTTAGATATTCATATATCTTTTTAAAATTCATAAAATATACTTTAAGGGATTAGTCTTATTGTTCAACCTGATAAATCCTCTTACACAATTTATAAATATGTGAAACATTTCCTTTTCCTGAATATAAAAATTTAAAATGTTCCATCAACTCTTTAACATACAATACAACAACAATAACGATGACTTAATAAAAAATCCTGATAAACGCGAGGTTTGGGGAGTGTATGTAGCCTCACCCCTAACTAGTACAGAAGTTGTTTTTGAATGACTCACAAGAACTCTTTGACATACAATGATTAATTAAAATGATGGCCTCATTGTTAATAAAATTTCAAATTTATAAAAATAATTAAGCATGTTCTCGTAGTCATTGTTGATTGCAAAATCAATTACTTGTTTTAGGCATATGTATCGCAGACCAATTGTGATACATATGTCTTGCACATATACGGTGATCTGTATTGGGCAAAGTGCCCTTAACTGCCTTGACAAATCCCTACAACAAATACAAAAGATATCATATCATATTTCCTATAATTACCTTTAATCCCAAATATGTCTACATACCTTCTGCATATCAGATGTAATTGGAACTCCTTCATCATCTTCTAATTCCAAATTAGATGATAGCAAATTCATGAACCAAGCCCATAAATTTGTGTTTTCCACTTTAACAATGGCCCAAGCTAATGGAAACATTCCTCCATCACCATCTCTACCAACTGCACTTAACAATTACCCTTGAAATTCTGTCTTCATGAAGCATCCATCAATCCCAAAAATTGGTCTCAAATATGTCCATCCTCGTTTCAAATGCCTCCCAATGTTCTCATCATCATCATCAATAGCATGGATAGGTGTGTCTACATGATGAGCTAGATCTACATCTACAATCCCATGATTTTGCATTAGGTTTGCCAGCCTAATACAACTTTCATTTGAAGCCATAACTTTCAATGAGTCCTTAAAGTTAACATCAGGCACTCTATAATATTCCTTATCAATTTTATCATACCCCAACTCCATTCTCATCTCATTTATTTATCTGTTACTGACAAAATCAACATCCAATTTGACAAATGTAGCAACATCCCCTCCAAAATATGTCAATCATAAAATTTCCACCATGAAAAAGCCTTATACTTCCATTGACCCATTAAAACCTATAAACATAAGCAAACATGCATGTTTAAATGAAAAAAGAAATGCAGTGATTGAAAAAACAAGTTGATTATCATAAAATGTAAAACCAATGCAATCAAAACTATAAAAACACACGGTGATCTCAATTTCCACCACAAGTTCTATGGAATCTGGTTTTAGATGTCACTTGTTTGCATGTCCTCATTTTTAATAACTACCTATTGTCCTGTTTATGAAATGAGAAAACAGTAAGGAATTGTCATATAAGTTTCTTCCTTCTTAACCAACCTCTACTATCAAATTGTAAAAGCTTTCTCCCTAGCAATCCACAGTTCAATAATGATTACCCGTTCAATAATGATTAGCAGTCCATTTCTAGCAAATAACATGGTTGTAGTATAGATAGACAAAAACTTATCATTTTTTCATGCAATTTTTAGTAGCCTAAACTATTTGAGTTTTAGTGCTTTTATAGCCTAAATTATTTTAGTAAATTCTGATTTTTAACATTTCACCATTTGTAAAGTTGCAAATTAAGCAAAAACATATGCATCTACTGCACTTCAATGGTGTATACTGACTTATCCATTAAATTTCTACTAACATATTCTTCAAATTTCTACTGACATATTCAATTACATGCAAATGATTAATTGGTCTTATCAGTATATGATTCCCTGAGTATTCTTTGATACAAATACAAATTGCAAAGGCCGGATTCTCTAAGCAAAAGAAGAATCAAGATGCATTACATAATTGTCAATGCTAAACAAAATTTCCGATGGAAAAGCCGAAAAATGAAATTAAAGAATGGATGGACAATAGATAAATGATGGGTGTCGAATCCACCAAAAAATAAATCCCAAACACTAAACGAAAATAAATTGCGCACAGTGGTAAATAGGGTCGATCCACACAGAATGGAATAATTGATTTTATTCAAATGCCAAAGAACGAATGAAATTAAATAATAAAAAGGGGGTTTTGGAGTTTTCTAATGGAACTACTAATTAAACTAGTCACTAATAAATTATTAACGCAATTAAAACTGAACAAAATAATAATTACGATTCAACTAGCAAAGAACACAAATAAAATCGACTAACTCAATAAACGACAACTAGCCAGGAAATTCCTAATTATTATGCAGAGACC
>JAOSBP010000004.1:15166959-15180032 GCA_027563825.1 Erythroxylum mucronatum | reverse complement strand
GCTCATTAAAAGACTCGATAAAAAGAAAAGCTACAGTTAAAAAGCTAAAGATAAAGGTACAGAAGCGTAGTAGACCCTTTTATTTGAAAATTTTGATACTGTTCTGCATATAGTTATATCATGACATCTTATTTTCTAGAAAAATTTACATATGCATTATCTAGAATAGATTTAGATTCTTTAGAATCTATAAATGAGAAAATTACACCCCCTTTTAAAAAGTCACTAATATCATATCAAATAATGATAAATTAGAGGATGAAGGTTTGCGTTGGATCTTTTTTAATTTTTTATATTTAGTAGTTTGGATAAAATAAAAGATTTTACTTCCTCTTGTGATCAAATTTTTTGATCCGCCTTTGAAAATTGGTATCAGAGCCATGGTTATTTTGTGTACAACTTATGAAGATAAGCATAGTAGATTTAAGAAAAAAAGATATTTGATATCTGTCAATAGTAGATACATACTAGAAATAAAAAAAATAGTTATTTACAACTGAGAACTTACATCGTTGTTCTATTGGATACTTTATTTAAAACTTACGTCATTGTTCTATTATACACTTTACTTAATTTTAAAGAAAGAATTTTCGAATATCAACTAAAAAATCATCAATATAAAGATGAGGACAAAGAGTTACATCTTAGATTCTTTGAGCACTATAGATACCATCTAGATAGAAGTTATTAGAGATGATTCGTTTTATGTTGTTGCTTATGATTGATTGTCCTTATTGTGATTATTTCGTTTTTGAAATAATTTTTTTTGATAATCCTATGCAAAAAGTCTAGATTGAATTAATTCATCATAAAATAGATATAATTATATATTGTTTACAAATTGTCATAAAATGGCTATAAAAGTAGTTAAATTAATTATGGAAGAATTAGATAGAATATATCAAAGATATAAAAAGCTGCAGATAGAAGCTCATCTAAAAATTACTAAACAATATAGGAAGTAATATTTAACTGGCATAAGATAAGTATCGAAAATTAAATCCTGAAGGATTAAAAATAGATATGGATTTGGTATAAATTCAAAAACATAGAATATTATGGAAATAGCATTCTTTTCCATCTAGAAAAACTTTAAAAACAAATCACTGCTATACAAGATATGATGGAAAAATAAATAAATCTAATATAGAGAATAAACCAAATAAAAATCTTATGGAAAAACAAGTAATTGAGCTAATTTTAACGATGGAAATACCTCCAAATCGTAGACAAAATGGATAATTTTATACAAGCTTTTAATTCAGAAATTGAAGAATTAAATGAATAGATAGAAAATTTTAAATTAGAAACTTTAGCGCATATAAAACCGGATTTAATTAAACAAAAAATTCACTGAAATCCCAATATTTATGATATACCTAGTACTATTAGAAATCCACCTCCGAGATATCTTTCACAAAGTTTTAATAGACCTAATCGAGGAGATGTTGGAACTCATATGATAACCGATGATAAAGATGGCTTCAAACTTATGGACAAAATGAACTCATATATATTTAGATATCTATTTCATCCAAAATATAAAAGAAGCTATCGATAAATAGGAAACAACTCTATGAGTAGTTGTTGTTATTTAATAAAATGGATTATGAAACTACTAAACAATTAAAAAAACTTAGTCAATAGCTCTCTCCAATTTTGGAAAATTTTAGATGAAAACAAAAAAAATCTATATTTAACTCGGATAATAATATAACAAATCTGATAACTAGAGCAACCAAAACTTTTAGAATAGAATTTGTTGGAGAAGGAAATATTTTAAAAGATACAACAATTATAGGAAAATATGTTATGGCATTACAAAGATTACAATTATATGATATGCTTAAAATCAATAGATGTATTTTTATTTTCCTAAATTATTATTACTGTATTCATAATCAGGTCGATAGGACACAAATTTATTTAAAAATGTTTTATTTCAAGACTTCGATCCCCGGGGTAGTAAATTAGAGGCAACCTACAATCCTAATCTTGTAGATACCTTAGGAAAAAGAATTTCCTTTTAAAAAGATAAATTAAGTGAATGGTATGATGACACTATATTACTAAAGAAAAGTGAAGGAATAAGGAAAAAATGTTCATTATGTTGTCACGATTTAAAATGCCAACTATGATAGTCTTATAAAATTAACAATATTAGATGATCAAATTCGTAATAGAAAAGAACCCTATATGCAAATTTTGAGAGGCAATCTTTGATATTAACTTTTGTTTACTATCTATCTTAAGATGGCTTATGCTAGAAATACACCGATTATATTTAAAAGTCATACAAGTCAGCGTGGTGTAGGGTATGAAGAAATTCGATACTTCCAAAAGGAAAACCATTTCTAAAAATAGAAAACATTATAAAGAACTAGCATCAACAGATAAAAACCATCAAATATAGATTAGAATTAGTAAAACAAAAGAAAAAGAAAAAGAAAAACTACTATGAATAATGTATTACAATTTTATGATGAAAACAGTGAAAAAGCAAATTTAGAAATGATAGATAAACAAAAAATTATTAGAGTTACTGTAATAAGATATAATTTGTAAGAACACGAGGACTTTAGAAAACAACTTCTTGAACTAGAAAATTTAAAGATAATTAGGTCTAATAAATATCCTCATTCTTCCCCCAATTTTTATGGTTAGAAGCCGTACAAAAATAATTAGAAATACAGCTAAAATGGTTGTAAATTATAAAAAAATAAATGATAATACAGTATTTGATGGACATTTCTCATCCCACAAAGAAATATTAATAAACTTAATAAGAGGAAAACCATTGTTTTCTAAATTTGATTGTATGAGTGGATTTTGGTAGATAAAAATGAATAAAGATAGTATTCCATATACTACTTTCTCTACTTTACAATGTCATTACGAATGGTTATGATACCTTTTGGTTTAAAAAATGCCCCATAAATATTCTCGAAAAAAATCTCATAATTCTATGGTAAGTTAATAGACAAAAATCAAGTTCAAAGTTTTCTAGGAATATTAAATTATTCTTAAGATTTTATTCAAAATTTAGCTGAGATAAGAAAATATTTTCAAATAATTCTAAATAAAGATCAAAGATTTGAATTTTTACCTATTTGATTAAATAGATAAATAAAATTAAGATTTTATGTACTACATTGCCAAAACTTTCTTTACCATTTAATGATGATTATTTAATTCTTGAAACTGATGCTTTTGATCATAAATGGAGTGGAGTATTCAAAACAATGGACACTACCACAGACGTAGATACATTTGAAGTAATATAAGATGAAATATAGGACAATATCTATTTTCTATAACCTATCAAATTAGTTATGCATTAACTAATTCTCATCATAGTATTGAATTTAAGGATACAGAACAAATCTATTTAGATCATTTATTTACAGAAGTAGCCAAGGTAGGAACTAAATTTCAACAAAAACTTACCCCGTTACCAGCTATTCAATACCCAATTTTCTCACAACAAGCACCTCTTAATGATTATTTAATTCTTGAAACTGATGCTTTTGATCATAAATGGAGTGGAATATTCAAAACAATGGACTATGACGATTATAATATTAAGATTAATGAGTTTCTTTGCAGGTATACAAGTACTCAACAAAGATATCACATAAATGAAAATGAATTATTGGTGATAGTAAAAAGTTGTTAAATTTTTTTATTATTTTGATTGCCTAAAAGATTTTTTATTAAGAACTGGCAATACTCAAGTTAAGGCTTTTATTCAAAACAATTCATCCTCTAAACCTGAATATACAAGATATATTAAATGACAAACATTATTAGCAAAATATACCTTAATATTGAGATTATCAAATTTAATAATAATATTCTTGTAAATTTTTTAACAGGAGATGGTCAACCTTAAAGAACATTTATTTGACTTATTGAAACAAATGTCTGAAGATATTGATACTTGCCGAACCTAAATCAAAGATTTATTAGATATTACTAGCTTCAACTCAATACCTTAAAAGGTTTCAAAAATACATCTTTCATTTTTCCATGTATGGCAAGCCAAGATAAACTATTACAATTATCCAGAACAAAAACTTTGTAGCCTTGTAAACAAGAGTAAGATCATTCAAGAATCTTCATCTACAATACCCTTTCCCTGATAAAAGAATCTACTAGTAAGTAGATTAAACCAAATAAATTTGCTCTTGATAATATTTCTCTAAGGCCTGATACTACCTGCAAATTGACAGTAAGATAAATATCATGATTGATAATCTTCCAAGGAGTCATCTTGTTGTTCATGCACATTATGAGATAATGAGAGACCTATACACTCTACAAAATTGTGATAATGTTATATTGATTTTTCTAGGATATATCCTAAATTGAACTTTTTACAAGGAGCTCATCCTCAAGCTATTAAAGATTAGTATGATTTTAGAATAATAAATAATATATACTTGATCAATCCAGAGTTTCCTGAGATATTATTACTTCCCATATCAATTCAAGGAGTTAAGGATTGTTATCTAAATTACCTGACAATGAATGCTAAAGATAACTTGGTAATAAAGATTATCTGTTGGTACAAGTTGTGATAAAGATGAACAATATGATGCTTATCATTTTATTACTTTGGAAAAGGTAGAACACTTTGTCATTGCTGTAGATACTAACTTAAGAAAATAATTTTCTAAATTAAATGAAAATGATATCCATTATAAAAAAGGAATTAACATGAGAACTATTATTTTTGGCGTGGAGGCAACATTTAAGAAATGATTTCAAACCTATAACGAAAAAAGAAAATTTTCTTCTTTAATGATAACCTTAGCCAAGAAGATACCACTAGCTGTTGAAAATTTTATAAAAATGAAGAAAAAATGATTGAAAGAGGAAAGATAAGATCCAATCTTTAGGCACAAAAAAGGTTGTCTCATCTCCGAACGCACACGGACAATTTTATGTCCTTCTTGGACAAGTAGTTAGACAACCTTTAAAGGAAAACATAAAGCTAAAGCATCAAGAGTATCTACACACGGTGATGATTCTGAGTAAAAGATATATTCTACTGAATAAAGAAGAATCATAAAAAGATAAGAAGATAATGTGAAAATCTTTCTAACCACTCAGATAAAAGAAAATTCACTAGCAATAAAGATATAATCTACTTTATGAAAATTTGATATGATGTAATTTTTGTTAAGTTAAAATTCATAATTTTAAGTCTACTTATATAAATAAAATCTCTAGGCCAATAAAAGGGGCATCTAGCTTTCTCTATGTATCTAATCTCTATAATGTTCTCTATAAAATAAAAATTTCCTCCTTATAGATACAATTCACAATTTCCATCTTAAACCTTATTCTTCTCCTAAATCTTTAGTATACGCCTTAAAGGAGGAAACAAATTAAGGTTGTATTGGGCTTTGCTAAAGGAGTGTCAAGGGTAGTTACCTTGCTCTAAGATTGGAGTTGAAATGCTCATTAAAAGACTTGACAAAAACCTATTAAAGCTATAGTTAAAAAGCTAAAGGTAAAGGTACAAAAGCATAATGGACCCTTTAATTTCAAAATCTTAAAACTATTTTTCATACGGTTACATCTTGACTTCTTAATTTTTTGAAAGGATTTATATATGGATTATCTAAAATAGATTTATATTCTTTAGAATCTATAAATCAGATAATTACATCCATCTTTCAAGAAGTCACTAATATTATAGCAAATAATGATAAATTATAGGATGAAAATTTACTTTGAATCTCTTTAATTTATGATAGTATTAATAGCTTGGATATAATAAAAGTTTTTATTTCCTCTTGTGATCAAATTTTTTGATCTCTCTAAAAATTGGTATAAAATTGAAATTCCTTTTTAAAAGATAAATTAAGTCAATGATGTAATATCGCTATATTACTAAAGAAAAGTAAAGGAATAAAGAAAAAAATCTTCAGTGTATTGTTACGATTTAAAAAATGCCTATTATGATAGGATGTGATAATCCTTATTATTACAATAAGATTAAAAAGAAAGAAACATTTTTTAAAGGTAGATAAAAAAAATTTATTAGAGGAAATAAAAGCTTTTATTATATTCAAGCTACTAATAAAAAAATTAAAGAGATCCAAAGCAAATCTCCATCCTTTAATTTATTATTATTTGCTATAATATTAATGACTTCTTAAAAGAGGGATATAATTATCTCAATTGTAGATTCTGAAGATTTTAAATATATTCCATATACAATTTTTTCAAGAAAATAAGAAGTCATAAGATAGTCATATGTAGAACAGTTTCAAAAATTTTAATTGTTATACTAATTTTTAGAGGTAGATCAAAAAATTTGATCATGAGAGGAAATAAAAGCTTTTATTATATCCAAACTACTAATAATATCAAGAATTAAAGAGATCTGAAGCAAATCTTCATCCTTTAATTTATCATTATTTTTTATAATATTAGTTACTTCTTAAAAGAGTGATATAATTATCTCCTTTATAGATTCCAAAAAATCTAAACCTATTCCATATAATCCATATATTAATTTTCAGAAAATAAGAGGTCATGATATAACCATATGCAGAACAATTTTGAAAAGTTTCAAATTAATGGGTATATTACGATTACGTACCTTCATCTTTAGCTTTTTGATTGCAGCTTTACCGGGTTTTCGTTGAGTCATTTAATGAGCATTCCATCTCCAACATTACAGTAAGATAACCACCCTTGATGCTCCTTTAACAAAGTCCAACATAGCCTTAATTTGTTTCCTACTTTAAGGCATATACTAAAAATTTAGGAGAAGAATAAGGTTTAAAATAAAAACTTTGAACTGTATATGCAAAAAGGAAAATTATTTTTAATAGAGAAAATTAAAGAGATAAGATACATATAGAAAGCATAGGGTTTTATTTATACGAGAGGACTTGAATTACGAATTTTAACTTAACAAAAATTACATCATATCAACTTTTAAGAAACAAGATTCTATCTTTACTACTGATGAATTTTCTTTCTATCTGAGTGGTTAGAGAGATTTCTAAGTCATTTTTTTAAAATCTTTTTAGGCTCTTCTTTATTGAGTAGAAGATATCTTTTACTTAGAATCATCACTATATGTAAATACTCCTGATGCTTCAACTTTATCTTTTCCTTTGGAGGTCCTCTAGCCACTTGTAGAAGAAGGATAGATATTTCTATATGTTTTCGAATATGACAACCTTTTTTGTTCCCTAGGACTTGATTTTATCTTTCATCTTTCAATTAAGCTTACTTCATTTTTACAAAATTTTCGGTAGCCAATGGTGTCTTTTTGAATAGAGCTATTATTAAAGAAGAAAATTTTGCTTTTTCCAGCATAGGTTTTAAATACTTTCTTAATGTCACCTCTATGCAAAAAATAACAATTCTAATGTCAATTCCTCTTTTGTAATGTATAATTTTTAGTGTATTTAAAAAATTATTTTTTAAATTAATAACAGTGTGTTTTATTTTCTCAAAGTAGTGAAATGATAGGTATTATCTTGTTTATATGAAAATCTGAACCAATAGATAATATATTTAGTATCAAGGTATCTTTATGGGTTATTATTGGGTTATTTAGATAATGATCATTAACCCCTTATTGAATCCATCTAGGAAGTAATGATATCTTAGTAAACTCTGAATTAGTTAAGCATATAACATTTACTGTTCCAAAATCATACTAATCTATAATGGCATGAGGATGAGCTCCTTATAAAAAGTTTAATATAGGATACAACCCACAAAAATTAATATAGTGAGCAGTGGCGAAGCCAGGAATTTGTTTCAGGGGGGCAAGGTATATATATATAGTTTTTTTAATCCAATCCACCATGAACAACGACATTCTTTTAGGGTGGGCAATTTCTATATTACATATATATCTTCTTTTTAAAAAAAATTGAGGTTGGGCTCTATGTAGCTTCGCTGCTGATAGTGAGTACCATTATTTTATAGAGTGTACAAGTTTCTTATCATTTCATAACGTGCATGAACACCAGGATAATTCCTTCAAAGATTATCAATCATTATATTTCTTTATACAATCAATTTACGTATAGTATCAGTCCATAGAGAAATATTATTAAGAGTAACTTTACCTAGCTTAATCTGCTGATTAATAGATTCCTTTATAGGGAAAGAAGAACTTATACCTGATGAATCTTCAACAATCTTAGCCTTGTTGACTAGGCTATAAAGTTTTTGCTTTGAATCATTATAATGTTTTATCTTAGCTTGCCATATATGATAAAATAAAAGAAGTATCTCTGCAAGCTCTTTAGGTATCAAGTTAAAGCTAGTAATATCTAATAAATCTTTGATTTGGGCTTGATAAGTATCAATATCTTCGGACATCTAATCCAATAAGTCAAATATTTGTTCTTTGAGTTTGACCATCTCTAGTTAAAAAATTTACAAGAACACCATGATTTGATTTGATAATCTTAATATCGAAGATATATTCTGCTAATAAAGTTTTCCATTTAATATATCTTTTGTATTCAAATTTAGAGGGTAAATTATTTTAAATAGAACCCTTAACTTGAGTGTTATCAGTTCCTAATAAAAATGTTTTAGGTAATAAAAATAATAAAAATTTTGATAGAATTTTACTATTGCCAATAATTCTTTTCATTTATATGATATCTTTATTGTGTATCTATAAGGTTCTCGAAGTATACCTACAAAGAAACTCATTCATCTTAATATTAAAATCATCATAATCTATCTTTTTTAATACTCCACTCCATACATGATCATAAGTATCAATTTCAAGAATTAAATCATCATCATCAGATAGTAAAGAAAGTTTAATTTGGCAATGTAATACACAAATTCTTATTTTTCTTTACATGTTCAATTAAATAGGGTGAAAATTCAAATCTCTGATCTTTCTTTGAAAGCATTTGAAAAATTTTCTTATCTTGACAAATTTTTGAATAAAATCTAAATCATAATTTAATACTCCTAAAAAACTTTGAACTTGTTTTTTTATCAATTAACTTATAAAAAAAATTTATCTATTAACTTATTAGGAAATTGTGAGATGTTCTAGAGGATATGAAGTTGAAGTTTAACTCTCCTACCATCTGTCTCCATGCTAAGGAATTCTATTTTAGTTTGACATATCTTAGTTTATTTTGCATACAGAGCTAAACCATGTTGTTCATATAAATTTGCAAATTTATTGAAATGTCTAATATGTTAAGCAATATTATCACTAGCACTTATAATATCATCTATATAAACATGAATAAAATTATAATACTTAAAGATATTATTCATTTTCCTTTGAAATATTCTTGGGGTATTTTTTAAACCAAAAGACATTACAAACTATTCGAAATGACCTTATGGAGTGGAGAAAGTAGTATATGGAATGCTATTTTATTTATTTTTATCTGTCAAAATCCACTCTTACAATCAAATTTAGAGAAGATTTATTTTCCTCTTGTTAAATTTATTAATGTTTTTTAGTGAAGTATCCATCAAATACTATATTATCATTTAATTTTTTACAATTTACGGCTATTCTAGCTTTATTTCTAATTATCTTTGCATGGTTTCTAACCATAAAAGCTATAAAAGAATGAGGGGATTTACTATAGCTAATTATCTTTAGATTTTCTAGTTCAAGAAATTTGTTTTTTGATCTTCTAAATTACATATAATCATAATAACTTTAATAATTTTTTGTTTATCTATTATTTTTAAATTTGCTTCTTCTCTTTTTTATCCTAAAATTTTAATAGACTATCAGAAAGAGTAATTTTTCTTATTTTTTATTTACCAATTCTAGTCCATCTTTGAAGATTTTGATCTGTCGATATTTATTCTTTATAATTTTTATATTTTTAGTAAAGGTTTTCCTTTTTGGAAGAATCAATTTTTCTTTATACCCTACATTACACTAGGTTGTATGGGGTTTAAATGTGATCGATGTATTCTAGCATATGCATGTTTAATTCTATTAACTGTGATCCAATGACCACAAGGAGTTTTGAAATGTATTTGTTGTTAGATAGTATCAACTAGTATTTTATGAAATAATTGGATAAAATTATTTTCTAGAAGAATATTAGTTTTAGTATCATAAACGTAATATGGTGGACATTTTATTAAAAATGATCCTAATAGTATTTGAGGTTGATTAATACCTTTTGATAAATGTATCTTCTTATTGGAAATATCTAATGCAATTATACTTTTTAAGATTTCATGACATTATAAAGGAAAGCAACTTGCTTTACATAAACAAGATCTAGCTTCACTATTTATATAGTCATCAAAGTATTCTACTCTATAATCTTTATAGGTTATACTGATTGGAGGATAAATACTAGTAAGACTATTCATTATCTTAGAACATATATTGTATTGTTATTATAGGATATTTGTATTCCATGTTGAGTTATCTTTTAAGGTTGGACTAGCTCGAGAAAACTAGTTCCTAGCATTATTGAATCCTTCATTTTCAACTAATAATCTTATAGGTATTTTATTGTCTCCTATCTTAATAATAGTTTCTATGGAGCTATCTATTTGATGTATGTCACCATTGAAATTTATATATTGATAAGGTTCATTTAGTTTAAAACTTAGCAAATTGTGTATTAGATTATGATTAATATAACTTTCATTAGCTTCTGTATAAATTAAGATATTACAGGGAACATAATTTGTACCATTAAAATATTATCATTTAATTTTATAATTAGAACTTATCTTTCTATTGGCTTTAATCAAAGTATTAAAATATCATTGACTACTCGAAACAACAATTTTAGAATAAGATAGTCTAGGCAATAATTTATTATCAGAATCTACTAAAGGTTTTTATTGTAAATCTAATGGAAAATCATCTTCTATCTCTTTCATATTTGTAATATAAGGAGGATATATTCGTTCAACTTCATAAAATAATTTTAAAAAGTCAATAATATTTTTATCTCTAAAACATTATGTAAGATAAGTATTAAATAAAGCATAAAATACATTTAGGTAATAGAATATGTTAAATCTTTTCATTTAAAGCCTTGGATTAAAGAGAGTGTTCTATGAAAATCTTTATCTTGTATATTATAAGTCATCTTAGGATATATATTAAACAAAAGTTTTTTTATATCAAAGATTGCCTCTCAAAATTACCATATAGGCTTCTTTTCTATTACGAATTGTTCATCTACTATTGCTAAATTTATAGGACTATCTTTTCTGTCTCTAAAAGTATATCTAACTATCATTTGTATGGGTCTTATATGCACTCATCCTATTTTGTCTCTAATTTCTTTAGGGATGTGTTCAAGTTTTTGAAAAAAATCTCTTTTAGATAATAGAGGAATAATTACTTTATTAGAAGTTAAACTAATATCATTAAGATTAATAGCATAAAACATATGATGATTTCTAAGTTTTAATCCTATTTTTCTAATAATGTCATATTAAACCCATTATAAGAATTTATAGAATATACAGTAATTTCAATCTTTTTAAGCATGTTTCTATTAACAAGAGTTTCTTGACTGTAATCTCCACATTGTTAAGATGTTTCTACTGTAGTAGCTACTATTTGATTATCAATTTGAGTGTTAAAAGACTATCTAATTTCACTTATGTATTTTTGAACTTGAAGTCTCCTCATATTTTGTATTTGTTATTATAAAAATTGTGAGATCCCACATCGATCAGAGAGGAGAACGAAGTGCGTCTTATAAGGGTACATGTACTCTTCCCCATAGACGCGTTTTTTCGGATGTGAGAAGAGCAAAATCGTGAGGACCTTAGCCCGATGGGCAACCCAAATCGGACAATATCTGTGGGTGGGTGATCTGAACTATTACAAATGATATTAGAGTCGATTCTCGACCCGTTGTGCCAGCGAGGACGCTGGGTCCTAAAGGGGTAGATTGTGAGATTCCACATCGGTTGTAGAAGAGGACGAAGTACGCCTTATAAGGGTATGGATATCTCTTCGCCATAGACGTGCTTTTCTAAGTGCAGGAAGAGCAAAACTATGAGGGTCTTGGCCCGATGGGCAATTTAAAGCGGACAATATCTGTGGTTAGGTCGTCTGGGCTGTTAAATTTTTTTTTTATAAAAGCATTCTTCAAAAGTATCAATTCTAATAAAATCCTCATTTTCTATCATTTTATTTATTTCATCTATTTCTATTTTTTAAACTCAATCTTTTAGGAAATTCATTAACATGGTGTCTTTTTTCTTTATAATAATAGCATTGACATTCAGTTATCTTTTTTAGTTCTTTTCTTATTTATTCTAAACATAGGTTTTTTTTGTTTTTATCCTTTTATTTTCTTATAATATTTTGCTTTATGTTTCTTGAAATATCTTTTCCTAAAATATATCTTCTTTTAAAATTTATTATCTTATTGTAATAATAAAGACTATCACATCATATCATAATACGCATTTTAAAATCATAATAACATAATGAATATTTTTCTTTATTCCTTTACTTTTTCAGTAATATAGTGTCACACGCTATTCACTTAATTTATTTTGTAAAAAGGAAATTCTTTTTCCTAAGCTATCCATAACACTATTGTAAGTTTCCTCTAATTTACTACCCTAGGGATCAAGGATCTCTGGATAAAAACATCTTTAAATAAATTTGTGTATTATTGACTTCATTATAAATGTGGTAATAATAATCTAGGAAAATACACATATATCTATTGATTTCACACATATTACATAATTGCAGTCTTTGTAATGCCATAACATGCTTTCGGCTTTAGTTATTAGATTTGCTATATCATTATCTGAGTTAAATATAGATTCTTTTTTGAGTTTTTATCTAAAACTTTCCAAATTTTGAGAGAATTGTTTACTAAAGTTTTTTCAAAAAATTGTTTAATCATTTCATAATCCATTTTATTAATAGCAACATTTACTCTTATGGCCTGTTTGGTTCACGGAATGGAATAGATAAAGAATAGAATAGTTATTCTTTGGAATAGAAAAGATGAGGAATAAAATAGAATGTGTATTACTTTGTTTGGTTTAAGGCATGGAATAGATAAAGAATTTCTATTCCATTGTTT
>JAOSBP010000004.1:15144709-15161398 GCA_027563825.1 Erythroxylum mucronatum | reverse complement strand
AATAACAGCTGTACAATCTGATCATTATATGTAGAAAGTAAATAACTATAGGCTATGATTAAGTTCCCGTGATTGCTAATCTGATATCGCTAATAATCAAGGAACACAGACTGATTCTCAACTATATTATCGCTTATCTTATACGTTCAAAGAGAAAATATGTAGGCACGTCACAGTTTGAGGTCATGCATCCATCAGGTGCCATGGTAAATAACTCGAATCTCCGCTCAACAGTCGAGCATTTTCATCTTTGATATGTGAGCCCCAATCATGCTATTATTCTATCAAGATCAAAATCCGAGTTGCAAATTAAAAAATTAGACATTCTCACATGGTATCAATCCAGCTGGATGCTGGCACTTTTCTGATTCCAGACATTTTAAGTGCTTTTCTAACATCAGCCGCAGGACCCCATCTCTGTAAACCAGCATTAATGTGCGACAACGTCACATATTGGCCACAAGTCTGTGGCTGGAAATTAAATAATTTGAATCCTACTTCATTCCCCAGCTCAACTGCTCCTTGAATCTTGCAAGCACCTAAAAGAGCTCCCCAAACAGACGCATCTGGATCAAAAGGCATACTCTTTATAAATTCAACTGCTTCTCCCAACAACCCCGCTTTGCCCAAAAGATCAACCACGCACCCGTAATGTTCCATAATTGGCAAAACCTGAAACTCACTCCACATCGCTTGAAACAACTCCAAACCAATCTGTACAAGCTTTGCTCGGGCGCAAGCAGATAGTACAGCAAGAAGAGTGATCCCATTAGGGAGAAAACCTTCCCTTCTCATCTTCTCAAACATGTCTAACGCTTGTATCTCCCTGCCGTTATCAGCAAATGAAAATATCATAGCATTCCAAGTGCAAACCCCTCTAACCACCATTTGGTCAAAAAGTTTCATAGCATCTTTCAAATAACCCTTTTTCCCGTACAAATCTACCAATGCTGTTCCCGTGGAAACAGTCAGAGCTTCCTCATTCCTAATGATATAACCGTGTATTTGCTTCCCCAGACCAAAAGCTCCTCCATTTAAATTAGCACAGGACGATAGTACGCTAACGTAAGTTGCTTCATTGGGTTTCACTAGTCCAGTAGTCACATCGGCATGCACGATCATCTCCCTGAAAAACTGTATTGCCTCACCAAAAAGCCCACTCCTCGAAAACCCACTGATAACACTTGTCCAAGAAACAACATCTCGGTTGATCATGCGATTAATGAATAAAACAGCAGAACCCAAGTCCCCATTTCTTGAAAAAGCATCAAGCATTGCATTGCATTCGACAACACGAGGACAGGAAATTTCGTCAAACACTTTGCGCGCGTTCAGCAAGTCACCAAGTTGCGAGTACATGGACAACAATGAAGTTTGAATAAAGGAGTCACACAAAACCCCGCGCCGGACAACTTGACCATGAAGGGAAGTGCCAGAGGGGGGAAAGGAAAACGTGGCTGCTTTGATAAGAGAAGGAAAGGTGTGAGCATTGGGTGGGGCGTCGTGGGCAAGCATGCGAGTGAAGAGGTGAAGGGTCTTGTGGTTTTGCCCAAAATTGAGGTGGGCTCTGATCAGAGTATTGTAAAGGAGAGTGGGTTTCCTTATTGAGAGTGGTGGAGAATTGGGGTTGAAGAGGAGGTGGCCTTTGGTTAGTAAGATGGAGTGGATCTGTCGGACTTCGTTTTGGTGGTTGATCAAATGCTTGAGAAGTCTGAGCAGATATTCGGGTGAGGAAAGTTGCATAATAGAATCATCTAGTTGCAGTCGGAACAACTCGCCAGTGCAGGTTGTAGGGTGCAGATGTTCCAACGAGGGACGGACGCTGTTTCGTTGTGAAGGAGAAATTTCCACGTGTGAATTCGTTCCGTTTGGTAACAGGCATGTTAACAAAGTCAGACAAATACGTTTAGATATGAAATGAATTGCATGACCAACCACTAAATTCTAATTTCATATCAAGTCATCCCAACTACTAAATTACTAAATTAATTTCAACATTTAGCATTAAGGAGATTTATGGAATATAAAACTTATTTATAAAAGCATAAATGGATCATCTATATGAAGCAAACGTAACTGAGGTTTTTATTACGTGAAGTTAAGTTTCTTCCTTGAAGGAAATCAGGCTCAAATCCGTTCCAGTGCGCAGCAGAATAATTATGAAACTTTTTCGTTTTGATTTTTCGAAAGCTAAGATCACTTAAATTCTATAAAATGATTAACATATAAATAATAACAAAGTGTATATCTTAATTCAAAGCTTGATTTTTTTAATTATATTCTTTAAACAATTTTTAAAACACAACCAACATAGCCGCATAAGTGTTTGGTGTCTAATGGTATCTACAAAACGAATTGAGAGGACACTATAATTATTGCATAGAGGATTAGGCAAGGAGTGTTAGTTCTTTTAGAGTTTAAGTTTATTTATAATATGTTTTGTACATTCTAATGCACGCATTGCAAGTTCACAATACCCACCATGTAGAGCGAGAAACTCCTCCCTCTTTCTAACAACCATCACTTTGCCATTAACACTTTCCTTTCTCTCCTCCAGATTTTGGCCTCCTCTCAACCTAACACCTGGTCTAGCTGCTCATCAGATCCATTACTTCCGATCACCCCCCTCCTCTCTTTGTCTCCCAAATTCAAACCTCCTTCCTAGCTTTGCTTTGAGGCCTCGCCACCAAGGGTACCTTTATCTTTCCATATTTCCCTTTTCTACACCTTCTCCTATCAGCCCTCCTTCTTACCTTTATTGAGCAATCTTCTTTGTACTTTCATTTGAAACATCGCCCTTTTTTTTTTTCCTGTTTTTAGCCATACTTAGCTTCTCCCTCCACAATGACTGACACTTCCCCTACGCAAATCACCTATTTTCCTACCTTGCCTTCCAAGGCTTCTCCATCTTCGCCTACCTCCCCTACGCCTCCCCCCTTCTTCAACCAAACCTTCGGACTCATCTCCAGCCCCTCCTTCTGTTCTTAAAACCTGAACAAGGATAAATTAGCTCTCGCTAACTATATGCAAGCAGTAAAAAATCATTCATCTATTCTCCAACAATATACTCGAATACACTGGCTTAAAGATGGAGACAATGCTCTTCTTCAACACAATCCTAGCCAGGAAAAACCATAATAAGCTCTACTCCATCAAGTCTCGGGAGGGCATTCTCCTTCGTAAGCCTAAGGACATACAAGCTGAAGCTATCAGCTACTTCTCCTCCCTTTTGGGCACTGCTAACCCCTCAAACGTCTCAAATACTGATCTACAACAACTCAATCTCCTGCAAATTTCCTCACTCGATTTTACTCACTTAATCAAACTAGTTGAGGATCTTGACATTAAACAGGTAGTCTTCGGTATGGACCCTAAGAATTCCCTTGGGCCAGATGGTTTTAATGGGTATTTCTACCAAAAATCTTGGCATATCATAGGAAGCTTCATTAAAGATGCAGTCCGTGAGTTTTTTTCAAATGGTATCCTCCTTAAAGAAATTAACCGCACATTCTTATGCCTAATTCCTAAAGGCCCTAATGCTTCCACCTTTGAGGATTACCGACCTATCTCATGCACTAACTTCTTGTACAAAATAATATCCAAAATCCTAGCCAATCGCTTGAAGACAGCCTGTGAGATCCCACATCGGTTGGAGAAGGGAATGAAGTACGCCTTATAAGGGTACGAATACCTCTCCCTTACATATGTGTTTTCTATGGCCTAATGCACCAGATCCCATCGGAACTCCGAGGTTGAATCTGCTTGGGCGAGAGTAGTTCTAGGATGGGTGACCTCCTGGGAAGGCTTCGAGAAAAGCAAAACCGTGAGGGCTTGGCTGGGTCAAGGCCCAAAGCAGACAATATCTATAAGCGGGTGATTTGGGATGTTACAAGTGGTATCAGATCCGGTACCCGAACCGTTGTGCCAGTTAGGCTGGGCCCCAAAGAGGCCAAGGCCCTAAGGGGGTAGAGAGTGTGAGATCCCACATCGGTTGGAGAGGGGAACGAAGTACGCCTTATAAGGGTACGGATACCTCTCCCTTACAGACGTGTTTTCCATGGCCTAATGCACCGGATCCCATCGGAACTCCGAGGTTAAATGTGTTTGGGCAAGAGTAGTTCTAAGATGGGTGACCTCTTGGGAAGGCCTCGAGAAAAGCAAAACCGTGAGGGCTTGACTGGGTTAAGGCTCAAAGCGGACAATATCTGTAAGTGGGTGATCTGGGATGTTACACAGTCCTTGGTCCTTTGATGAATGACAACTAGGGAGCTTTTATAAAGGATAGACATATTAAGGATAATGTCCCAATTGTACAAGGACTTTTGAAGGGATATTCTCAAATTCATAGCCCTCCAAATTGCACAATGAAGATCAATTTTCGCAAGGCTTTTGATTGCTTCAGCTGGGATTTCATGTGGAAAATCCTTACAACTTACAGCTTCCCTCTCCAATTTATCAGGTGGATCAAAGAATGTGTCTCAAATACTTCCTTTTTTGTCCTTATCAATGGCAGCCCTACAAAATGCTTCCAAGTTGCGTGAGGACTTAGACAGGGGGAACCTTATCCCCCTATCTCTTTATCCTAAGCATAGAGATCCTTAATGCCATGATCAAGCATGAAGTCCAACAATGACCACATTTCAACTATCACACGAAATGTAAGAAACTCGCACTAACTAATCTCTGCTTCGTAGAGGATTTGCTTTTTTTTACAAGGAAAATATGGTCTCCATCCTCACTTATATGCAGGCTGTAGACATCTTCAAACTATATTCGGGGTTGGAGATTAATCTTCATAAGAGCCACCTCTATCTTTCCAAAGGTACAGCTCATATGCAAGACTCTATCATAAGAGCTACAAGCATGATGCATAAATCCCCTCCTATTCTATATCTCGGCTTACCTGTGTCTATAAAAAGACTTAACCAACTGCACTGTCTACCTCTCATCGAAAAAATCAAGAAGCGTGTTTAATCTTGGGTCAACAAATCCCTGTTCAATCTTGGGTCAACAAATCCCTATCTTATGTCAGTAAAGTGTAGCTCATCCAATCTATCCTTAATTCAATGCACATATATTGGAGCTCCCACATGTTTCTAGCCCAAAGTGTTTGTAACACCCACATACCCATTGGGAAGATATGCAAATACCACACAAAACAGTAATGAAACAATCCAAAACATGCTAAAGCATTTCCAGAAACTCAAGTAACATTCATTTCATTTCATAGGTTAGGTCATATTTAGAATATAACATACACATGATACTTATCACATACAAGCCTTAAATCCAAACCCAACGTGTATTAAGGTTATTACAAACCATCAAACAAAATACAAATTCCAATATGTCTCATTACATTAAATACAACTTAAAAACAAACTGAACATTTCCAAAACAAAACATAATCTCTTTGGCCACTGCGGTTGTCTTTGTCCCAGTCTTTAAACCTTCTTATTATAATCTACACAGAGGCAAAACCACCATGCTAAGCATAAAGCTTAGTGGAGAAATAAATAAATAGGATATAAATTGGCGACTATTTCTAACAGTTGTCTAACATTCACTAATACAAAATTAGATCACATCTCAAGCAATCTTTAATTGTTTATATTAAAGTGCAATCCAAACAATATGTATCTCAAAATAGAATATAACATATCAAAAGATGATATATTAGCTTCAGAGCAAAACTTACAAGTATCAGAACAGAATACCATAATATCATAGCAGAACTTTAAAAGGATTTATACTAATTAAATATAAAAATCATCCTTTTTGTAGATATGATAAATTCACAATCATCTCCAAAACAAATTATTGGAATTCATCATGAAAGTGACTTTTTCAATATCTCGTAACCTTGCAACTATACATCAAATGTATCAATAAAGGTATTAGTTCCAATTGAATGTATTGTCATGAGATTTGAAAATTTCAAACTTGATTTTACTCTCTCTGCTTATCTTGAGAACCATTCTCTATGAGTATTCATTGAAATAAACAATTTGTTCAATAAGTTTGTAAGAATATATCTAACCTTTTAGATATCCCATAACCTTATATTTTCTGATTTAGTTCTAAATTTGAGGGATAATATATGCTTCAATTAAGCATCACATCTTTAAATCATTAACTCTGACTCTTTTAAAGTCTCAGCATTCCATATCTAATATGAAATCTTGTTAATTGAGCTAATTAGAACTATTAAAGGTAAGTTATTCTACTAGGCATTGTTATAGACAAATAAATATTGCATTATATAATATGTCATACTGTATATTCCTCCTTACATGAAACCACACTCTTATAAATTTTAGTTGTTGAAATCTTCATTAGAGAATCTCATTCCTTGTAGATAAATGAAAATTTTAAAACTCACCACATCGATCTCACTGAAATGATTAACATTCTCAATACTTAATTTCTACCTAGATTTAAACAATTTGAATTTTTCAAAATTTTAAATCAATATTTCATTTGACATATATGTTTGTATCATATAAAGTCATTAGTAATACTAATTAAATATAAAAATCATCCTGTTATGAATTGTTATTCCATCTAATACGTCACATGTATAAATTTAACAATTTAATACCATCATCATCTTTTCACTAAAGTTTGATTTGGTTATTTTTCAACTTAACATATTTCAGGAGTTTCATAAGATTCATAATTGAAACAATACATATTTCCTTGTATATAACTTTATGATTCTCATCATCTTGATTTAACCAACATAGCATAAAAGGATAGTTTCGATTATCTAACTTTGGATTCTTGCCATTTATGGTAAGCATAAGTCTCCTTTGATCCAATACAGACAAACCTATTTGTATAAACTTGGATTAACAACATTTACTCAATAATCTATTTCTTATCATATCCTGAACATTGTAAAAATGTTGAATATAAATTCATTATCAAATACTAAAAAACATGAACTAGAAATATATATGATCTCTATCATATCATGTATAGATAAGAAAATCATGCATTCTATTTTTCTTATGAAAAATATTATCATACTATAGCAAAGTCTTTAATTGATGTCTATGTTTATGCTTTTGGTAAGCTAAATTGAGTGAAATAATTTCAGCATAGTACTATACATTTTAGCTCTACTTCATGCAACATCTTACATCTTGCTATCGTGATGTTGACATACATCTTACATGTTTTCATCAAAGTTTTAAGAGATACTATTCAATTCAAAATGTTAATACATTTTTTCATCTATATGATTTTGACATATCTACAAAACTTTAACACCAAATCCTCAGCAAGGATTAATAGCAAAATTGCATAATAGACATACAACTTTTCTATCTAACATAACTTATGTCCAAGAAATTCAATTCACTGACTTTAGTATCAACTATACTAAACAAGATAAATTCCACTTAGAAAAAAATATAAATGTAAGAAAAGCAAGTAATTGATTATATGACATGACTACCAAATGAGATTAGAACTTTAATTATATATTTGGTTACTCCTACTATTTTATTCAAAATAATAGCCCTTACTACTATTCAAAAAATTACTCTAATCTTTCTAGTAGAATAAGATCTCATTCAAATTTAATTGATCTTGATTTTGCTTAACAAATCAACTAAACTTAAATTAGGTAGGTAACAACTTTATCAATCACATCTCTTATAACTCCTAGATCCATTAGGTGAAAACTCTTGCTAATACATATCTTATATTTTATTCCTAATCATGCCCCTAAATTCATATAATGATGAGTTTACTAATCCAGATCATACAAATTTAGTTAAATGAGACCCACTATTATATGACTAAAGATATTCGAATTAAAGCAACCTTGAGTTTGCTTAACAGACTTAACAATAAATAAAACTTTGGTTTATTCTTATAATAATGGAAAATGACAATCACATTCTCAGTGTGTACTTAATATTTAATGAGAGATTTAATTTTGTTTGTCTCATCAAACACAAAATTACATGTAATAATATCACATATATAAAATATGCAATTTAACATGCATCCAATACATATCAAACATATAAATAAAGTATGCAACTTATGCATTCATAATCAAAATATATGCATGAAACATCAAGCTTTATTTGATTCTAGTTATTAATCGTCATAATCTAAAATAATGCTTCCAACTTCTTGGATAATTAAATTAGATTAAACCTATTGATTAATAAAAAAATAAATTCCTATTCCAAATATAAATTTAATTTTATTTAAAAACAATTTTCAAATCCAATTGGAAACTATTTCTAATTATCTTGACTCCTTTAACAAAATTTAATTGAATTTTATTTCAATAAATTATGCTCCATACTTATTATAATTTAAAAACTTCTTTCGAAATTCAACAAGTAAGAAAATTTAATCCAATTAGAAAACTATTTCTATTCAAATTGGAAATTGTTTTCCCCTAATCAAAAAATTAATTTCTAATATTTAAAGAAAACTACTTTCAAAATTAAATGAAACACTTTTAAATTTAATTAAGAAGTACTTTACATTATTTATTTATATATTAATTTCTTAATTAATTAGAAAATTTTTCTTTAATAAAATTTAAAATTATTTTAAAACCTCATTTTTCTTAATTAATAAATAAAAACACTTTTCACAATTTTATCAAGAAAATACCTTTTCTAACAAATCAAGAAACTTATTATTCATAAATAAAGAAATAATTTCTAAATAAATTGAATAATATTTCTCTAAAAAATAAACTCATGAATTTAATTTATCTTAATCAAAATGAAATAAATAAATTCAATTAAGAAACATCTTTCTTAATTACTTAAGAAAATATTTTTCTTAAGTTTAAAGAGTCTAACTAATTAATTTCATTCTAATTGAAAGTAAATAATTTTAATTCTGGAAAACAATTTTATAAAATTTAATAAGAAATCAACATAACTATTAATCTTGATCAAATTAAGAAAACATCGCTACATGATAGGTATAATTCATACTATGTTTTTCTAGGAGTTTAAGTGTGTTTTCAAGTGTTTTTTAGATGATTATTGTATATATAGGCTTAGAATTATGTTATTATTAGTGCTTGTTTATATTTTAAGTGTTTGTGTAGTTTATGGTGTGTATTCAATCTTAATTATATATTTCATGGGGTGCTTGATATGCTTATGAGGGTTGGAAATCATGAAATTGAAAAACAAAGAAGATGGAGGAAGCTTTATGACAGAGCCATGCAGCATCCCATGTGATTGTGACAAAGGGAGTGCAATCGTGACAGAGAGCCTAAAGCATAGAGCGCAATTATGACTCTAGCACCTTGCATGGGCATGACATGGGCTGTCATGCCTATGTAAATAGTGTCATGCCCATGACAAGTATGTCATGGGCGTGACCCACCTATCACGGTGATGAAAAATTTGTCATAGTTGTGAGATGCATCTTATGGCCATGACTTGTACTAATCTTCATTCCTTTTGGTATTTTCTTGTCTCCTCTTACTCTAATCCTTCTCGTTCTTACTCCATGAAGATAACTAAGTGTGAATCTTCAGAAAATGGCTCAAACATGTTGCTTTTGACTCACTTCAGCTCTTTCGCTTCCGAATTGTACCTAAAAACAAATATGAACTAAAGTGAATGTCTTAAGCAATTTATATCATTAAATACTAAGTGTTATGGAATAAATGCATAATAAATTGAACACAAATCAATAAACTTGACAAAAAATTGAGATGGTGAATCAAAGTAATCAGTGTTAGATTGTTCAACGAGATTTAGAATTTTAATAAACCCACAATTATCAAATTAACGATCAATTAAAGAGAGATCTTGGTTGTGAAATTAATTATCTAATAGATTGCTTCAGATCTAATTAAAGAAGTTAGAAATAGTTTTGTGAATTGAGATATTACAAACATGTGAATTTCAAATTCAATTAGGGTTAATTGATTAGATCATAAGAGAGAGTAATCAAAACCTTAGGAAATATAGGATCAAACACATACATTGAATTAACAAGATTAAAGAAAACTAAAGAGGGAAAGAATAGTTCCTAAGTATTCAATCTTAATCAAACCTTAATTTTTATTTACAGCTCACTGTTTATTTGATTACTTGTTTTATTTATTGATTTGTTTCAATTTTTGTCATTTAAATTAAATTCAAATCAACTTTTTCATACCTTAGAAAAAGTTATGTTCAAATTGTTAGCTCTTGCATAATCCACATGAAAATGATAACCTCTTATTATATAATTTATGATCCTTATACTTGCAGGTATTGAAACTTTTATTATTATATAAAACTTGCTCAATAATCATTAAAAAAAGAAAAAAACTAACAATAATATAAATTTAAGTCCTAAACACATGATTATCACCTGAGAAAGCACTTAAAAACACAGTCCAAAGCCTATAAAACACACTATAATTTACACTTATCAATCTATAATACTAAATTTAATAATTAATAAAACAATTAGAATGTAAATGCTAGAATATAAATTTAAGAATTTCGTATTAAACTTTTAGTTAAAATGTTCATGTACATTTAAGATGTTTAAATTATGGATAGTTCTCAATATAAAAGTGCTTAAACCAATAATAGCTCAATATTTAGTAATGTGAAAGTATAACTAAAGAGAGAAAACAATCTAATCCATCTTTAAAAAAAAAAGAAAGAATGGATATTTACGTCTTGAAATGCAAGCAAAGAGAATCAGTAACACAAGAATTTTAAGTTACAAAAGTGGATACCTAGTTAAGTCTCCATATGAGCTAAGAATTAGGGTTGAATATGTGTTTGTCCTTATAAGCAAAGATATGATATCTAATTTTACAAAAGATTGTATGTAAAAGATTGTTTTTGAAGATGCAACAGTTGGTGAAGATTCTTTTTTTTTTCCTTCCTCATATAAACCAAAAACAAGGTAGTTGAAAGTCACCTTAAAAATCCATAGATTACCTTTAAAATTCATATTGATATTAGTTCCCATTCAATTTTATAAGTCCAAGAACCAGGAGGGTTAACAATGTTACATAGATCGAGAATTGTAGGCCATAAGTGATTACTATATTGACATTGGAAGAACAAATGCTCAACACTTTCATGAGAAAGGTTGCACAAAATGCACCAGTTAGGAAAGCATTAGTAATTGGATATTCTCCCCAAAGTTGGTAGTCTATTTTCTGGTGCAACCATAAATAGATCCAAGATTGAGAAGAATTATACTTATGCCATACTATTTTATGCCATGATGCATGGTGATTTGAGTTCCTGAAGAATGACCAGCATGAACCATTAGTGAAGTCTCCAAAAGATGCCAATCCATCTTCCTTACATGTAATATGTCCATAAAAATCTCATTGTAAAGTGGAGAATCATGTACAGATCCATTATTTTTACATATTACACACCCTGGACGCTCAAATCATGCTAAAACTTTAGACATTCTTTTATTATATTAATCTATTGATTAATTCATGAAGCTTTAAATCCATTATCTCTAGTAGACGATGTTGCCACTTTTTTCTTAATTAAATAATTATTTTGTTTTTTAATATTCAACAATTGTAGTTAAAATATTTTCTAGAATGTTAGAGTATGTCCTTTTTGCCGCCTTCTTTTTAAGGGGTTTCTTTTTCTTAAAATGAGAACTTTTAATTTGATTTTCTTTTTCATTTAATAAATTCATCAAATTTAATTTTAAGTTCCTCTTCTACACTATTTGATGGAGATTTAGTTTATAGATGTGCATGGAAATTAGTTGCATTAGTATCTTCGAAAATATGAAACAAGTTTGAAAATTCCTTGCATAATTTTTCTTAAATTTGTTAGCCATTTTGTGCACCTACAGTGATAAAAAAATGTACATTAAAAAATTAAAATAGTATATATCAATAATCAAAGAAGTATTTTACCATAAATAGATTGTCCTAATATTCATTAGCAGTATTAACTTCATTAGTGAGGGAGTTGTAATCAATTCTAGTTTCTTTAAGTAAATTGTTGAAATTCTTCAATCTAGTTCGTAATCCATTATACATTATATTTGTTTTTTAATTAGACAATTTTATACTCTTTATTAAATTTTGTTTGAAGATCTGCTTTAATATTCTTCCAACCAAATTTGAAAAAGTTAGCAGTTTTTCAATTTTTCTTTACTTTTTTAATCATATGCAAGATTAAATGCAACTTTACTATATTTTTTCATATCTCATCCTTTTCATTTATTTCCACACAACCATTTAAAGCATTACCATTGTCTAAAGCTTGAATAACTGAAATTAATTAAATGTGAGTGAAAAGACAAAGAAAAGTGTCTCATAAAATATTTATAAAATTGCAAAATGACAACAAACTTGATAAACATAAACTTTATACAAGTTATTTTGACAACTAGAAAATGATCTTTGAATTGAATGTCAATGTTCAAAGAACACTTATTTAGTGCCTATATATAATACATAATTTCATTTTCATAGTTTGGAAAATATTTACAAAGTCTAAGGGAAATGAATACGAGTACATAATGTGATTTCCTGAACCACTATTTCCTTTCTGAATATCAACACTATATAGACATTTATAATATGTGCAGAGATTAACTTCCAAATGTATCAATTAACGAGTGAATGTGAATAGAACTAAGTTACGTTTCTTATAAGGTTCTCTAACTAATGTCTAATCAATTCAAATTAAAGAAAAAAACTATATAGAGCTAATAGAGAGAGAAAGAAGAGAAACAAAAGATTTGTATAAGAATCATTATTATAAATTCATGCAAAGCACATTTTGTGATTTCTTTATCACATGTTAAAGCATGTCCTTAGTTTCAACTATCCATTGAAGTTTGTCCCTCTTCTATCACCAATGTATGTAGTATCAAGAATATGAACACCTTTCCAAGGCAATCAACATTAGTACATATGGCTTTTATACCATAATACCATCAATGTTTGGAATGGAGACACCTTTCATAGTGCATTCTACTCTAGATTTAACTTAAGGACATCTAGTACATGAGAGACAATTCCTAATATATTTTACGTTAAACCTAAATTTTATGCTAAAGGAATTATTTATGAATTCAACATAATACGAATACCATGGAACAAGAAGGAGAGGAAAAACTTGGTAACTCAAAAGGAGTTTAAATAGTTATAATAGAAGATGGAGTGGATGCAACTGATGAATGCTCCAACAACATCCAGAGTAAAGATGATGGGTAAATTTGAGAAATATAATGTAAGTAAGAATCCTGTTGGGCATTAGAGAATTTCTATAGTAAAATGGTGGCTCACATAAAAAAACAAAGAGCTATTAGTACATTGCTTTCCAAAAAGTCTAACATGTTTTAATTTTTATTGGTTCATAAATTTGGATCAATCTTTTGTAAGAAAGGTTAAGAGATTAACTAATGCATTCCTTAGTCAATACAGATTCAACTGAGAAACCACACTAAAAAGAAGACTTATAAATGATAGACTAAAAGACTACTAAGAGCTTTAAAGAGTATACTGTGAGATAGAAATCAAAGACAACAAAAGCTCAACCACCTTTATTAGAGAAAGAAATTGTGGGTTTGTTCTTAAAGTTACTAAAAAGCCTTATTATGATAAAATATGACAGTTTATTAATCATTCATTCAATGACATTGTGGTTTAGTATGAACTATTTGATAACAACCTTAAAAAACGAAAGAATAATCTAATAATATCTAAAATAAATAAGAAGACAGGCATAAAGAGAAGAAAAGATGAAGTGCATCGAGTTAATGTTGCAAAAGCTTAACAGTTGAACAAATAACATAATAGTCAATCTAATTGGTATGCTCACACTATCGAAACCATGATCCACCACCTTTCATGTATAACCAATCTCTTTACTATCTAATTCCTCCCATTCCTTACACATCACCACTGACATATCCTAATCACAAAATTTTATACACACAATCTCAAACTTCTCTAGCAAATTAGACACCATACTCATAAGAACCCATATACATAAAACCACCCATTTCAACCCTAACCTAATTACCTAAATGAGCAAACCACTAGATTTCGACCTTGGAAGTAACCAAATAATAAAAGAGGGCAACAAATAAGAGAAGAAGAAAAAAGTCTACAAAATTTCCACCATTTCCCATAACCTTCTACTAGGTCATGTTGAAATAAAATAAGGTAATATTGATACCGACATCAGTATCTTAATTGCCTTACCCATCACGGTACAATCAAAATGCAAATTGAGATTACTATGATGGAGTATTGAGGAATTTTATTGAAAACTACATTTTTTAAATCATTGTTAAGAAAATATATACAAAGAAGGTGTTTGAAATTTGAGACCTAAGGGATGTAACTAAGTGTTAGTTCCAATCCTTTACCCACAGTTGGAAGAAAAAATATCAATATCTTGAACGATGAAGATGAAGAGATCCTTTTTATAAATAATATTAAAGTATCCATGAAGTAATTTTCAATTTATTGGTGGAAGGAGGTTATTTGATCCAACTAAAATAAGCAAGTTATTTAAAGGATTACTGCTTATTTTATCAACAACATGATCAAGATATATACAACTTTATAGAGTTTAGAAAATTAGTGTTGTAGATGTTGTACCTAATAAATATAAGAATAGGAAAGGGGTTTACAAAAAATTTCAAGCGTGAATGTCACAAAAAAGAAAAGAAAAGAGAGCTCTTAATCATTACGTATCCAACTCAAATTGGTCAGGTCAAACATCCATAAATTTTCATCAAAGTTTCCAAATAAGCGAAAACTAATAATATGTAAAAGAAACCTTGAAATTACAGTCCCTAAAGATTGGTAATTAAGGGAAGCAATGGCAATCCCCTCCCAAAGGTAAGAAGAAGAAGAATTAAATATCATAAATGTTATCACGTATGTTAGGATGATAAGAAGTGAAATATTATACATCTCTAGAGAGGTGAAAAGATCAAGAAAAAGAAAAGTCAAAATCGATGAAAAAGTTTCTAAAAAAGAGAATTCATCAATAAACTAGTGATTGAAGAAAAAGCTATTACATTCCTTAAGCTTATGAAGCAAAGGAGCACTCTATCCTTGATTAATTAAAGAAATTCCCAACAAGGATCTTACCATAAGTTGATTGTGAACTTATTGTCATATTGACATGCACTCCATAATATACTCATTAGAGCATGTATGCCTGCACTTATAATGTTGAAGGGTGAAAATAGTTTGGTAGATACATACTAATAGAACGATGTCATTCACTAAATATGAGCTTGATCTTGAAGATGCGATTAGGTTAAAGTACTTCATAACTCTTTTGTATGAGGGACACATTGTATTGAAGGTTTTAATTGATAAACATATGTGATCAATGTGCTTATAGGAAAGATAATGGAATAGTTGGATATGTAATATGAAGGCAGTCCCTTCTCGCTACACCAAAGAATTAAATAACTTCTAGATGACTATCTCATCACTACATATGTTAAGGATGTCCTCTTAGTCGCCAAGAATGTTTATATACCTTACATCAAAGTGAATAAAGATATATCAGCTAATTTGTACTAGTCATTAGAAGTGGTAAACACTATATATATGACTAAAAAAATAGCGATCAAGGAGTTAGTATATATTTGGAGAATTGAATCTTAATTACTGCTTTATATTGGGATTTAAATCAATGAAGGAGGATCGTATAAAAGCCTTAAAAGATTCCAAGTCAAATAAGGAGAATCAATTAATTATGATAAGGATTGTAAATCTATAGATCTCTATTTCATATATAGTCATATGTTTTTGTATGTCCCAAATAGTAAACATAGTAAAAACAAAACGATAAGTTAATACGGAAACAACCTTATAAACACAAGAGATGGTTTCATTCAATACCAACACTACCAATTAGATTAATAATTGATAATGATAAAGCAGATGACTAGTTTATTAACCTTACAACTGAGGGAGAGGCTATTACAAACTTTAGTTACACCTCATTTAATAATATCTCCTTCAAGTAATTTATCATTTTAACAACATATTTTGCCTTACATATTCCTCATTCTAATATGCAAATGTTGTAAATATGCATTGAACCTTTTTTATATTGTAGATGCTTTGAAAATTGCCCTTATAATTGACTAATTACTTGGATTCATAGATGAATGAGTTATATTTTAATAAATGATTTTAATTTGAATAAATGACGAATGATATCATAAATGTTTCTTTTTACTTGTTATTTTTGTTTAGAAATTAAAAAATTCCTCCTTATTGACTATTTGGATCATTATATTATCTTACTCTATGGTTAACTTCCATCTTCAAATATTGGAACTAAAATAAAAATGTTTCTCTATGTGGTTCAGCCGGATTTTGCTGAGGTTGAACGTCATTGTTTTGGTCCATGATCTGCACGATTCTGGTTGTATGATACCTGCAAAATAGATAACGGCGGGCCGGGAATTGTTTCCCGGGAGGCCCCTCCGACGCTCAAGTCAGCATTTGTGAGAGGTTTTGGTAGCTGAGAATGCAGACGAGTAGCTAGGGTTATAGTCTCATACCTGAATCCGGTAGGAATAATACCTTATATATGCCGTGGACGCTAGGTTTACGTAGGTCTTTGTGTTTGCATGTGAATCTAACATCTGATGGGCCGAACGGGCCATAGACATGTGGAGATGGGCTTGGGCCTAGCACAGCCGACCCAACCA
>JAOSBP010000004.1:15126490-15141200 GCA_027563825.1 Erythroxylum mucronatum | reverse complement strand
GAGATTCTAAATAAGATAAATGTCAGTGTGATGTTTGGTTTTGTTTGTTCTGTCTTGGGTGGCATCCATGTATCCTCTCAGGGGATATTTGGGTGTTACATCAATTGCCTCGGACGTTAAATTTTCGGAATCAACGCAATCACATTCACATGATAATTCAATACAAAAATTTAAATAAAACAGTCATTTAAAGTAAGACCATATAGGTCGATTCACTGTATGCTCCAGATTAGTATTAGCTTTCATGATCCAGAAACGTCTAGATGCAGATGTTTTATCCTGCATATCAACATTATGCAATACACATATTGCATACACATTATTAGTAGCACAATCACATAAACATTCAATCGTACACATATATAAATGTGTTATGTTTATGCATTCTCAATTTAACTATTCCGGATATGTTTCCTTAATCACTCCTCTTGATCATTCAAACCTTATCATTTATATGCGTCTAGCTTATTCTTAGGTTTACACCTCAAGAACACTTGGTTATGCTATATCATAATTCAATTATGTGACATTTCTTTTCTACCAATACATGCTCTCATAATACCCAATTCTCATTCACCTTTACTTAATACATATTACTCAACTCTTTTGAATCACAGCTACTATCATATGAAAATCTTCATTCCCATTATACTCATGCCTTTGTTACTTTGATATCAACAATTCATTCATTAAGTTATAACATCATTAATCAATCATTCCAGCTTTTCTTAAAATAGATTTTCGAGTCAATTTTGCGTGCTCATTTTGAGAAGGAAAATGAGGTATTTAGGCAACACCTTCTTTTAAACAAATGTTCCTATATGTCTTAAGTTTCTAATGAACTAAAGTTCATACAATTCTATTCAGTATTCTACAAGTCATACATAAAATACTTCAAACTATACTCAAACTGTAACAACACTCAGTATTCAACTTCAAGCCAAAATTTTAAACTCTTAGAAACAGAATTAAAATTCAATTCCCCATGAAATTTGTAGCCATATGTCTCCAGTTTAATATAAACTTTAAATCATTCCATTTGGATATTTACAGATCAAGATATGGCCAAAATATAGATGCTTATTCAGTGAAAATACACCATTTAGCAAATTCAAGCACACTTCATCATTTTCATCCTAAACTCATCAATTAATCATTATCAATTCTTTCCTAATAAATTCAGATGGTCATGAAATTTTATGGAGAGGAAAGAAAATGTGTGAGGAGTTCGTGGTCCAAATTTCAAGTCAATCGGAGGTTCGAAGAAGAAGTTACAGTTAAAAGAGCGAAGGGTGGTTAAAATTGTCTAAACGCATTACACCTTCATTGATCGTGCACTTTCTGCTGATTCCTCACTGTCACGCACGATCGTGCACTACCTGATATCTCCCCTCAGTCACGATTGTGCTTGTGCATGATCGTGCACTACCTAATTTCTCCTTTCTATCTCGATCGTGCACTACTTAAAGTTTCCTTTACGTCACGAGTGCACGATCGTGTAACTCCCCTGAGGCTTCTTCATTGTCACAATCGTGCACTGCCTCATATTTCATCTTTGTCAAGCACGATCATACAACTCCTCTAGGGTTTCCTCTCTGTCATGATCGTGCTTGCTCACGATCGTGCAACTCCTCTAGGGTTTCCTCTTTGTCATGATTGTGCTTGTACACGATCGTGACATATGATCTTCCCCATATTTTTACGAAACTGCATATATTCATCACCAGTTCTTCTCTTTTGCTTATTCTATCATTTCTAACTTATGTTCTCATTATTTCCTCCTCATTCCTACTCCCATTTCAGCTCAACTCATTCATGCACAAATCAAAATCTATGATTGATCATAAACCTAAAAAATAGAACATATTATATACGCATGTTCATTATATTTTCTGCACTTCTTCATCTTCTTTAACACCTTCATTTCATCTCTAACTATCACCTTAACCCTTCGCATTTCAAGACATCACATTACATTAGCCTTTTCTTTAACTCCTACTCACTTTAATCCATCTCTATAACACCTAAAGAGATCCATGTATAAGAACAGTGAAAACAAAGCATAAGCATATCATCTTTCCATGAAATTTCTGCACTCTTTTTACATCATCATAATGATCTTTCTATCTAAAAAATCATCTCAACAACATCTTATGAAATATTGTTCATCAAATATGCAAAAGCAAGACATGGACACTCCCAAATTTCTCATTCACGTTTTAGCAATTAAACAACCTCGTTTTATAAACATTTAACTGCTAATTATCATGATGCATGTTTCATTCTATAAATCACGCAGAACTATACATTACTTACTTGTTTAAAACTCCATACTCTTCAAAATCACATAAATCCTAGCTTTTCATGATACATGATCATCAACAGTATAGGTTGTAGGGATAGGTCTTTTAGTGACAGTGAAAAAGATAACATAATGAAAGTAGCGAGTGAAAGATGAGAACAAAAGTTGCATTGTTAGGGCAAAAAGAGAAGTTCGTAGGTGAAGAAGATGAAAAACGAAATGAAGAAAAATTTAACTAGAGGTGAAAATAATGAACACAGTGAAAGACAAATAAAAATGAAGATGGTCTTCCACTTGGGAGAGTTTCGTGGGAGTGGATGCATGGTTTGGCAAGTGACACTTGTCACTTGCCACATGTCCACTTCTTATGGTCTCACTTGGTTCTTTTATTAAACTAGTCCATTTTTCTCTAATTTTTACTCCAATTTTTTCTCAATTTTCGATGACATATTCTCAATAAATCCTAATATCATTAGCCAATTATTTCAACTGCCATTTGACACTTATTTCTACTACCATAAATCAATTGTCTTGTCACTTAACATTTTTCTTAGTCCAAAAATACTCATAATTCCAGAAAATTATCATATTTCTCCCAAAAATTCTAAATCACTATATATACACACCAACTCAATTTTTAAGACGCATAATCCACAGTTCACATTATAATCACATTAATTATCAATTATACCCGAAAAATGTTAAATGAGTGCATGTACAATCATCGAAATGTGTGCAAAACAATCAAATTCACATGTACAAATGCTATATTATGCAAGAATATGAAAACACAATTTTCTAATCTCTCATTGCTATTTCTCATTTATAGAACTCTAGGGTTTTAACCCTTATTATGGAAATATAATGTTACAAAAGTTGTCTTTCTCATCTCTTATTGATGACTGCAAGATAAGGTGTGTACAAAGAAGGCCTATTTTTTTATATTGGTCTTGGTTGCTTCCTTCGCCTTTTTCATGGAAAATAACTTGTTATTGTCTTCTTATCACTATCAGCCAAACGAAGTACCTTCATCAAAAGCTCACAAACTCGGATGACAAATTAACCTTGAGACCAAAATTTAGTATCTTTAAGTATAATTCTTGAAACCTCCAATCCAACATTAGATCTAGCATGCTGAGATGCAACTCACTTATCACTTATAGACATTTGTCTAAACTATTTCTTTATCATAATAAAATACTGAAGTGATAAGAAAATTTGTTGCAAATCTTGCAACAACAAGATGACACAAATTCCTACCATTGGCGAAATCCTTTCTCATTAAATTTAAGACTCATACATGATTATAGATGAATTAGTTTACTTTTTTAGCTTTCTACACAATCTCATCAATAATAGAAAAATACCTAACATCTCCTATATTTTTCAACATCAAGTCAATGCAATGTGTAACATATGGAGTCCAATAAAAAGAATTATACTTGCTTTGTAATCTTCTTCCAGCCACTTTGTAAGCATAATCTTTGTCAGTAATGAACTGAACAATATTTTTTAGCCTAACTTTATTCACAACTTCATCAAATATTTCAAATAGAGTATCATCATTTCTAACAAAGCCAAATGCATCAATAGATTTCAAAAACATTGTGCCCTTTGCAGAATAAACTAAAAATTAATAATAGGCTCAAGTCTCATATATGTCCAATCATTATATATGATTGAACACCCAAAAGTAGCCCGAGTCATTCTTCATTCATCCAAATAACTTTTAATTTCATAAACAGAGCTATTCAAATGTTTACCTTTGTAGTCATTAATTGAAGGAGTTTTGTATCTCGGACTGTAAGAGGCAATAACACCTACCATATGCTAATAATAGTAAGACTGAGAAGCATTGAATGTGAAACTTGAATCATACCACCATCTAACCATTGTCATATCCACATTATGAGTCACTTCTTTTGATTGTAGGGCACTACGAATTGAAGACTGAGTTCCAAAAGTTATTTATGGTGCAAAAAAGTTAGACATCTGTCTTTTTCTTTTCATAACATCAGGTGTAACATTTACTTCTTGTTAGAAAGATATAATACCACTTTCAACATTTCCCATTATTATCTTGAAGAAAAATAAATGAACTTTTACTACCAATTTTGTAATTCAGTCTCTGCCTTTTATCTTTCTTGTGCTGATACTCTTCAAGAAAAGTTTTCACTTGTCATTTCACATCACGACTTGCTTTTTTTATAAGGTTTTACATTTTCTTTAACCTCTGTAAATGCTTCTTTAATCTGGTGATTCCTCCATCTTTTAAATGTTTGTTACAAAATAAGCAAATGATGTGGTTTTTCATTCTGAGGACCAAGCCAAAATAAGCCCAAATTGAATCATTGTATTTTCTTGAAACAGTTGATTTATCAGGAGTACTTGAACTTCCTTCTGTTTATCTGTAAAAATAAATACAGACATATATCAAAATTAACTTAATAACTTTATCAAAATAGAAAATACACAATTTCATTATCAACTAATGTCACAAAATATGTATTGTTTAACTCAAAAGTCCAAACTAACACAGTTACAATGCACATATACATCTTATATAATATAACTCACTTTGTATGATTACATCATATACGACTTAATTTTATCCAACACAATTCACCAATAAGTCAAAAACCAACAATTCAAGTATTCAACAGATACAATTACACAATACACATATACATCTTATATAATAAAACTTATTTTATATGATTACATCATTCAACCATCAGCTGAAGATATATGCTCACAACTATAACCTATCCAATTTTAAACATAACTCATAACTATAAGTTTAAAACCTATTTTATGTAATCACATAATTCAACTATAAATTAATCTATTTTGTTTGCTTATAAAATTCAATTTATAATGGTTATCAATATTTTGCTTTTTTAACTAATTTTAATCAACTTTGTTACTAAAATACTAATTCTCAGCTTTAATTTAACAATCTTTTGTTCACCAATTCTATAACATTCTTAGTTTCTTACTTAAGTTAAATCCATAGTCAACATACACATTACACTACACAATTCATTTTAATTCAACACATCACTAAGAACCATCAATTCAACATACAAAATTACTACACAACATAAAGTCACATATACACAATCAATTTTCAAATTAATAATAATTGTTATGAATAAATCATCAACATTTTCACAATTCCAAAATTCCATAATTGATTTCCATAATTCACAACTTCACAATTCGATAAAATAGTTGCAATTTTTTGTAACCTTCACTAAACTAAATCCTCCGTGGAGTTTTGAAGTTGCGAGTCAGCGGGTGGGTAGGTCAAGTCGGGTCGGTTTAGGTCGGGTTAAGTTTAAATTTGGATTTGTCAAAGTTGAAATCATGATCTAATGATTTTAATCTGTCCAAGCGAGTTGTGGACTGTGGCGGTTGTGGATTTATGGACCAACAGCGGTTGGAGAGAGTAGCGGTGGTCGTGGAGGCTTGTGCGATTGGGCTTAGGAGTAGGGCATGTAGGAGACATGCGGAAGAGACGATCGTGAGGTAATGGTCAGCGACAACAACATGTAAGGTGGTGAGGGAGAGACGATGATGGCTGGAGCCGAGTTGGGAGTGTGAGACGTTGGTGACAGAGAGGAGAGAATGTGCATGAGAGAGTGCTTTTTTTTCCAAACAAGTCCTTTAATTTTCTGAAGTTTGCGGTACCGATCGGTATTTGACCGTTATTTTAGATATCAGGCAATATCTCATGAAATCACCAGCACCGACGACTAGTATTAAGGAGCTAAGTTTCGTACAAAAGTCTTAACATTGATATTCACATTTCACAAGACATATATATAAATACACAAACGTACAAACATATATGATAAGATTGCTGAATGATAATATCAGTAGCACATATAGTTGCTGTAGAAACATAAATTTTTATTTATCGACAGTTTTTCAAAATCTTAGTTCTCATGATACAGACAAAATTTCACGTGATTATCTTACTAACTAGATTCTTTTTTTTTTATTACAAGAGGGAAAAAACAAACAACTAAGGGGTCGTTTGGTTCCATTTTTGTTTTTCTGTTGTTGTTTTTGGTTTCTGTTCCTTGTTTTTAGTTTCTGTTTTTTTCTACAAAAACGAAAACCTGTTTGGTTGAGATTTGCAATATAAAAACTGAAAACAAAAACCTGTTTGGTTGAGATTTCTAATAAAAAATTGAAAACAAAAAAATGTTTGGTTTTATTATTATTATTATTATTATTATTATTAAGAAGTTATTCTTATTCTTATTAATTTATTATTATTATTATTAATTTTTAATAAGTTATTCTTATTATTATTAATTTTTAATAAGTTATTAATATGATTATTAATTTATTATTATTATTATTAAGTTATTCTTATTATTATTAATTTTATTTATTTATTAATTATTATTATTATTATTAATTTTTAATAAGTTATTATTATTATTATTTATTGTTAACAATAATATTATTATTAATTTTTATTATTTTTATTAATTATTGTTATAAATTTTCTACTTGCTATTTTAACATTTTTAACATTTTTATTAATTTTATTATATCAAATTAATTATCTTATTATTAATTATTAATTATTATTATAAATTTTGTACTTTTATTATTATTATTATTATTCGAGATAGAAAATAGGGATACGTTGTTTTTCTGTCGAAGAAAACATGTTGTCAAAATTCAAAGAAACGATGTTTTCTGGTTTCTGTAAAATTGTTGTGGTTTTTTTATTTTTAGAAACAAAAAATCATAACAGAATAAACCAAACACATTTTACTTACCTGTTTTTCTTTTTACAAAAACTACAACAAAAAACAAAAGAAAAAAATGGAAACAAACAGCCCCTTAGTTTAGATTTATGTTAAAGTTAGTAGTTCGTAGGAGAGTGAGAAGCCCTAAAACACACTTTGTAGTCGTTTTCAACGAGAAAAGCGATTTGGAATCATACTAACAAAGCCAAGTACATCAAGAGAATGAGATCTTCATTGGAAAAAAATACTTTCCATAATTTCTTTAACTCTTTTATTTATACTATTTGTTTTTTAGGATGATTTATGACTAAGTGTTCTTCTGTTTAGATAGAGGGGAATATATTTTTATTTTATATTAATTATTTCAATATTTTTATAAAAGAGCTCTATATTTATATATTATCATTGTTGATCTTAGTGCTAGTTAAACACAAGTTAAATTCTAAATCATATATGAATTTGTATGCAAATGTATAAAATCACATAATTGTAGATTGACCTAGGCACAATATTAAAGATTCAATTAGGTGTTAAGAATGGACTTGTATGATGCTTCTAGTATTAGGATAGTTGATTATTTTAATTGATTATTTAACTGCTCATGCTTGCAAAGAGATTGGCCAAGTGTTGTCAATTAGTTTCTTTTCTTACTCAATCAAAACCCCTTTAGGTTTTCTAATTTAGTTTTAAATGCATAATTTATTTTCCGAGTCAAAATCCTCTTATCCAAATGTTTAGTTATAAAAAGCTTTGAAGACCACTCTATGATTTGTAGATAAATACCTAAAAACTCCCTCGAGTCTCTTATCTAAATTTCATCTCTTAGTTTGTAGTTAAGTCCTTTAGATCTCTAAATACTTGAAAACATCTATGCTTGTCTTATCCAAACTTCATATATGCCTAGACACCTCCCTATTTTTCCTGTCTCTTTTTTTTCCAATTAAACTCTAGATGTCTCTATATGACTTCAAAGTTAACTTTAAATGCCTACATACCTCTCTAAAGCTTCCATCTTAATTATATATCATAGCAATATTATTCTTCTAATTTCAAGTCTAGAATATGGATATCTCTATGACCTTTAAATTTTGTCTTTTATCATCAAATTCATTTAAATTTTTGAATAATTTATTTCTAGTTCATTTATTTTGCATGTGGTGGACAAAATTAAGGCCAAATGCGTTTATGTATCTATTGTTACAAAATATGAATACATATGGTTTACATATTTTTGTAAAATAGAATATGTAGGAGGGGCAGTTATTTTGGTTGATTTTATCTTATCTTTTTTTTTGAAATTTTTGTTTGTAAAATATTAATAAAAAATTTACATTTAAAAGTAGTTAGATTTTTATTAATCACTTATAAAATTACTTAGTTTTGTGTTAAAATTTTTCTCAATTAATTTTCATTTTAATTAGTTTTGCTTTAAAAAAGCTTAATTTCCTAGGCATTGTTTATGTTTTGTTCAAATTTGGGGATAAGGAAAATTTTGGGTTGAAATAATGAAAAAAAATGAATAAGGAGCAAATTGCAAATTGAGTAAGAATTAGAAAGTAAAACCGAAGAGAAAGTAAGGTATTTGGGGAATAAGAAAAGTCGAAATGATCTTCCTTAGAGAATAAAATGTCATGAATCAAAATTGGAGAATAAGAGTGAGGCAATGACCGTTATATCCATAAACGAACTCTAAGCTGTATAGTTTCAAGCTAGGAATTTTTTTTTTAGGTTTGTAAAAATATTGCTTATGGAAAACCACAGGAGACTCACTTCGTGATCGCACCCTAATATCATCTTTTAGTTAGTTCCAATCGAACACATTTCCTCTCTTCACTCGATTGATTCTTGACATCTAAAGGTGATGTCACTCCCACTAATAGCCATTGTTAACCATTCATTCCCTCTTTATTTTGTTTATTTTTTGTTTTCATTCAAAGACCTTTCATTTTCTTAATTCTTACTATCGTTTCACCATCGCTGAAGCAAATTCAACATCATCTTCACCATCTTTGTTAAGCTCTTCTCACCTTCTTTGGTGCCTGTTTTTTATTGGCTCTTACATGCTTAGATCTATCCAAATACCATAAATATATTACTTTCATCTCTCTTATAAAAAATAAAAACTAAGATATTTCTTAAGGTTTTAACATTTGTTACATATGTGTTGTATTTTTGTCCCACAGTAGTGAGTATAAACTATTTTTAGTCTTTATATTAAGAGAAGTGTTTGTCTAGGCTTAAGTAGCTTGTCCCTGATAATTTGGTAAAAGGTTGTACCTGGGCTAACTTCGTGGGCGCACATTGTCTGCCCACCTAGTCTAGTCTGAAATAGGCATAGTACAAGTGCTGGTGAAGATCATTAATTCTAGTTGAGCCAAATTTTGTTTATTGTTCCAGTAAAGGGTTATTCTTTAGTTATGTCTTTGCACAATTCTATTTCTTATCAAATGTTTTGAACGTTTCCAAATTTGTCTTTATGATATTTGGCCTCACCCATAGATTATTCTCTAACATTTAATTTGGTTCTGTATGTTTGATTTTATAGTTGTTCATAGATATAGACTTCTGTTAAACCTGATAATATTGTCTTTTTGGGTGATGGTATTTTTGTGAGTTCCAAGCCTCCGCCCTTGAGTGCATGAGTTTGAGGACTAGTTGTGTTAACCCTGTAGAGCAGATGACATCATCCAATGCACCACAATCATGTTAAATTTTGCTTTTAAGGCAGTGGCTATATCATAGTAAAACCATTTGATAAGTTTTATTATTACCTCTTTTATCTACTATACCTTTATTTTCTTTACAATTTGAATGCAAAACTTCCCAGTAGAAATCTACAATAGCCATATCGTTGAACAAATTCATCTACAATAGCCATATCAATGAACAAAGTATTACCTAACTTCTCTAAACTCGACCTTGGACGGAACCAATTATAAATGTTAGTCCCAAAAATTGCTTATTTTCTTTGAACAACTAGACATAGATTATGTGTTATTCACTGATCTTCTGTCTATTAAAGCCATAACTCTGAAACTCCTACCTCTTCCACTAAAGAAAAAGCTTGGATGAAGCATGAAAAAGACAATAAAATAATTAGAGGACATATGCTAAACCGTATGACCAACTCTCTAATTGATCTCTGTATGAATTGAAAATCTATCGAGGTCATCTAGGACACCATAGAGAAGAAGTATAGGGCAGATGATGCTAGAAAGAAAAAAACTGTGGTGAGAAATGGATGCAATTTTAGATGGTGGATGATAAACTAGTGATGGAGAAAGTTCGAGAATACGAAAACTTGGTGAAGATGGGACAAACCGATAATGACGAATTTTGTTTCTCCTATTTCTATTAAAGTTAACTTAGCTGAGTCTTTTGTTGGAACTTCTAAGGATAGGTTAAAAGGCAAGGGCGAGAAAAATCAAAAGAATGGGCATCAAAAAATGCAAAACCAATTCAAGAAGGGTAGTGGAGGAATTCAAAATAGGAAGCTAACCTTCTATGTTTGTGTCAACCAAGCTATAAAGCATATCAATTCCACCATCGTAATCGCCTGCAAAACTAAGATTGAAAGCTTGCTACTCAATTTGTGTCCTAAGCTAATCTTGCTAAAAAGGTTGAAATTATAGTCACTATTATCATGGAGGCTAACCTAGTGCCAGATAAAGAACAATATGGATACTAGATCCCAGTGTTTTAAAGAATCGTTGCACTAACAAGGAGTTGTTCTACAGTTTGAGGATGTTGTAAATGGAGAATGTGTCTTCATGGAAAACTCCAAAACGATTGTGAGTACTTGGTAAAGGAAAGATTTTCCTTAAAATTACTTCTAGAAAAACTTTAGCTTTGAACGATATATTAAATGCCCCCTTTTTGCGTAAGAACTTAGTTTCTGCTTGCTTGCTTAATAAGACTAATCTAAAAATTGTTCTTAAAGATGATAAGTTTGTAATTACAAAAAATGTGGACTTTGTGGGAAATAGATACTTAGTTGATGGATTTTTTGTACTGAATACTATTTCTCCTACTTATAATGCTAGCTCTTTTACTGGCTCTACTTATATCATTAACTCTACTAATTTATGGCATATAGGCTAGGACTTGTTAATGTTGCTACTATTAGGAGACTTAAAAACATGCATATGATAAATTTTATTGATGATTTCTTTTCTTAGCACTCTGTGTGTGTAGAAGCAAAGATTGTTGCAAAACCACTTAAACCTATAACAACTAGATGCATTGATTTTCTTAAGTTGATTCATAGAGATATGGATAATTTTAATAACTTTGTTAGTAAAGGAGTTATTGATGATTATTTGAGAAAAACAAAAGTTTATCTCTGAAGATCTAAAGATGAGGCCAAAGAGATGTTCTTAAATTACAAAGCAAAAGTAGAAAACCAATTAGATAGGAAAATTAAGAAACTTACATTTTACAGGGGTGAAGAATCTAACACTAATTTTGAAGGGATTTTTGTCAAAAATAATGATATGATATATAAATAAGGTGCCCCTTATATATCGCAATAAAATGACGTAGGTGGGAGGGGAAATTGAACGCTTAAGGAAATGATGAATCTTATGCTGTTAGGTTCTAATATGTCTGACAATATATAAAGGGAAGCAGTAATTTCTATGTGCTAATATTCTTAATAAAATTGCTTATAAAATGTTATCCAAAACCCCTATGAGCTATGGAAAGGATTTGCTCATAACCTTAATATGCTCAAAACATTGATGCATATAGAATTATTTCTTTGAGTGATAATTCTACTTGTTAATCTAAAGATGTAGAAATTTTTTAACATGTCTTTCCATTAAAGAAAAATGATGTTAGTAATGTTGTTCATCCTTCTAATGTGTTTATGTGCCTTTGTCTTTACCTACTTCTAGTTTTGCTTCAAATGAATATATAATGAACCTAGGAAGAGTGAGAGGAGAAGATTTGAAAGAAGTTTTGGACAAGATTTTGCTACTACCTTCTTAATTAAAAATTATGATCTTAGAAGAATAAATGAGAATATCATTTCTAACTTTTTAATTAAGGAAGATACTGAAACATATGAAGAGGCAGTGACTTCTATAGATACCAGCTTTTAGAAAGATTCAAATTGAGTTTGAGTCAATAATGGCAAACTATACTTGGAATTTAGTTGATTTGCTTAAAATTTGTAAGCCAATTAGATGCAAATGAATCTTTAGAAAGAAAATGAGGCATAATGTAACTATAGAAAAAAAAATTAATGCCATATTGGTGGTTATAGGTTATAATCAAAGAAAAGGCATCGACTATTTTAAGGCTTACTCTCCTGTGACCAAAATTGTTATTATTATAACTCTGGTTTCTTTTACTGCCATTTTTGTCCTAGTAGTACATCAAATGGATGTGAAAACTACATTTATTAATGGTGACTTAGAGGAAGAAATATATATGGAACAACATGAGGATTATATGGTTCTAAGTTAGGAGAATAAGGTATGTAAGCTTAGAAAGTCCCTCTATGGTCTTAAACAAGCTTATAAACTATGGTACGAGAAGTTTGATCGAACCTTAGTAAGCAATGGCTATGTTATGAATGCATCTAATTCCTGTGTATATTAAAAAATGATTAGATCAAATTGTGGACTATATACTTTTATACTGATGATATGCTCATTTTTGGTACTAATGTGGATGTGGTCAATAAGATCAAAATATTTTTATCTTCTCAATTTGATATGAAAGAATTAGGAGAAGCTGATGTGATTATTTGCATTAAAGAAGAAGAACCTTAAAATGACTTCTCTTTATGTTAATACCATTATATTGAGAAAATGTTAAAAAAGTTTGGTTGCTTTAATATTGTGACTATGAGAACTCCCTATGATTCTAGTATATCTCTCAAAAAGAAAAAAAGGTTCTAGTATTTCACAAGCCGAGTATGCTAAAATTATAAAAAGTGTTGTGTTCCTTATGAATTAAGTTGTTAGTAGAATGAGTCATTATACTCAAAACCCAAGTAACCAGTATTGGAATGCACCTTATCTCTTGTTGAAATGTCTTAAAGGAATTATGTACTAGTGTATGTATTTTAATAAATTTCCTAATGTGTTGGAAATATTTTATGATGCAAATTGTGTGTTTAACAACAATGAAATTAGCTCTACTAGTGGTTATGTCTTTACCTTAGGTGAAGGTGCTATATCATAGAAAATTGTGAAACAAATGTGTATGACACTCCACTATGGAATCTAAATTCATTGCTCTTGATTTGGTAGGTTAAGAAGCTGAAGGGTTGAAGAAATTGCTAGCAGATATGTCATTATGAGGGAAATCAAATGGACCAGCTTCTTTACATTGTGATTCACAAGCAACCATTGGGATAGCAAAAAATAGTGTGTACAATGGTAAGATAAGTCACATCCATATTAGAAATAGTGTAGTCGAACTACTTATAAAAATGGAGTAATTTCCTTGTAATATATGAGATCCAAAAGGAGCTTGGCAAACCCTCTTACTGAAGGATTAACAAGGAAAGTAGTTCTTGAATTGTCAAGGGGGATAGGGCTTAAGCCTATGGATTAAGGAAGTATGGTGGATACCATATTATGGTCAAACAAAGCCATACGAGTCCTCAGTATGCACAACATTCCCATCCTTATAGTATGTAGTTGTGCTTGATGTGAGCTTGATTCTCAAGCTTTTAATGAATTGATAACTTTGTTATGTGGGTGGTCCTAGATAGGCGAACTTGATGAATTCACCGCCTAATTTTTATAAGATCCACCATTGTGGAGGTCTTAATGTGATAGACTTAATGGATACGATTTTATAAAGGATGATCCATATTAACTCTTAATGGTGTCATAACCCTTAATGGCAGTCTATAGGGTGATAGACTTAAAGAAACCACCTACTTGAGTATGAAGGTTGGGCCGCCCTTTATAAAAGACATATGCTGTCATTTTAGAGCACTCATAAGTACTTATGGTGTGCACATGGTCATAATATGCACTTGTTGTGATTTTTTTATCAGAAAATTTGCTGAAATTAAAAGTATAATATGTGTTGTGAGAGTCTTATGCTAAGTTTGTGAAATTCAAGAGAAATTCACTTTATTAACTAACTTGTTGCCTTATATCACTATTTTTCAATTCAATCGAAAGATATTGATGCTCAAGTATATAACTGTTCCTTTGCTTATAAAATTCAAAGTTAACGAGCCTTTTAGCGGGGGATTGTTGGATAAATGGTTATTTAAGCCCCCTCCTTTACTTGTTTAGTCAAAGAAATTTTCACCCTTTTTGTTATATTATTGTCTCACATTAGCGAGTATAAACTTTTTTTAGTCTTTATATTGAGGAGAGTGTTTTAAACTTTTTTTAGCGAGTATAAACGAATTCTTCTCTAACGTTTGATTTAGTTATGTATATTAGTTATTTCAGTCATACTTCTGTTAAGCTTGATAATATTGTTTTTTAATTGGCAACGATATTTCTGCAAGTTCTAAGTTTTCAACTTTGAATGTGGTTCTGCCAGGTTTTGGCTGAACTGTGCGTTGTCGTGTGGATCCATGCGTTGGTTGCTTTTCGTGGCTATGATCCCTGCAAAACAAAGAAGGCGCGTCGGGGGTTATGTCCCGATTGGCCTCTCC
>JAOSBP010000004.1:15116305-15126390 GCA_027563825.1 Erythroxylum mucronatum | reverse complement strand
TAATAACAATAATAATAATAATAAGGATATTTTGATCTTTTTGTTGATTACTCCTTGTCTATTCCAAGTTTATATTTTCAAACCAAACACAAACATAGAAATTCTTTATCTATTTCATTCTTTCAACCAAACAAAGTAATACTCATTATATTCTATTCCTCGTCTTTTCTATTCTGAAGAATAACTATTCCATTCCTTGTCTATTTCATTCCATGAACCAAACAAGCCGTTAAGATATTATTGATTGCGCTACGGTCTTACCAAAATTTTCTTTTAGTAATGGCTATTCTATAGCATAATCATTAGATAAGTTTTATTATCTTCTCTTTTTTCAGTACTGTTATTTTCCTTACACGTTCATTTGATATTTAAGACTTTTATAAGAGGAATGAAAAGCTAACGAGCGCGGACTAGGCTAATAGCAGAGTGATAAAAATACAATATATGTTTACGAGCCAACGAGTAGGGGTTTAATAAGAGGTTCAGTCTTCTGTTCCAATTATAATGTTTTTGTCATGTTCCACTAAATTTTATCGATATATTTATGTGAGATGATTCAAATAGAGACACTGAAATATAAAATTTGATGTGTTAAATGATAACAACTACCGGCCCAAATAAGAATAAAAAGAAAGTACCCGCGCGGATAATCCAGTTGGTCATTGGGAAGGAAACTGAGTCCAAGATTTCAAGTTCGAGTCTCGGCAGCGACAGTGTGAGAGTTCATTCAATGTGGTGACTCCTTGTGTGCACCGAACACTTGGCCGCCTTCCTGAAAAGTTAGCTGGAATCAAACGGTGATTCAATCCTCCAACAATGATCAGGTCTGCGACTGAAGGCTCTTAAAATTAGGGCTCAACTTTTTCAGTCCAAAGAATAAAAAGAAAGTTGATGCAAGAAGATGAGGCGGAGATACGAACAACTTCATTAACAACACCTACACCTGTTCTTTGGGAATGAGAATGCAAAGCGGTCAAATTGGCATAAACGTGGCAGCAACTTGTCTGCTGCGGAGAAACTGATTGGTCAAGGAAGGTAAGAGATCACATCTGGTTTCTGTAACACAGATGATACTCTATTATCATTATTATTACCGGAATTCTACAATTTGTACATATTACTTTTCTCAAAGTCATTTGAAGGACAGGACCCTCATAATTTCCCACTAAAAAGGACAAACGAAATAACATTTGGGTGGGTGACGACTGACAACTGAGGACGGATTTATTAAAGCTTTCAACAAACTGGACAAGAGAATCGCTCGTTTTCTTTATGTAACGGCTAATTGTACTTTTCTTTTCCCAACTGCAAAGTGCAAACTCAGCTTTCATTCAGGCTCCTGGAAACTACGCAAAGCCTACCTCTCTTTCACGCCTTTTTTTGACCTTTTTATTTTCCCCCTGCGCATCCAATCAATAACCCAATTAATTAGTATTAGCAGTGAATGAAGAGTCCGAAATCAGCCTAACCTTTTATTACAATTGGGGTTATGTTATGGGTCAGGGCTCTATGTATTGTCCACTCCCTCAGCCGTCAGCCCTCAATCATTATATTATTTAACCCACACTACACTACACTACCACTCTCTCCCCAGACCCCCGAGTTACTAGACATTTTGTGGTCATTTCTCTGAGACCGAGGCTCAGCTCTCTAATGGAGACCCCCCCTGTTGGTGCTATGTTCACGTTTGCTCTCTTATTTTGTATTTCAAGTAAGTATTCAGTTACACTGCAACGGAGATAAGAGTATTTATGGGTTATCCTCTCTAATAAACTCAGCTGTTTAATTGCAGGTGCGGAGATGGCAGGCAAGGTGGGCGTCAACTACGGCACACTTGGAAACAACCTCCCAGTACCGTCAAGATCAGTGGAGCTGCTCAAGTCATTGAAAGCCGCACGCGTCAAAATCTACGATGCCAATCCCAAAATCCTCAAGGCCCTCAGAAACACCGACATTCAAGTTTCCATCATGGTCCCCAACGAACTCATCCCCAACATCTCCAAAAGCCAAGCTCTCTCAGACAACTGGGTCCAAACCTATGTTGTTCCCTTCTACCCAGATGTTAAAATCCGTTATCTCCTTGTTGGAAACGAGATCCTCACCAACCCAGATATCGGAACATGGTTTAATCTCGTTCCTGCCATGCGTCGAATCAAAAGTTCATTAAAAGCTCACACACTCCATAAGATCAAAGTGGGCACACCGTCGGCGACCAACGTTCTGGAGTCGTCTTTTCCGCCGTCGAACGGGACTTTCCGGTCAGACATTGCAGCTCCGATTATTAAGCCAATGTTGCAATTCTTGAACCGCACCAAGTCTTTCTTTTTCGTAGATGTCTACCCTTATTTTTCATGGGCCGCAGACCCCAAAAACATCAATCTTGATTACGCGCTCTTTGAGTCCAAGAACATAACCTACACCGACCCTGTTACCAACTTAACCTACACCAACCTCTTTGACCAGACTATTGACGCTATGGTCTTTGCTATGAAACGCCTTGGTTATCCAGATATTCGGATCTTTATTGCCGAAACGGGTTGGCCAAATGGTGGTGATGTAGACCAAATAGGATGCAATATTCACAATGCTGCCATCTATAACCGGAATGTTGTGAAACGGTTAACGGCCAAACCCATCCTAGGCACTCCGGCCCGACCCGGTTGGCCGATTCAGTCTTTTATTTTTGCTCTTTATAACGAGAACCAGAAACCGGGTCCGGGTACGGAGAGGCATTTCGGATTGTTGTACCCGAACGGATCACAAATATACGAGATTGATCTCAGTGGAGAGACACCGGTCTGGGAGTACAAAAAGCCGTTACCGGCGCCCAGAAACAATGAACCGTACAAAGGGAAGTTATGGTGCGTGGTGGCTAAGGGAGCCAATACGAGCTTGGTGGCTACTGCTTTGTCATGGGCATGCTCGCAGGCGAACAAAACCTGCGACCCAATCCAACCCGGAAAGCGGTGTTACAAACCGAACTCGGTGATTTGGCACGCGAGTTACGCGTTCAGCTCTTATTGGGCTCAGTTTCAGAAAGCTGGTGGGACCTGCAGTTTTAACGGTGTTGCTAAGCCCACGCCGAAGGATCCTAGTAAGTGCTTCTCGGATTTCGTTGAGATTGATTGATTACATACATTGTCTTTGTTTCATTTAACATCCTTTCCTTATTCAGGTTTTGGACACTGCAAGTTCCCAAGCGTCAGGCTTGTTTGAGAATGAGATGGGTTGGTGAGCATCCATCTTCCCTTTTTTTTTTCCTTCTTTCTGTGAGCCTGCGTTTGTGAAACTTTTCGTTTGAGTAAGTGTCATTCTTTGTTTCTCTTATTATTATTTATAAAGACGAATTGGGAGTACGTTTTCTTGTACTACAATGTGACATTTTTTTGGGGTTAGTTCTATAAATAAATGAGCAACGGCAATTTTGGTACTGCCAAACCAGGGTTGAGGATACCTAGGCTCTGAAAATACTGTCGGTCTTTGATATCCTGCTTTTTGCTGGGGACCAGACCAGGCCGCTTTTATTCACCTTCCAAGAAAGCTCACTCACCCGCTGTTCCTGGATTGGATTCTGCGATGCCAACAAAAGTAATAGCGTTTCCCTTTTCCTCGAAGCCCCTTTCTTCTTTCTTCGTGTTTAAAATTAGGGTCAATGATACGCTTCTTAGATCTTCCCGTACCTCTTTGTACCAAATTTTATGGAAACACTTAATTTATCTAAACATGATACACAAGAGAGGGTGAATTTTACAGTACATTTGCTTTGTTACGGGTAAAACTCAAATTATCATTTATAAATCTTGTTCAAAGTTTACAAGAATTCTAAAAAAATGCACCTCAAGCAAATTTTACAATTATAATAATTATACAACTCAAAAAATTCTTTTCTTATGAAATATTCTTGCATTCTTTCTTTAACTTCTCAAAACTTTTAAAAACTATTTAATATGTCTAACCTTACTCTTACAAGTCATATATGGCCTATTTATATTCAAAATAATATAAAATAATTAGTAAAACTAAAAATTAATCATTACAATCGCTAATAATAGTAACATTGATCCACTATTCTAGTATATTAGTCATAATGTGTCACATTGGTTAACCAATATGATTACAAACTCATGATATATGTTTTGAAAAGACACTACTCGATTATGTTATACTAGTTGATTAACCTATTAAATATCTTAGTTTGCCCAAATCATTATATCTTTTTTTGATAAATCAGAAATAATTTATACTAAATAATCGTTATGTACGGAACTTGAGTTTCTTATACAAGAATCTCATACTACAAAAAGGTGGGCCTGAGTAACTTATTGCAATCTTACAAGTTTTCTCCATGCTTCACAGCACAACCAACAAAATTCTACAATCATTATACCAAAACCTAACGGAACTTTCGAAAAGAGCCAAAAATTAGCTGCAAATTACTATATTAGTTAAACAAAATTTTTAAAAACTTTTAAATTTTTTCAAAGTTCAAAATGCATTCTTTTAATAAAAACTTAATTCAAAACCATTTCAATTTCTTTTTAAAAAATTGTTTAAAATTATCAAGTTTTCTTTAATGAATAAAGCAAACTTTTTCTTGACTATAAAAAGATTTATACATTATGCCTTATACGCAAATAATAATAAAATAATTGAGTTCTTAATTCGTTTTAATGAATGAGATAAGGTTATAAACATGATTATAATAATTTGCTTAAGTCTTAATTGGGATTGGCATAAGGGGGTGTGATGGCCATTCTTAATTCCTTGTTCATGATTTGTCACTTGAACAACATATGTACTCCGCTTTTCTCATTTTCTTCATCCTCAAGCACTTGACAATAGTATTCTTGATGAAAGTGAGTAAGGAGTCTTTTATAGCCATGAGTGAAAAATCTCTACCTAGTGAACCTGTTCATCTTTCTTCTACCCTCACTATTGCCAATCTCCCTTCTAGTGTGAAACGTACGTTATCTAATCGTATGGAACACCTTGTAGAAATAACCCATCATCTTAAAGAAAGTCGTATTTCGGATACTTCTTTACCTTTACTTAGTCACTACAGTATATATTCTCGTGATCGTTCTTAGACAAGAAGCATAAGAACTATTCACTCTACCCATCATTCAAAAGTTAAAAAAAATCATCCATAGTTTCCATTTGAAACAGTGTGGTTTAAAAGCAACTACAGTAGAACAGTACATGAAGAAGCTTATCTCTCTTTTGCAAAAACAGAAACATACACATCTACATGTTGGAGTTATTTTTCTTGTTCACACTAACTGCCAAAAAGTGTTCCATGCTCACCGTAAGCATTCCTTCTAGGCCACAACTCCTCCACTTCTTCAAACCCTTCAAGATGACTCAGTCAAATCAATTTAAACAGGCCTACAAAAGATCAACCTAGACCCTCAACAACCTTTCATCCTATTATGATGATTTAACCAGTATTCTCACATAAAGAAAGAAAATTGGACCTCTGATCTATTATTTCAAATTAGATGGAGAACCTGTTTATATTAGTCCTCATCGTGGACATTTTTTCTAGGATGTAGACCCCTCTATGTACGAACTAGACTGTGAAGTATGTATGAACCCTGATTCAGACAGTAATGATGATGAGCTTTTATAATCAACAACAAAGGAAGAAGAAGAACCAAAGAAAGGAGATTTATAATTGTCAACCTGCTTAACAATTCCACTATCAACATGAATCATGATGATGATTCTGAACTTTGGATTGAGAATCCAAGACCAAGACCTAGAAGTATTAGAGCATTACTCAAAGTTGTTGACTCTAGATGGAACACAAAAGAGTCAATCTCCAATAGATCTCAGCTAGTTATTCCATCTCCTGTTCCTACACCCTCTCCAATACCATGCATGATGGTTAATCCCTATGGGAAGATTCTTCTCCACTAGAGAGACATATAAATGCTTAACAAAGGGTTATCTCTAACTCATCTGGCATGAGCGCTCATGGAACAATGTTTTCAAGTCCTGTTGATGAAAATCTCAACTAGCAGACTAACAATGCTTTGGCTCAAAACAAATTCCTTCGACGGATTGATTCTAAACTTGATGGCTTAACTCAACACACCCAGGTTACTCACTAGCGAATAGATGGCATCTCTGCTGAAGTTCAAAGCTTATATAAATCTTATAAAGCTTAATTGACCCACTTAGATATATGAGGGATTTTATTTGGGGCGCAACCAGCGACCAGAGGAAAATACATCTTGTCAATTGGGACTTCGTTTGCAAGCCTTAAAAAGTTGGTGGTCTCGGCCTCAAGCATGTCCGATCCTCTAATGATGCTTTCCTGACTAAACTAGGTTAGGCGTTGATAAATCAGCCCACTTCCCTATGGGTCAAATTAGTCAGGGCTAAATATCGACTTGGCCCCAACCCTCTCCCTGCAAATATAGACAGGAACGGTACCTCAGCCATTTGGAAGGGGATTTCTGCCACTTAGAAGTATGTCCGCTAAGGTATGCAATAAAAGCTGGGTAATAGGTGACGCATCCACTTCTGGTTGGATAATTGGGCTAATGAGTGGGGACTTCTAATTACAGTGGTGACCACCCCTCTCCCAGATAGCCTCCTTTATGCCACAGTGGTTGAGTTTACTGATGAGGGTGGCAACTAGCATTGGAACTTGTTCCAGCAATATTTACTCTCTAAGGTTTGTCTGGATACTGTGGCGATACAGGCACATATCAACGGTCTAGCGGACGATATCTTGGTTTGGGGTCCCACCAGTCATGAGCGAATCACGGTGACCTCCACCTATGATTTAATTGAAGGCTGCACTACGGGCGCTTAAAATAGTCTGTGGGACTCCATCTGGAAATGGGCAGGACCTTAACAGATTCGAGCCTTCCTGTGGCTTTTAGCTAAAGAAAAACTATTGACCAACCAACACTGCGTGGTTCGTAAGCTCACAACGGATGGTACTTGTCATTTCTGTGGGCAAGAAGAATCTAGTTTGCAGGCCATTCGCAATTGCCCACGCGTGAAAGTCTTCTGGTGCAAGTTTCCCTCGGAGGCGGTAGACACACGACCTTTTTCCAGCCAAAAGCCGATCAGTGGGTGGCTCACAACCTTCGACGGCAAGTTCAAGTTAACCAGGTTGCTTGGGGTACTATCTATGGGGTCGCCTGCTGGTTTTTCTGGCAATGGCGCAATCGTAGCATTTTTTTAGGTAAGTTTTGTTTGGCCGAAAGCAAGTCCCCACATCGTTTTGGAATATGTCGGGTGGATAGAACGAGCAAGGACAACGGAGAGCTGTGTTTTGCAGAATCAGGGACTACCTACCGACAATCTAGTTGGATAGACTAAACCGGCAGTGGATTGAATCAAGCTAAACTCGGATGGAGCAGTCAAACAAGGGTCCAACATTACCACAGCGGGGGGTTTACTTCACGACAATCAAGGGAAGTGGTGTGGCGGTTTGCTTCATCACATCGGCCAGGTTTCCCCTGTAAATGTGGAACTCTGGGGAGTCTATTCGGGCCTTACCTTGATTTAGGCGATGTGCTATAGAAAAGTGATCGTTGAAGTAGACTCCCTAGAGGTCATTAACATCCTGTCCTCTTTCAGTTTAATCTTAACTGACGATATTTTGTTGGTGACAGGTACTCGAGGTTTAATCTATTGAGCTTGGGAGGTGCAACTCTGGCACGTGTATCATGAAGGCAACCAGTATGCTGATCGGCTGGCCTCGCTTGCAGCGGCTATCAGTCCAAGCTTGCATATACTGCAGAACCCCCGGTGATGGTCCGGGACCAAATCCTCCGAGACGAACATGGCGTTATGTACCAAAGGACCCTGCGTTAATTAGGGTGCTTTTGTTTTTTCCTCCTTTGTAGCGAAAAAAAAAGAAGTGAGGAGAGAGATTTACCAATAAATTAAATAAAAGAGTAGTCCTATACTTATAAATAAATTTAAAATTTAAAATTTTAAAAAAGTGAATTACTTTGTCAGGCCATTGTTGAGGTGGCACAAAGGCCTTTCTTTTTAATAAAAATTTATTTTTCGAAGTGTTAATCCGATACTGTCCTGACAATTAATATAATCATTTGAATCTTTTATTAAGGTGGGGTTAAACTTTAACATTTTTTAAAAGTTACGTAGTGTTTGGTTAGCGTCTTCAACAGATAGGGACGAGACGAGACAGAACAGGACAGGACGGAACAGAACAAGAATTGGAGACAGTGAGATATTTGGTTGCGGTGGACAGAACAGAGATAATTGTTTTCGTCCTGAGTACATAAATGTGTTTGATTGCCGGGGACAGAACAAAAAATAGTGTTAATGACATAAATACCCCTGTAGTATAATATATTTGGAAGATATAATTCATTGATTATTTTATAATTGTATCAATATTTATTTTACAATATTTAATTATGTTATTATTAACTTGTAATTCTAATAAAATTTCAGTTGTGTGATTATTGCTATTATTATTATTATTATCATTAAAAATTTTGTACCTATTATAACTGGTATATGTTATTGCTATTAATTTTAGTATGATATTTGTTATACAAAATTAATTATGTTATTATAATTAATATTATTATTAATTATTGTTGTTAATATTAGTAAGATTTATTATAAATTTTGTAATAAAAATAACAATAATAATTATTAGTATTATTAATTATTGTAATTGCTGTTATTATTAATTATTATATATTACAAAATTAATTATCTTCTTCTTCTTCTCCTTCTTCTTCTTCTTCTTCTTATTATTATTATCATCATCATCATCATCATTATCATTATTATAATAATAATAAATAGTATTATTATTAGTTTATAATTATACAAATATTAATTATCTTCTTCTTATTATGATTATTATTATAAACATTAGTTAGGACAAAATAATTTCATAAATCATCTGAACATTAATAGAATTAATTACATAATAGGTTCAAATAACTTCAACAACCAAGAAATTCTAATACATAACAATTTAAATAAACATCTAAGCATTCATGGCATTAATTACATTGAAGCCTTAAAATTTATTAAGAATGTCCTTAATAATAATTCCCAAAATGACCCCAACAGCAATTAGTAAAAATGCTTGACTCCATAAACTTGATTTCGAGCACGCTCTCCTCCTGAAGCATTACCCTATAAACAGCATAGTGATCATTAATGTGTTAATGCATTGAACTTTAATGATAAAAATATCTGTATCACAATTTGGATAAAACATCAAATTTGCATATAGAAATTACCATAATCCAACGACTGTGTACTCCAGCATAGATTGATCTAGCACAGAACATACCAAAGACAAAATAGAACTTCCACTTATTGGCAAGCCAAGCTTTACCCTTCAGTCAAAAATTCCAGTAAAAGTAAAAAAAAAAACAAATTTAGTTAAGTTGACATATATTAGAAAACTACCATAAGCCTCTACTAGAGAAAAAATGCCAACAAAAAACGGGAAAGCCTTTATAATTATATATTAAATCATGGTATACTAATCTTGGAAGCTCACAAGCACTTAATGTGAAGTGAATGTGAGGGAAAGGAAAAAAAATTTTTTTGGAGCAAATAGCATGTGTACAGGTCCTTTTCCTGTGATCAAAGATTCAAAAGAAATGGAGCATGTCCTAGGGAATATTTCAACACACAAATCACATCATAGACCAAAGTTTTGCAATGAGTCTTACAGATGCATAACAGTATTCTACCAGATATTCTGTTAGGGAAGGAATCCCTTCCAGAATTCTAGTGACTTCTAAACCTTTACCCAGTTGCTCTTTGGAAATATCAACATCCACATTATAGCACTGCCAAGAGAAAGATGAAAAAAGGAAAAAAGAGAGCTTGGAGTTGTCATTAAGAAGAACTGAAGCTTTTGACATCCAAGGAACAGTTACATACTTGAAAACCAATCAAGAAAGCAAGATCTGTAAAATTTTAGGAAGAAGAGAGCATAGAAACAATACTTCTTTAATGCAAAAAGCATAAAATTTTGAGCACGTAGAGTATCATATCAGGTTTACTTCTCATTATCATTTAAGCTGTTTCTAGTAAATTACATCAACTCTCTAACAACA
>JAOSBP010000004.1:15050617-15061744 GCA_027563825.1 Erythroxylum mucronatum | reverse complement strand
GGTATGCAAAACACAGGCCCAACATTAAAAAAGTGCCTTTTATTGTTAGATCCGTGTTTTGTGTACCGGGCCGAACTAGGCCCCGCATACCCCAAGTTGCCGCGCGACTACAACCCTCATAGGTATTGTCCTCTTTGGTACTCGAACTCGAGACCTCAAGGTTTTGTTGCATTTAAATGCATGCCTCTTACCATTGAGCTAAGTGCCCAGTTCGTCTCGGTACGCAAAACACGGACCCAACAACACCTATCCATTGCTAGCCCCTTGAGCCATAATTTTTGAGCATATGCACATATATTTTTATGTGTCAATAGTTTATTTCGCATTTTCTTCTAGTTATCTCAAGAAATTGGTTATTGCGAAAAGCCAATATATTAAAAAAAAAGAGAAAGAAAGAGAACAATTTCCAAAAAGAATATATATATATATATCTCAAAAGAAAATATTCTCAACAGAAAAAAAGCTTTAAGAAATAAATTATGTTGTCATTTGTGTAAATATTGTCTTACTGTTGACGTCTATTTCATAATTGTGGTGCATGTACTCATACTTTTTCTTCTTTCGTCCATTCCATCCATTTCATCTAGCCTTCCGTGCATTACAACCTTGAAAAGTCCTCTTGATTTTTGAGATTATAGTTCTTATAGTGGAGAGGTAGAACTGTCACAAGCTTATGATAGAGAATGGACTAAGCGGATTTTAGAGTGAAATTATCTAAAAAAAACAAGTGAGATGAGAGCAAACACCTTACCTTGATTGAAATCTCTTTTGCTTAATCTCTTGGATTAAATTCTTATAGTATTTATTTTCTTAGCACTCTTTCAGTCTATTTTGATTGATTTCTGATAAAGTGATTTTTGCTAATTTCCTACTTTTATTTTAAGCGTGGTCGAAATTTTTTTTTTTGCACTTATGTCTCTTTAACTCTTATAAACTTTGTCTAGGAGTACAAAGGTCTAAGTGTGGGAGAATTTGATTGAGCCCAAGTTTATTATATAAATTGGCAACACTTTCATGACTTTTACTACACTTTTTGACTCCTATTTCTAGATTTTATGCTTAAATTGACTCTTGAGTGTGTACTTTTATTTTATGTAGTTTAATAGTAAAAATTGTCACAAATCAATATTAATTGCACTAATTAATTTTCTGAGAACAATTGATACTGCAAACTACCATTGGTCATTGTAGGAACCTTAAGGAGAAGGGACTCAAGAAGAAGATGTAAAGTCAAAAAAGGCTGAAGTGAAGTCAACAAGAGAACAAGTGCAACAGGAAGTTCGTCACCGCGAAGTAGATCTGTCGCCGCGGTGAAATACAAAGGAATCTAGGCTAAACTTTCAGGAAAAGTTCGCTGCGGCGAAGGAACCAGCAATGAAGCAAAACCTTTCGGGAAAAGTTTGCCGCGGTGAACTTATCTGTCGCTGCGGCGAACCTTCGAAAACTCGAACCATTTTCGAAAAAATTACCCACTGTGCGACCCGATCCAACCATCCTTCGTTTAAAAACCTACCAAATTAGGTTAAGAGCAAACAACAACAAGACACATACAACATTCACTACACTTGGCTCTCTCTTTCAACTTCAACCATCATCCATCACCTCTCTTCCATTTTTCATCATAAGTTGCTACCATGGATGTTTTTGGCAGGTTTCCGGTTATTAGCTCTCCTGAAGCAATGCTTGGGTAAACACCTTTTCCTCTTGAAGATGTAGCAATGACTTGAGTTCAATTGGGTTTAAAGGGGAGTAGTTACTCATATTTGGCTACATTATATGAACTCCTTAGTTAGGATTTATGCTTTGTAGTTGGATTTTCTTGATTATAGTTTAATCAAGGATTGAACAATTTATTGTGTTACTAGGTTTGTTGATGTAGAACTTAGAGCTTGAATATATGAAGTCTCATATATGTCTTTTTGTGGTTTTGTTAATTTTCTTTTATCTACCTAGTTGTGTTTGATATTGAGATGATGCTAGATCCCAAATTAACTACTTGCATTAACTTACTCATTGCATAAACTAAGATGCATTCAACAAGGTTTTAAGAAATGGAGTTCATTGATTAAAACCTTAGACTTAAAGAATTCTTTAAGGTTTATCATTTGAAAACTTAGTGATTTTCACTCCCACCAAGTTTTATTTTGAACTATGATAGCCAAAGCTCATTTTTCAAGAGGATTCTATCACACTTGATCATTGTTTTAACTTTCAAATTTTTATTTCCAAAAATCCAAAAAAATACTTTTTACATACTTCTCTTACTATTAGTTCAATTTTGTTAGTTTTCTTAAAGAACCAAAACTCCCCTCCTAACCAATTTAGTTTGCATTTCATGACATTTAGGCTAACTTAGGTTCATTGCATTAGGTTCCAATTAAGTGAGACGACCTGAGGTTGCACTCTATATTGCAATCCTTGGAATTAAATTTTTGATTCGACCGCCAAGGGTAAGATCAAAAGACAAACCGCGGATCAATTAGCCTGCAACAATTTGATGTAAAGAATGCTTTTTTGCATGGTGACTTGTCTAAGAAATCTATATAGAGCTTCCACTAGGTTGTAAGGTAGCAGAAAGGTAGAGTAAAAAGGTTTGTAGATTGAAGAAATCATTGAGTGGGTTGAAGTGGTCTCCAAGAGTATGGTTTTGAAGGTTCACAAGATTTATGATAACTTTTGGATATAATCAGGGTAATTCTGACCACACTTTATTCTTGAAAAGAAGGCAAAGTAAAAGCACTACTCATGTTGTATATGTTGATGATATGATGGTGACAGGAGATGGTCCAGAAAAGAGGAAGGCATTATAAGAATACTTGTCTAAAGAATTTGAAACGAATGATCTTGATTGCTTGAAGTATTTTCTTAGGATTGAAGTTTTTAGAATGAAGAAAAGAATTTTTTTATCAAAAAGAAAATATACATTAGACTTATTACAAGAAACTAGTATGTCAGCATGTCAACCAGTTGATACACTAGTTAAGGAAGGCTTAAAGTTATGTGTAGAAGCAGACCAAATACCAGTTGATAAAGAAAGATACTAAAGGCCTGTACAAAGGCTAATGTACTTGGCTCACACAAGACCTAACCTCGCCTATGCTTTAAGTATTGTTAGTCAATTTATGCATAATCCTGGAGAATAACATATAAGGACAATTATGAGAATTTTAAGGTATCTAAAATGGTATCTAAAATCTGCACTAGATAAAGTAATTTTGTTTACAAAAAATACAAATTGGTAAAGTATAAATGTGAATGCAGAAGCTGACAGGGCTGTATCAATAGAAGATAGACAATCAACTTCTAGCTATTTCACATTTGTGGGTGGTAACCTGGTTACGTTGAAAAAAAAAACGTGTTCGCTTGCTTAAGTGCAGAAGCTGAACTCAGAGGTATAGCACTTGGTATCTTTGAAGCTTTGTAGCTCAAACTACTTTTACAGGATTTAGGCTATCGACTAAAGCAACTAATTAGTCCATATTGTACCCACAAAAGCTCTTTGTGATATAGCTCACAATCATGTTCAACGTGATGAAACAAAGCTTCTTGAGGTTGACAAATTCTTCATTAAGGAGAAGTTAGATTGAAAAATTATGGAGTTGCCTAAGATTCTACCTAAGAATCAATTGACTGACATTCTTACTATTAAAGCAGCTTCAAATCATGCATTCTCAAAATTTCTTAGCAAGTGCGACATGCGTGACATATATGCACCAACTTGATTTATTGACAAGTTGGGCATGCATGACATCTATGCATCAACTTGAGGGAGAGTGTTAAGATTTTTCTCCTTAATTGTTGAAATTCTACAGTTGTAAATATATTCTTAGACTCCTAATTATAACTTTAGGATTAATTGTTGATGTTTCTTCCCTTATTGTATATTATAACTAATACGTTTATAAGAAAGTAACGATGAATAAAATTATTTTTCCTTCTTCTTCTCATCTTTCAAGTACTACTTATGCACCAGGTATTTCACATTCTTATTTTAAAAGACACGCAAATCTTCTTTTCTTAACTAAGAAACAAAATGGTTAAGCTTAACTTATCTAGTTGGAATTATTAGTTATCAGGCGACTACCTTATTACAAGATATGCAATAATATAAAAATTTGCGAAATCAAAAAAGCTGTGCTGTCTAGCAAGGCCACGAAATCAACTTCCAAGGCGAAAACGTAAAGTGTGTTGTCTGAATGCGTTCATCAATTTAAGATTTTTACTAAATATGTAACTGAAGATAACAGGATACATATGAGGGGATATATAAATAAGAAGTATTAGCAAATTAATCCAACTGCTTCAACGTGCATATATAGCAAAAGCATTTATAACTACTTGCTATTCTTTTTAGCCTTGCAAGTACGTACGTGTAAACCTGAAACAACTCAAAGGGTGTGATGACAAAGCCATCGTTGAAAAATACTTCATTTGAAGTCGGATCATGACTCCCTATATCTTGAAGTTGTGACGATGCACGGTCCCTTTTGTTGCCACTGCCATAGTAAAACGAGAGCAACTAAGATACTATAAAGATGAATTTAGATCAGTAATAAAGGATTAAATAGGAACAAAAAAAAATTAACGAAGAGGGAATTTGGTATTCCCACAGTATGCACTTCAAACTGAAGGCTCTAGGGAGATGTTGATTTTAGGGAGCACTTCAAACAGTAGCTGGAGGTTGCTTTTGCTTCCAAGCAATGAAGTGTGATGATTTGGTTTGTTATGGGAACGGCATGGAGAAGTCCTTAGCGTGTTGATAACTCGATAATAGCCTCTCTCGTCTTTTTCTTTTCCATGGTTCGCAGGAAGCAGAAGCGAAACTATATATATATATATATATAGCATGTTTTATGCATCATTGCAAGATAGACATTCACAGGGACGAATATACTTTGGTTCCATGGACTTTGCTTGTTTTCTGGCATTTCTCATATTTGTTGGGGTACTTGCAGGTGTGATGTGTGACAATAGCTTTGATCAGAATTATTATATTACCTGGGGAAATGGAAACGTTTTGTCACTTCAAGCAGGGACAGAAGTTCAGCTATCCCTCGACAAATCATCTGGTCATTTCCTTCTTCTCTTTTCAGGATGAGCTTACACACGATTTTCCCTCAGCTCGCTCGTTTTTTTACGTCGATTTTGTCTGTATAATTTTTACCTCCTACCTATTTACCGTAACAGTCTCTTTATCTCTTCATCTTCTTACTTTCCTTTTGATGGGCATCCTCCGTTACTTTTATGCCATTTTTTCTTCCATGCTACCTTATGTGTTTCAATCTAATTGAACTACTTGGGAAAGAGAAATTAAGCTAATGATACTATATATGGAGTCTAGATCCTTTTCTATGAGACAGAATAAGACAGAGTAATATTAGACAAAAAATTTGGACTCCTACATATATGTCCTCATATTTAAAAGTAATTCAAGAGTTTAATTAATTTATAGGTGCCAAAAGTTAAATCAATAATTTGTTTAAAGTTTAATTATATCTCATTTTAATAGTTTTTTTACGGGGTATAGTAGATATAATTATTTAATAGGTGCCAAAATTAAATCAATGATTTTTTTTAAAGCTTAATTAGATCTCATTATAATAGTTTTTTACATAAAAACAAACAAACTTCTTATTCTTATTGTCATTCATATTTTTCATACGCTTTTTTGAATATAGGATCTGGATTTGGATCCAAGCTAAACTACGGTTCTGGATTCTTTCATTTGAAGATAAAACTACCAGAGCATGATTCCGCAGGGGTTGTCACCGCTTTCTATGTGAGTAGGCATCATATATGCATGCATCTATTAGACTATTATAGATTTCCACGCCTTTCCTTCTTTCATATTATTTTCACCATATCCTAAAGATTATCCAACCTTCAGGCTTCAAGCCCGCTCAAAAACGATGCAAAAGATCTGCGGATCGAGGATGCTCTAATCTATCTTGTTTTTTTTTTTCTTTTTTCCATATCATTAGCTAAGTTCACATGGAGACAATCATGACGAACTGGATTTCGAGTTCTTAGGCAACAAAGAAGGAAAGCCGATCACATTACAAACAAATGTGTTTGCAAATGGCGAGGGGAATAGAGAACAAAGAATTTACCTTTGGTTCGACCCAACAGCAGATTTCCATAATTACAGTATTCTGTGGAACGAACGTCTTATTTTGTAAGAATGATCTCCCTCTCTACCTCTTTTCCCGCAATCAATCTCTATATTCTACACTCTTAACATTATAAAGTTTCGGTTGTTATTGGGTTATGATCAGATTCTTTGTGGATGATATTCCCATAAGAGTGTTCAACAACAACACGAACATCGGAGTAGGATACGTCTCACAGCCGATGCAGGTACTAGTAAGCTTGTGGGATGGTTCAAGTTGGGCAACAGATGGAGGAAAAACCAAGATTGATTGGAAGTATGCACCATTTCAAGCTCAGTTCCAAGGATATGGCATTGATAGTGGGTGTCCTGTTCAAAGCTCCAACATCCAACCTTGCTCCTCTTCGAACCACTGGTGGAATAAAGTTTCAGAGCTCAACTTCAAGCAACGATCTGCATACAAGAATGTTCGAAATAATTATCTTACTTATGACTATTGTTTGGATACGGCTAGGTTTCATACGCCTCCCATAGAGTGCCGAAGCAATAGCTTTTGAGTACTTGCTTACACAATTACACGAGCATGCCACATCAGCTTCACTAGTATGCATGATATTCAGAACCAGCAAATGAAGTTTCAGCCAATGCTATTTCGATAAAACATTTATCATTGTTTATTTCACATATTTTCTTTTTATGTAATTCTTGGCGTTCGTTTTGTTTTATTTAAGAAAATAAAATCTTGTTTAACTGTCAATAAAAATATGGTTACACTATTTGTTACTAACAATAATATAATGCTAAAAATAGTTAGAGGTAAATTAATTTCATTTCAAAACATTTAACTAATTTTTAAATATATCCTATGTGAAAATTATTAATAAATATTGACAATAAAATATTTAAAATGTGTCAAACTTTATAAAAATATTCTTAAGATAATGTTTATTTATTAAATTTTTTATTTTTATATGAGCTTTATTAATTAAATAAATGTTTAATGTTTAGAAAAAATTTATACCTTTTCCAAATAATATGGAACTATGAAAAATATTTTTATAAATAATTTTATAATACAATTAAAAATTTTCAAACAAATTAAAATTTTAGTATTATACTTTAATTTTAAAATTTTATTGCAATTAATATTAACTAATAATTAGTCTTTTTATTTTAAAATAGAAATGAAAACATAAAAATTATTTTCTATGATTTTAATAAGATGTGAGAAAAAAGAAATATTAATTCAAACAAATAAGTCCTTTTTTTAACCAAATTTGAACATGAAGAATAAATAAAAATAGAAGTGAAATCACACATATTCTTAATTAATTATAAATTATCTTTTCAGTTGACTTGCATTTATATTACTTAAATTTTTATTTGTTGCAATAAAATGTTTCCCTTCTCTTTTTTTGATAGAAATATATATCCTTAACATAATTTGATGAATTGCAATATTACATAGATAAATAACAATTTTTTTGTATTTATTCATATTTAAAGTTGTTTAAACATACTGGTTAAATTATTCACTTTATAGTTATCAAGAATATTAAACAAAATTTTGAATTAAGTTCATTAAAAATTATAATTATTAGAATTTTTTTAGAAGTTAAAGAAATATTCATTAATTAAAAGAGTTCCTATAAGAAAACCAAGCTACTAGGAAAGTTGGACCAATACAAGAAAATAATAGTCGCTTAAGAATCCTAACTAATCCTAGAAATCATTGAGCTACTACATTGAATAAAGCTAACTAAATAAAAATTGGTTATGTAAATGCTGATTTTGATGGTGATCTTAATCAAAGAAGGTCCTTTTCAGCTTACATCACCCATTAGCTAGTACTTTTCTTTATAACATATTGTTACCTTATCTTTTACAGAAGTAGAATATATTTTAGCCACTGAAGGTGTTAAGGAATCAATTTGGCTCTGTGGCCTAATTGTTGAGCTCGACTTGAAGTAAGATGCTTTTGTGGTTTTTTGCGAGCGTCGTGCATTTATCTTGGAGTAATAAGCACCACTCACAAAGCAAACATATAGACATGAAACTTCATTTTATTTGGTATATTATTATTGTAGGGGAGGTATGTTGATATGTTGATTAAACCACTCTCGTTGGCTACGTTCATTCATTGTTTAAACTTAGCCAACATTGTTCATGTTTGAGTTCCTTGGGTTGATTGAGTGAAGATCCATTCATGTTCTTTTTCGGGTACTTAAGTCAAGGTGGAGATTTGTTGGAGTGTGACTTAATTCTCTCACCCTGCTCTTGTTGATGTCGTACTTTGTTGTTAGGATTATGAGCACGTCTTTTCTTTCTACTATACAACAGATTATGGCTCTTTTTGCAACTTTTTTTTTTTTGACATCATGAAGTATGATACAGGAATTTTGTTGGCAAGTGGCACAATATTTCCTTTTTATTTTTTGTCATTCTCACCTTTGTATGATTAAGACATAGCTAGATGCATAATGTCCTTCTCAGTTTTGTACATATATAATTCTTGTGAGACTTGTTTTGAGGGTGTGGTGAAAATTTCTTAGCCTTTTGAGAGCTTTGAGAGAGTTTTACGAGAGTCTTAAACACCTTGTACTCCCTTTTTGAACATATTGAATTTGACTCTTTGCTTCGTGGGTTTTTCTCCTGACACTCAAGTTTTCCATGTAATTTTTGTGTTTCCTTGAATTCTCATTTCTAGTTTGTGGCTCGCTTTGATTGAATTTTACATTTATCTACCAAACTTTGGCACTACAGGTTATTTTTATGATGCCATGAAGAAGGTGAAGGAAGCAATTAAGGTCATTCTAAGAAAGAAACCTTTTTTATTTACACCATATCTTTTCTTTAAAAAATATTATGTACACCATATGATGGAGTCATCAATGAAAATTAAGAGAAACAATTTTACTCTCCATTATTTACTGCTGTAATATTTTTGAATTTTAGTGTCTATTTTTAACCAAATTTTACAAAGAAAACTAAAGTAAATAGGGGAATGTTATCAACTATCATAACAATTGTTTCTTATAAGATGATACAAGATTTCTTTAGCTTACAAATGGAGGAATATAAGGAGGCCTGCAGTGATTTTGGGATGGCTATTGCAATTTTTCAAAGAGACAAACTTAATTCAGGTATATATTTTTTCACTTTTGTTATTTCTTTGAAATTAATCGTCACTTTATTTTGTTTATAAGATTACTTTCTTTGCCTTACAATTCTTTATTAGGACTAACTCAAAAGTGATGTTTTATAATTATAAAGGTTTGCAATTCGAATTCCAAGTCAATGTATAAATATAACTAGGTGTTAAAGGAATTTAAGCACATTTGAATTCATTCATTCTAAGAAAAAAATATAGATTGGAACAGAAAAGGTTTTTTTTTGTCTTTATTCAATACAACTTAATGTCTCCTGAAAGTTATGTTATTACCATCATTAAGTTAAAAATATTTTCTTGTAATTAATTAATAATTTAGTTTTATTTGATTTTTAAAATTTTTAATAAAACAAATAATTCTATAGATCCAATTTTTCTTGACCATATTGATCTTTTAATGGATTATGTTCCCAAGGAACCAGGTTTCATATAAGAGAGTAACTTAGAGGATAATCTTGAATGTGAAAATATTGACATGCTATTTGACATAATGAATTTGAATGATAGTGATGATAAGACTCATAAAAATGATAAGAATTTTATATTAAATGAAAATTAGGTTAGTGTGACTTGAGTAGTTATGTCATTTAATGAAGTTTCGGGTTTTTTGTTTTTCTATTTTTTAGTTTTACTTATATTTGATGTACATATTAAATTATATATATGCAATAACAATATAAAACTTTTAATTATAAATAATTTTATTTCATTACAAATTCTTGTTGTAATGCTTGTGGAATCATGAGCTTATATTATTCTTACTATATGATGTTTTGATATAATTATTCTTTACTATATGATATAAATTGTAACATTTTGATTACTTTGTACTATTTTTAGTTTTATATAGATAATTAAACAATCCTTTTCTTATATTGATTGTGGTTATAAAGTAATATTAGTAGAAATAAAATTATAGTTGTTATTTCAATTTTATAGTATTACAATGTTTGGAGAGATCAAAGAAGGAAAGAGTTCAATGAGATATGAAAAGAGGATAGGAGTTTTCCACTACGAAAAGTGTTAGGAGGCTTCCTCTCAAAAACAAATTTTAGGGCTTTATTGCTATGCTATCTCACTTTATTTTTAAGATAAAGGACCAAATAACCCTCTTTTCCTTTACATGTAATCTACTTCTTATTATTATTATGAGGACGTGAAGTGGGTCCAACTAAATACGTAAGATGCCAAACATTGAATCCAATATGATAAACACTAATTTCATGAATATCCCAATCACATATATATTACACTTGTTTTCTTTTTTTTTTGAGTTATGTGCAGTGATATAAAAATCAGACCGAATTGGCCAGTTTAACCGAGTTAAACACGAACTGGATTGGTTTCTTGTTCAATTTTCACTTTTTACCATTGTTAATTAAAATTGATCAATTAAATAATAAACTGGCCAGTTTTTGAACAATAAAAAAAACCGTCATATAGAAGAACAAGGAGGGTGTAACTGGGCGACGAGACCAACTGGAATCGGGGAAAAAAAAGACAGCCAAAATCAAAGCCAAAATAGAGATGATGAACATAAGGAAGAATTTGAAGGTGAACAAACCTTATCAAGGGGAAAAAGAAGCATTTACTTTGATGCGTACGAAAAAGCAAAAGGAGAAAAAAAGAGAGAAAGAGAAATGCCCACTCACACATACTAAAGTAAGCATTTACTTTAGCCAACCCACTTTGTCAGGCTGTAGAGTTAGCAAAGTCGATGGAATCGGTTGTTTTTGTGCAAAAGACGAAATCTCTTTGATTGTTCTTAAACTATTTGTACATGAGTTTTGAGCTTTCTACTTTTTGAGTTGTTCTCTGTTTTTTTTTAGTTGTACACACATAAAATGAC
>JAOSBP010000004.1:15019379-15033025 GCA_027563825.1 Erythroxylum mucronatum | reverse complement strand
TCAAATATCAAAGTCCTCAAATCTTTTCTCATCAATTTTCCTTAAGGCACAAAACATCTATAACACAATTCATATACCAAAACATTCATTGAAATTTTATTTTAATAACCCTAAATTTCTGCTTAAGGATTGGGGTCCAACAGTTTAGGTGGTGCATCAATTCTCAAGGCCAAGTCTACTCGTATGATAGTCAAATTCATCATAAGAGATTCAACCTACTACTTGTGGTTTGTTCCATCCAACATTAAAATGGCAGAGACTCTCAGATTGCTTAACGCTGAATGAGAACCAAAAGCAATAACCATGATATGCATGTTAAAATAGAATCATACAATTTGTGCCCTTTTTCTCAAAATTAATTATATCATTCATGCTAGAGTTCTTTAAAGAAATATAGAACTTATTCATAGGTAAGAACAATTTATTAAATATTACAACCAAATCATCAATGTACTATTGAAAGGATAGAAAAATTGTGTGATTTATAATATTTCAATAAATTTCTTTACCATATTAAGCATCCTACAAAGTAGTAATTATCGATAGGATAATTAATTACCCGTATGGATCTTAATGTTATTTTAGAGAAAAAACACAAAATTTTAAACATATATTAATATTTAAAGTTCCTCATCACAAATAGTTCTATATGCTTAATCTTGCGATAGGTAAATAAGCATTCACTATTGTCAACAAATAATCATATTTATTCCATAATAAGATTAAAAACAATTAGAATTATCGAATAAAAAACACTTATTAATCTTGCACATAAACATATGAAAAGATAGAATAAAAATGAAGCAAATTGATGAAAAAATGGTCCAAAATAACCTTTCACGACCCCACGTGCTACTGTACAAAAAAATTATAATAATTTTTTAATTATTTTAAAAAATTATTAACAGGGTCTACGATGACGCCGTTTGGGTCGTCTTTAACCTTCAGCCCCCCGGTCAATCCGCCTGAAACTTTGCCTACGACCACCTCTTTCTGACGAGATTTGAGGGGTTTTCTTCCATTTTTCGTGCTCTATAGATTTCCAATACTCATTTCTGCAAAAAGTACTCCAAAACTCAAAAGTTTCTAACCCATTTCAGCCATTAACAAAACCCTTGAAAATTTCAAAAGGTCTCACCCAAAAATTGAGATTCATTTGCCTAAAACAAAGTTAAAAGGCAATAACAATAACCAACAACAGTTTCTACACCTTCAATGCATCATTTCCAAATCATTCATGCCAAAAAACCGATTTGAAAAAAATGGGTTTATACTTAAATACAAGTCCTAAAATCAAATGACCATGAAACTCTGATACCAATTATTATTCATAAATGCAGTCATCGATAATTACAATACTAAGATCCACTTTCTATTTAGAGCATTAACTGCACAATAAATGAACATACCTCCAATGTTGGACATAGAATCTTGGTTCATTTTCTCTATTCAAGACACTACAACCTATCAATATTTAATAAACTTATGCAAGAGAAAGAGCTTATGGTAGAAGACCCTTCTTGAACTTTAACCACACACATCCACAGTAACACCCACACATTTTCACTATGTTATATTTATAACATGTTCTACCCTAATGGGTAGAATGAGGCTAATTGTGTCATTTCATAGATGTGATGAACTATAGTTTAATGGACCAACCTATAGTTATTAGAGTACTACAATGTGCCTCAAATGCAATTAGTAAATTATTAGCCATTCCATTAAGTTATTAAATATACATTAGGAAATTCAATTAATGGTTGTGAATATGGAATTAATGTTGTGATTATATTAGTGCATATACTTCTAAGAGTGTTTTCACGGGGAAAGCTTAAATGTGCCACTTCTGTTGAACTAATAAAGCCTCGGACTTCTACAAAGTGGGAGGAGTTTTTACTTGCCTGGAATTTAGTTCAACAGGTCCATGAATTTACCAGATTACTTAATAGATTTGTTGCTGTACTCATTTTGCTGCGCCATGCAATCACCAAACAATAACACCAATATTATCAACCAACACTTTTTCGCATACACTGGCATGCATTAATACGGTAATACCAATATCACATATCCAATTCTCCTACAGAAAGAAATTGGGAAAGACCTGTTGAATGTCAAACAATACCGTAAATTGAAAAGCTTTCTACAAATTGGAGTTCCATCGTAGCATAGCTATTCTAGAGATGTGAAATACAAGTAGTTCTCTAACCCTTACCCTTTAGACAGGAGTCCAAAGAAGGGATTTGTTATGGCAGACTTCAATGCAGAACCTGCTGAGCTGAGCACTGCCATGTCAACCTTTTCACGAGGAAGAAACAAGAATTTCCCCCCCTCAATTTTCTCAAACCCACAAAGTTCAAGGAACTCAATACCTGGTTTGAGTTTCCCAATCCTGTCCTGTTAACATAAGAGAGCGATGAAAATCTTGGATAACGAACCAAAGGATGCTGATTTTGCAAGAACTTAAATTGAGGACTCATAAATTTATTTTTCCGCATAATACAGGTAGTTGCTAGTCTAGTTTAGAGGAAAAGTTTCTAGCATCAGTTGACGATTGGATGTCCAAGAACATTATGACCGTCAGAGTCATACAAAGATTGTGAGGACTCAGATGACATATTGTTGACATCCACTCTTATGGGCTACTCAAATGGATATGGAAGAATGTTCTCAAAACAGATTTTATTAGTTACTGACGGGAGGAAATGCTTTTTTCAACATGATCAATAAGAATAAGTGCGTTACCTGGAAGAATGGATTGCCGATACGGATCTTCCTGTACTTTTCATTGTCAGGATTCATTGCAACATTCCTGATATAAATTAGGAGAGCTTGGAAGGCTCGTTGAACAGCTTCGTTGTCATTCTATGCTTTCAAACAATGTACATAAGCAATGGAACCTAGCTTTTTCAAGACATCACTTCTTCAACATTTACAAGAATTACGACACTATATTAATTCTAATTGCGAATTTACCTTCTGCTTGCGTTTCAGTGATCTTAAACATTCTCGTAATTCATCAGCCTTTGTAGCAGATATAGCTGGAAGGGATTTCTGGAAGTTAGAAGCGAGCAAACCTACATCAGTATCAGATTCTGTTTTGCAAAGAGATAACAAAATTAGTAAACGATCGAAAACCTTAACAAAATTAGTAAACGATCGAAAACCTTAATTTCCTTCATCACAGGTCCGGAAGTCTGGGAATCCATATAACTCAATGGAGGCAAACCAAGCATCCGCCTTCGTTCTGCCTAGCAATACAACATACAATCCTAGCCTTACTACCGTTTAGAATTTGTAAAAGTGGTTTATTGTGCTTGCTACGTTTCTATACGCAATTATTGTACATAAATGAAATATTTTGTGTTACGATACCCTAGGGCCTAGGCTGAATCACCAATTAATCATGGAGAAGAAAATTTTCTTTCGGCAAGAATATGAATAACACCTTATCAGCTTCTAGTTTCTGTCGAATTCGCTCCCTTGCCCTTTTCTCCTCCTCTTTTTCAGCTTTCCTCGAGGATAAATGACTGAGAAATGTAGATTTCATTCAGATGGTCAAAGAAGAACAAGTTCACGAAGTGAATTGAAAAACAAAAAAGGTTAATTGTATACCGCTTTCTTTCATTGTCCTCAGCAATTCGCTTTGCTTCCAGTAATTCATTACCAGCTTGAATTCTTTCCTGTCAAGGCTTAGATCTGAACTTATGCTCGTTGAAAATATAAATACGGGAAACAAGTGGAGGCTTGTGAAACTGAAGCACCCACGATTACATATCAACTTTTACAGAGGAGAACCCATGAAGCTTTTTGTCCGAAGGACAAACATCTTCACGTGTATAAGCTCAATTGGCATTGTGTAGGAGAAAAAATAAACTCAGCCAGTGCCTTTGGTTTTGTTTAATAGGTTATGATAATATATGGTAACAACCTAACAATAAGCACACTACAGACTGGAATGATAGTTTGAAATGTAGTTTGGCAGCGCATATAGGCAGAACAACATGAGCTATTTGAGACAGGTGCAAGCACATGTCAGAAGCACTTGTTCGGATCACTTATATTATTGTCAACCCTTTACTGTATAACACGGCTATTGTAGGTGCTCGTATGATAAAAATTGGCATATTCTAGGAAGGCTGTTACTTAGACAAGCTAGAGATGGATTTAAAACAAGTTATTGGAAGCAAATTACCTTCTCTCTTTCCCTTTCTAATCTCTTTTCTTCCTCCATCTTCCTACAAGCTTCATCTCTGAGTGATAACCGTTTTTGAAATTCACAAAATAACAACTAATATGAGAAAAATGAAACGAACGTGGGTAGTATTTGAAAGTGGGTATAGAAGCAAAAAAGACAGAAACTACAACATGAAGAGCAAGATGAATAGTAAATAAGAGGACGGTAAGAGTCTGGAGAAAACAAACCTGAAATTTTTTTCTTTGATTTTCATTTCTTCTGTGGTGTGAAGAGGTTGAGGAGAGTGAATGTCAATGTTGACTGCAATCTGGAGACAATGGAAAGAAATCTGGTCATAGGATGGGAAAGGCTAAAGATAACACTGAGAATGCGTTATAATAATCATATTTTTATTTCAGTGACAAGCATTTATGTGCAAGTAACAGATATAAGAGAGTACCAAGGGCATCTGATCAATGTCAGGATCATTTTCATGGTCTATGAGCCAATTGACAGCAGCCTCAATGCTGACATTGCCTGAAAAATGGGAGAATTTCATGTTCTACTTAATTTTAAGTAAAACCCTTCACCACACATTTTGTTCAATTTCTTCAAACAAAGACGAACTTTTAAGTTTTTAAGGCTAAAGAGTTGGCATGCTGACCAGAATGATGAAGTGCCCGAGCTGCTCGAGCTTTTGGAAATCCCATGGCTTCAAGTTCCTCCAACATCTGCTTCTTAACCTCAAAAACATCCATTTCTGTAGAGGAAGTTCAACGTATATCAAGTGCAATGACTCATTACAATACAATTTCGTCAACAAAAATAATAACATTAACGTAAGAAACAAGGTTCTCATACCCTCTTGGGGCGGCATTGGTTTTGATGTTGGCAGGATGAAAATAGGAATAAGATGAAAGGTTCAATACAGAATTGATTAAACACAGGAACGTGAGCGATGCCCACAGTTATTATAGAGAAGAAGAATTGCTTTGATTTCGCATTCTTTGAAGATTCCAAACCAGAAGGTGGAAGATCCTGAGCTCTAACATCTCCAAGTTTCCGATTCTTTCTTCCCTTTCTAATTTATACCTTTTGGGCTTTCCACCTTCAAGTAAAGAATTTCGGCTTCTGCCGCGCCAAGTTACCAGTACCAGTTTTTGCGAGCTTTATAAAATTTTCAAACTGCATGACCAATTATTTTTTAAATTTAACAAATCAACTTAAAATATTATTATTGATTTCTTAATTTGACTAATAGAATCTTTATTGTTTATGATATGTAGCTGTCAACTCAAAAAATTCTCTGTATTTTAATCATGGTCACTATTTTTTTAATCCGAACATTTAGATCTCATGAATAACAAAGATTTCATTAACCAAATTAGTAGATTACTAAGAAAATTAAAGTTTTAAACTGAAATGTTACAGTTTTAAAAGATTATTCAATCAATTGAAAATTTTAAAAACTTGTATACTAAATTGAAAAAATCCTAAAAAATTAGACACTTTAGATTTGTTATACTTTATATTAATTAGACTAAAATCTTTTGGTTTGATGCTTTAAAGAAGCATATCAAGATGTTTACATGATTAAAAGGTAATTCTCTAACGAAAACAGTAGGGTAACGTGGGTCTCATAAGTAGCATGGTGGTAGCACATTATAATACCTCGTAAAATAGCTAGAGCTAAAACTATAGAAGTAGTGAGTTTAGGTTGATCTCACAGAGATTAAATCCAATTAGCTTCCTAAATTATCTGTATATGGGTTTGATGCAAATTAGAAAATAACGTAAGAGTGAATATATAAAAGCAACTCAATTTAAACAGCAGAAAAGTGAGAAAATTTATGAATGGGTTGAAATCTGGTTCTTTAGTTTAATCTCGGTCTACACACAATTTCACATACGTCATTGCATTATCGTCTTCACACCTCTCTTTAGACAATTGATTGTGAATTAATAACAAGCTCTGTCAATCTTGGTTTTCGCTCAGGTCGTAGTTAATTAAGAAGAGCTTGTTAATTAACCCTAACTATCAGATAACCTATAATAAGCTCTTTAAGTTTAATCGGACAGCTGTGTTACGAGTAAGAAAAATGGATCAATATAAGCAATAATTACACAAGCTCGGATTATTTAACTTATGCTTGTTATACCTAATGATTTAATGCCATTTGTCACATACGATTTCAAACACGACTATTACATATCGTATTTAAGTTCTAGCAATGTGTTTTCATGAAAACAATCTTATTTAGCATTAACATCATTTTTACACAATCCCTAATCAATAAACATAAGATAACGTAAACAATATGAAAACAGGGGAAGAACACGATACACAAAGATGATTTTCTTAAATGTGCTCCTCGGTGTGAACTTCACCTCTGAATCGATATCGGGAAGGTTAGCCCTCCATCTTCTCTATCAATCTCTAAGAAATAGCCATGAATTACCTCTACTCCTGTCAAAAATTGAAGGAGAATGAAGAAATATCGGGTCTGTCCACCTCCCTTCTACCGTCACAAAACAATGCTTTTATAGTAAAAAACTAGGTTTATAGGTGGACAGGTGGCAACTCACGGGCATGACTTGATGTGTCACACCAGTAAGTGTAAGTCATAGGCATGACAAGGAGTGTCACACTCATGTAGCACTATGTCATGCCCTTGACAAACTTGTCATGGGCATGACAACACTCTCACGGCCAAGACATATTTGTCATGGCAGTGAGATGTATCTCAAGGCATAGCAATGTGTCACTCTTCATTCCTTTTGGCATTTTCTTATCTCCTATTGCTCTAATCCTTCTCCTTCTTGTTCCATGAAAACAAATGAGTGTGAATCTTAAGAACATGGCTTAATAAGTATGCTTTCGGCTGACTTTAGTTATTATGCTTCCAAATTGTATCTAAAATCAAATATGAACTAAAGTAAGTGTCCTAAGCATTTAAAGCATTAATCATGAAGTGTCATGGATTAAATGTATTAATAATTAAACACACATCAAGTTCTCCCATATTTAGCTTCTGACCTTCCTCAGGCAAATCATCAAAATCAAAGTCACAAACCAAAATACTTACTCATTTTTCATATATTTATACGCAAAGAGAAGTAACTTCTAAAATCATAACAAGAACTTAATATTCAATGCTTCTACTCATGATCAATTAACATTCATCCCTCTTAGAAACTAAGCAATCTAGAGGTAGACTTGGAAAAAATGTATTTACATAAGATAGATCCATAGGTGCACTCAAACACCATTCATGATCATAACATTCCATAGCTTTGCATATTATTTCATTTCTCCACCACTAAGAGTCACAAGCATAATCATGAATCAAAGGATTTTTCTAAGGTTGTAATGTGGGAAAGGTTTAAGTGAGATGTATTTGGGCAACGTAACATAAAAGCCACCAAAGCTAATGAAGAAAGTAAATCTCAATGTAACATTCATTCAAAATTGGTACAATCAGCTATGATGAATGCAACAACTATGTTTCACAACTCAAATTCAAACTCTCACACCATACCATATGAAGCATAACTAATTAGAAGGGATCACTCATAAAAATTGATTATAACAATACATTGAAACTATACAGAGTAATCCTTTAAGGAAAAACTAATCATAAATAACTTTTCCAAACATATGCATTTCTTCCTTGATACTTTTATTTAAACATTTTTCTTTTTGCTCTTTTTTCTTTTTCTTACTTTTTTAGTTTTTTATAATAAAAATTGAAAGAAGCTACATTAACATGGAAATTTCATTGATATGATATAAAATAACATCCCTATAATTATAACCATCCCATACATATGCACACTCCCACACTTATACTCTTGTACATCTATAATCATTAATAATCAAAAAATGCTCCACTAGATTTAGGGCTTGAGAAGGACATTTGGTTTAGTTTAAAGCATGTAATGTGGTTAGCACAAAAAGAAAAGACAAATAAAGCTCAAGGGGGCTTATCAAAAAGAAAATCATATAAATAGGTATGCTATTTGTTTTATGTAGCTTATGAAACAAAGAATGCCTATATCATTTCCATGTTCACGCACGTGATAAAAATGTGATTTTGAATAGAAAATCAAAGCAAAGTCAGGATGTGCATATTATGAAGGTCACACATAAATAAAAGACAATAAGATTAATATGGATGTATCAGTCTATAAAGGCTCAAAATCTTACTAGTTTATGTCTGGCACTAGTCACCAATCTTCTAAAGATAATTCATATTGACCAACCACATGAGTAAAAGTTCATGATAAATTTTCTATGAATTTTTTTAGTCGATTCACTCTCTAATTATGACTATATAGTACTAGAAGCAATAGAAAAAGAGAAAATATTTGTTTGTTTGATTGATTTTGAAAACCTCCTAAGAAGCCACATAAGCAACAATTAAGCTAAAAATATACATAAAAACTAAGATCCCCATCCCCACACTTAAAACTTACACTGTCTCCAATGTAACATCAAATAAAAAAATAGAGCATTTAACGAAAACAGAAAATGTGAAAATGTAAATAAACAGAAATCAACTTCCCTTAGGTTGCCTCCCAAGTAGTGTCTTTTTTTATCGTTGTTGGCTCGATTCCATGTCCCTCAATCTTCATAATAAAGGTTTTCTAACCCTATCACTTCCACATCTTCCACTTGGAATCCTTCATAGAAGGGTTTCAATCAATGACCATTGACCTTGAATTTCTTATGCGTTTGTAAGCTTTCAATTTCAATTGCACCACTCAAAAATATATTAGTAACAACAAAAGATCCAATCCAGGAGGAACGTATGTACGGCCCCAACATATACCTTGGAAGTATTATAGCATGTCGAGGGTGTATTAAGAAGTGAACATAACAAATTGAGTGCATCTAAGTATAGTAAGAGACATAATGGTACTTAATGTAAAAGGTATGGGTGAATGGGTAATTTGTTCGTGTCGGCATGGACATACATACTTAGGCGTGAAACATGTATAGGAATTTTGAGATGTTTGCTTGGATTATGAACCTGATGTGAGGGGAATTGGTAAAGTATCCTATTTTCTTATAAGATGTTGTTGGTTAAATTGGATGCATTTTTGTGTTGCTCTTGCACGATAAGACGTAAGTTAGTTGATATGGGATGTGTACCTCACTAAATGGATAGGTTCCACTGAATAGACTTCTGTAACTTAGCCATATCTAGGCTTGAAGACCTTAAAATTGGAAAATTTCAATTGGATATTAAACTAGAGACATAGTTATAAAAATTTGATGAAGGAATCGAATTTTGATTCTGCCTCTAAGATTTTTTAATTCTGGCTTGAAGTTGAGTTCTGGCTTTTTTCCTTGTTTTTTAATAACCTATAGTTTTTTGGGTATAAATCCCGATATAATTAACCAAATTGCATGAAATTTATGCCATTATAAATGAATACATAGGGTAATGAAATTAATTGATAAGATCATAGCCTAATGTGAGAACTAAAGAAAGGAGAAGGACCAATGTGCAATTTTCCTAAAGTGAACTCATGGACCAATTAGATTAAAGCATATGTGACCAATAAGATTAAACACGTGAGTCCAATAGAATTGTAACACATGGTCCAATAGAATTGCAATACATATTCTAATATAATTGTAACATATGGTTCAATAGAATTGTAACACATGGTCCAATGGGATTGTAACATGTGGTCTAATAGGATTGCAACATATAGTTTAATAGGATTGAAATATATGTCTAAGACTAGAAAATTCATGAAAAGGCATATAGAGAGAGGAGATGGACGACACTTTGATGGCTTAAATTTTATATTTTTCTCATCTCCATTTCATCCCATCAATTTTCATTTGTTAATTCAAGCAAAGCCAAAATGGAAGGGAAGGAAAGGAAATAGATGATCTACTTTTTCGATTTTGAGGTTTGGGACTACACTTAGTTTAATTCCTCTTTGTGTGTATGTTTGAATGGTTATAAAGATTCATTTGGATATGTAATGGTTACTGGGATGATCGTTGGTGTTACTTTGGATGAGCATGGTTATATATGACAAGAGAGTATCATGTAGTGGAATTCTACCTAGGGTTGTTTGAGTCTATCACATTGTTTGAGTCATAACTCAGACTACAGACTTCTAAATTATATGATTTTTGTTGCATATGAACCCTAAGACATAGAGATAAACATCTCTAGAAGACATTTCGACTTAATTCTAGCTTTATCACCTTGAAAATTGAGATTTAAAATAGTGACCTAATGTTACCCATGTTTTGGAGCAACTTATGATATTTGGTCTATATCTCATGCCTTAAGAGTCCAAATGGCCTAATTGTTAGTGTTGTATAAACTAGCAACATAGAGAAAAAAATTTCTAGAAGACCTTGAAACCCAGTTCTAACATTTTCTATATGCATATTAAGGAATAAGTTGTGGTATGAATGGAGAGAGTGTCTGTCACGACCGTGACATTGTTTTCATTTCCGATTTTTACTTCTTCTTATACCTTTATGAATGTGTATGAAACTTTTTAAACACCTAGAAATAAATAAAATAGGACTTACCATATGTGAATTAGGTGACTAAACATTGGAATATAAGATTGTGCATAATGCATACTAAAGAAAATTTGCATGTATATAAATGATTTATATGCATATTCATTACTCATATGTGTATAGTATGATTATACAAGTGTGATTTTGATACCCTTCAAATGGTGGAGAGTTATGACTTGCATGCATAAACACAAATACAGATTTTATGACCTAAAATGTATATCGTATGACTTGTTAATATATTAATCATGAAATTGGTAAATGATTAAAAGAAAATATTATAGTGCCTGCTTCATTGTCTTAGTATGGTTAGACAAGCATGCCTATAGGGTTACAGTGCAGCTGCTACAGTTTGACACCAATGGTGTCTTCATTTGAGACTATAATGTCTCTATAGTTTGATGTCTTCAGGTATCCCTAGTTTGATACTTTTGAGTATCTACTGTTTGATACTTTTAGGTATCCACAGTTTGATATCTTCAGATATCAACAACACTTGTTATCCACACCCATAGAAAATGTGTAGGTTTAACACAAAATGGAAACTTAACAGTTAATATAGCATGAAAACATGAATAATTAGTATTGATGAGCATTTGTATTGATTGTAATGATGAATTATAATGATGTGCAATTATATTGAACATTGTATCAATGAACGTTGAATATCAATGGCTTATAAATGTGCATTTTCAATATATAGATCATATGTTGAAGCATATTTACATTATGTAATTTGCTTAAGTACGCCATCATTGTTGACATGAGCATTAAATATCAATGTTTGGTTCATGAATGTGAATTTATTATATATGAGTTATAATGTTTTTAAATGTGTGTGCTTAGCGAATAACTTCTGTAAGTGGCTATCCAAACTAAGTGTTTTTCCTACTAAGCTTTCAAGCTTAGCACAGGTGTTAATCTATATAGGTCCAGGTCATAGGAGTGAGGTATAGGGAACATCTGCAAGGACCAAGGCTAACAACTAGGAGTAAAAGTACCTTTGGATGTGTCTTTCAATTAAAGAATGGTTGCATATGTAATAAAGAAAATTGTATATTTTCTTTTCAGATTATTATGTTAATGTAAAGATATAACACTACTTTTCAATAATAATGTTAAATGATATGAAATTTTGTAATATGTATATGTGTAGCATTGAATGGAAAGATGCGTGATGATAGTCCCTATAAATGAATAGAAATATATGTCGTGACTGTTTGTATAAGAATTTGGTTGCCATGTATATGGGTGGTTGCAAGTTCCATATAAGGGATGTTACAACGTAATTTACCAGGAAAAGTCATGAATGGTAGAGAATTTGTTTTCTAATGACGTAATTCTTTCTAACAATCATCTTATCGTGAAATTGCTTCGTCTTATCTTTGTAAATATCTACGTTTTCATAAGAATCAAGCCTAAGTTATTTGAATTCTTGCAGTTGAAATTTTCACTATTCACCCACTACTTCCATCTTCATATTGCATTGCTTAATTGCCTAAAAAGCTTTATAATCAATTTCCACAGGAACATGACACGACTTTCTGTAAATCAGTTAGTATGGAGATATGCTAATCGGTGTCTTATTTGCAATTCTATATACCCAAAGAGCATCATTAAGTCGTTAGCTCCAATCTTTACAATTTAGGCTTACCATTTTCTCAAGGATTGACTTGATTTCTCTATTTGACACCTATTTGTCTTTGGATGGTAGGTCAAAGGCACTTTGTGAGTGACATGGTACTTCTTCAAAAGATTTCTCACCAATTGATTGTAAAAATGAGTACCCCTATCGCTAATCAATGCTCGTGGTGTTCCAAATCTAGCAAAAATGTTAGATTTGACAAATTCTGCAATAACTTTAGAATCATCAATCCTTGTGGCTTTAGTTTCCACCTATTTAAAAACATAATCCACAGCAAATAAAATGTAAACAATACCAAAAAAAAAGAAGGAAATGATCTCATAAAATTGATGCCCCATACATAAAAAAAATTCACATACAAGGATTAGAGATAAGGTATTTGGTCTCTATAGGATAAATTACCTTGTTTCTGGCATTGTTCACATGCTTTGTAGAACATATAAGAATCTCAAAATATATTTAGCCAATAAAAACTACATTTAAGTATTTTTCTAGCAGTTCTATTAGGCCTAAAATGATCACCACAAGCATACGAATGGCAAAATTTCAAAATAGATTCACATTCATATTTAGACACAAATCTCCTAATTACTTGGTCAGAACAATGCTTCCATAATTAAGGATCATCCGAAATATAATATTTTGAATCATTGTTTATTCTGTTATGTCTAGCTTTACTAAAAACATTAGATATTTTATGGTTTACTAGATAGTTTACACTTCTATATATATCCATCCAACCAAACGTCCATCATCGGACCTCCTGTCCGAAACCCAGCATAAACAAACACAATCCTATACCTAACACACTCCATAAATCTCAATCCAGAAATCCATCAATAGAACCAATCTCATTCATATACATCTCAAATCAAAAATACATATTAATAATTCAATCTAAACTCAAACCAAGTATATTCCTATATAATTAAAGTTCATATTCCAATATCATACATAAATTCATAATTCATATCCATCATACTTAATCATGTTCGTATACAATTACAACTCATATCATATCATCATACACGGTTTTCGTAACTCAATTCAACATACAAATCCATAACTCATACACATTATGAATTAATGCTTACAAGATGGCATTCCGAACCATAAACAAATCGATACCCAAAAGCCTAATTATTCAAGACACAAAATGAGCAAAATCAAACAAATGCGTCGACTTTCTTTCATCCGATCTCCTGCTCGATACCTGGAGATGGGGATGAAAGGGGGTGAGCTAGACAGCTCGTGGATAA
>JAOSBP010000004.1:14954830-14965389 GCA_027563825.1 Erythroxylum mucronatum | reverse complement strand
CCTTGCTCTCTCTAGCCTTGTACATACTTTCCTTTATTTTTAATTTCATTTTATTACTAATTTACCCAAAAAAGATAATGAATGACCTTAATTTAATTATTAAGGTTCTTTTTAATTACAAAACTAAACCTGACCTCATGTCTTTAGTAGTCACATGCTTTCTAAACTCACACATCATGTCAATGTCCATTCTACTTAACAACGTAATATAAGCTATCAAGTTCTTCTTTTTCTATATCTTATTTGCATCACAGTCATTTTTCTGTTGAATTGTATTGCTTTTTTTAGGTATACCTATGATACTTCAAAATTCATAATTATCACCGTTCAACTTTTCACCTTTCAACAACAATATTCTTTGATGCAACTATCCTATTTGAAACACTATGTTTCTATAATAAGAAAAAATGTATATGTTAATTTCATATCATACTTACATCTTTGATTGATTACTATAGACAAGATGAATAATTGTTTTCAATAGATAATGAAATTAAATGATCATAAAATTTTTAATCATCACTTATAAAAAAAATTGAATACTAATTTACAATAGTTAAGTCTATTTACTTGCATAACATAAGTAACAGAGATTTAAAAAAAGCAAACTTGTTGACCTAAGAGTTAACATATATTTTAACAATTTATATAGAATATCGATACTATGTGCATATTTAGTTTAAAAGAAAAAAATAAAATGGTCACACGTAATATATGAAATAATGTATGACTTGAATAATCTCTAGATAAATCTAGTGTAGCCTAAACATAACAAACCCTAAGTAGAATGGAGTTAACTCATGCATATGGTAAAGCCCTCAATGGGCGAAAAATAATCTCTAACTAGTTTGATAGGGAAGCCTATATGATATAACGTCTTGATCAACTTCCTTCTATTTTCTCGTAGAGAAAACATCACCAATCATCTATAGAACTTGTATTAGGTATTTTCCTACTCTAGAGCATACTTTATAATTTTCCTTTACATTGTGGTAGTATTAAGAGTACACTATATACTTTACCTCAACATTTGAAAAGGCCAATTAACCTTTAAAAGGTAATTCTTGAATTATTTTATTAACAAAAATAACATATTGTATTATATCTTCTCTAAAAAATAATTTCTTCTAGAATAATTCTCCTAATATGATGATGACACATCTTATTGTCCTTTTCATAAAGCATTTTCTTAAAATAATTTTTCATTAATGGGGGTTTTGTTAATAAATCATAAATTGAGAAATCATGTATCAAACAAATAAACAATGTGGCTATTATAATAACAAACTGATATTTATATATATAACTTACATTTGAATTATCTCGTGTTGTCATTATCCTAATTATTGAACTAATAAATTTCATAATTATAGTTCTTTGATAATTTTTTATATGCGGTATGATATACTAAGAAAAAAACTTTATACTTAGTCTTAAAAAACAATGTTCGTAGAATATTAGAATAAGAAGTAAACTTAGGTTAGACATTAAGTATTTTTGAACCATTGTTCGTAGAATATTTCATTAATAAGAGACATCTACTGTAAATAAAAGATATGATACCATAACACGTTAGTCTTACCATGTGTGTAAATCGGCTACAAAAAAAGAATTAATGTAAGTGAAAGGATCTCACCTTACATTATGGAAGACCCTAGATTTTATATGACACTTATAATATACTCCTATGATTTTTGTCTAATTCTTATTAATTAAATATTATGTTTGCTAATTAACTGTATTACCAAAGGGTCACCCATGATGCAGACAAGTGTAGGAAAGTAAATTAAATTCACTTTTAAAAAATTCAGAACAATGTAAGCTCTTTTTAATTGGTAAGACAAATCAAAATGTATTAAAAGGTAACTACCATCTTTTAGTAAAAGAATTGAATATTAATATTGCTTTATAAAATTATAAAAAATCAAAGAATGAGGATTTGAGATATGACTTAAGATGGTATACAATATCTAGTCTATGTTAGTCGCACAGGTTATTAGACAAATATGAATACTATAAAATTCTAATTCATTAATTTCATCATGTGTGAGTGGAAAATACAAGAAAATAGAGTTGAAGTCAATCATGAGAGGATTACTAATATCCATATATTTATATTTAAAATAATTAAATGTCAATTGCCATTATTAGTAGTTTCACTTTCCTGTCAACACTTTTGACAATTACGTTTTTTTCTAATAAGTTGATAAATTATAAAAGATTAACTCAAAAAAAAGAAGATAGTTTTTTTAGATGATAAACAAGAGAAAATTATTTTGTGAGGGATTCCTGTAATTTATGAATAACAACACCAATTCATAAATAATTTTTAAATCATGCAAATTTTCAATCTCATCATTTTATCTTTATTAAGATTTCTAACAAATATGAATATAGGAAGTAAGTAAATGGTGAATTTTTTTCCAAGTTTTTGGTTGGGTCATTGTAGCATGTACTTGCGACCATTTTGAGCACAACATACAAAAGTAATATAAATAAGTCCAGCCCAATGTTATAAATATCGTACTCTCGTATCAAATTTAGTTATGATACAGTACTATACCAATATTTTTTTTGGTAAATGTACCATACCAATATTGATCATATCGGATATCATTTTTGAGTAATTTTTAAAATTATAAAATAGTCCTTAACTTTTTTAAATTACAAAATACTCCCTCAATATATGGTGATAGATAATTTATAATTTTACATCAACCATGAATCTAAAAATCATAACAATAGAAAATTGAAATAACAATAATCTATTTATTTCTATTAATATTTCTTTTCACTTATTTCACATGTAAACAATAAATACAATTAATATGAAAAGATTATTTAATCATCATACAAATATAAAATTAAAGATAATATAAAGACCTTAAAATATTATAATTTTATCATATAATAAATAATAATTACATTAAAACATCAAATAAAAAGAATAATAAAGATCCATGACTCTCTAAGTATTACAATAAGAATTCATGTTGAGGAAACAATCAACTAAAAGTGAAACCTAAAACAAAAACATTTACAGTTATATTTATATTTCATATATAGAATATAACATATAAATCAAATATAAGTAAAATCAAAAGAAGATAAGAAATGCAAACCTGAAACTTCATTCAATCAAATATCCGTTTAAATTGCATTAATCTCAATTCTCATTCGGTACAAATCTTCATCATCAAGAAGAGCCTCATTATCACCATCATTCAAATTCATTACACAAAATGACATGTAAGTACTTTTATATCCAAAATTAGCTTCTAAGTCACTCTCTTTTATTAAACTCGGTTCCTCATAAACTTAATCAACCAAAAGATTGATATGGTCAAGGCCAATTAGATATACAGAACTACTTGTTCTATTAAGAGTCCTAGTTAACAAATCAAATTAAATTATTAAAATTACAAGAAATTATATTCAACTTAATAACAATAATAACATACCTTTCTAGAAGCTTAAAATTGTATCAAACAAACACTAAGTAGTTCAATCTTTTATGTTTCAATTTATTCCTTTTCTTGGAATGAATGAATTCAAATGTACTCTCATTCCTTTCATACCATGTTGCACTCACACATTGACTTAGAATTCAAATTGCAAACCTTTGTAATTTTAGAACACAACTTTTGAATTGGTCCCCAAAGCAATTGTAAGATAACAAAAGTAACATTACAAATAAAATAAAGTGATGATTAATTAATAAAAATGAAAAATATATAGATGGATTAAGTTTCTTCCTTTGATGAATAGCAATGTGCATCCAAAAATCATCAGAAACACCCATTTAAATCTTCATTTAGGAGCTTAAAAGATCTTGATCATCTCATAGGCAATAATTGTTGTAATAATTAATAGCATTCCCTTATTAACTTCAGCTTTCATTGTAAAAATTAGTCTAAAATGGACACTAAGATTCAAAAATACCCTAGTTGCAAAAACAAACAGTAAAGATACCTTTCTCATCTCTCATTGATGACTGTAAGATAAGGTGTGTACAAAGAAGACCTATTTTTCATCTTGGCCTTAATTGCTTCCTATGCCCTCTTTATGAAATCAAAAAATAATTCATTATTGTCTTCTCATCACTATCAGCTAGATGAAGTATCATCACTGTTGGCTCACAAGCTCGAATGATAAATTGACATTGGGACCAAAATTCATGATTTTCATATATAATTCTAAAAACCTCCAATCTAGCATTAGGCCTAATATGTTAAGATGCACCCACTTATCACTTGTAAACTTTTGCCTCAACTCCTTTATCAAAATAAAACATTGAAGTAATATGAAATTATTTGCAAATATTTTAATAGTAGGACGACACAAATTCGTATAATTGGTCAAATCCTTTCTTATTAAATTCCAGACCCGTGCAAGATTATAGATGAATTTGGTCATCTTTTTTACTTTCTGCACAATCTAATTAATGATATAAAAATATCGAACATCTCCTATATTTTTTAACATCAGTTTAAGGTAATATGCAATATAAAGAGTCCAATAAAAAAGAATTATATCTATTATACAATCTTCTTCCAATTGCTTTATAAGCAAAATCATTGTCAGTAATGAATTGAACAATATTTTCTAGCTCAACTTCATTCACAAAGAATATTAGCAATCCTAATAAGGCGTGATGCATCAATAAACTTCAAAAACATTATCCCCTTTACATAATAAACCAAAAAATTAATAATAGGTTCATGACTTCCATTTTTCCAAACATCACACGTGATTGAACACTTATAAGTAGCCCAAGTCATTCTTTTTTTCATCTAAGTAACTTTTTATTCATAAAAGAGTTGCTTAAAAGTTTACCTTGTATTCATCAGTAGAAGGAGCTTTTTATTTTGGACCATTTTTATTTTGGACCATAAAAGGCAATAGCATCCACCATAAGCTAATAATAATAAGACTGGAAACCGTTAAATGTTATACAATAATTCTTCCACTATCTAGTCATTGTCATGTCCACATTATAAGTCACTTCTCTATATTGTAAGGCACTACGGATTGAAGGCTAAGCTCTAGGAGTTTTTTGTGGTACAAAAAATTAGACATATACCTTATTCTTTTTCTAACATCAGGTGAAACATTCCCTTCTTGTTGAGTAGGAATACTACCACCTTTAACATCCCCACAATCATCCTGACCACCAACAAAAGAACTTCCACTACTAATTTTGTAGTTCAATATTTGCCTTCTATTTTTCTTATGTTGATACTCTTCAAACAAAGTCTTCATTTGTCATTTTACATCATGACTCACTTTTTTACAAAGCTCCACATCACCTTTGACCTTGGCTAAATATTGTTTAAATATGGTGATTCCCCTACATTTCAAATACTTCTTACAATATTCTTCATTCCAGGAACCAATCTAGCATAAGCACAAGCTAAATCATCAAAACTTTCTGAACCTGAAGCAACTAAATTATCAAGAACTCTGGAACTTCCCTCTATTTATTTGTAAAATAAATAAAGACATATGTCAAAATTAAATTAACAAATTTATTATCAACTATTTTCTGAACAATTTGTTTCATTCAACTTAAAACAAATTCAAATGCACATCTTAGATTCTAAAATCATAGACACAGTTTGAACTTAAAATATATATATATGTGTGCATCTTATATTCAAAGTCAATAGTTTAAGAATCATTGTTCCTAACTACTGATGACAAGAAAAATAGAGAAACATTAACTTCTCAACATTCATATGATATAAAAATGCAAGTTAACGTCATTAACTTATAAAAATGATTGTTGCACTTTGACAATTATAGCCCATTTTGTATGATTATATAATTCAAGTATAAACTCATAACTATAACTCATTTTGTGTGATTACAAAATTCAACTATAAATCACAATTACAACCTATTTTTTGTGATTACAAAATTCAACTATAACATAAATCACAATTACAACCTATTTTGTGTGATTACATAATTCAACTATAACCATAACCATAACCATAACCATAACCATAACCATACCTATTTTCGTACGATTACATAATTCAACATTTTAACCATAAACTTGCAAATATAACTCATTATGTATGATTACATAATTCAACCATAATGTACAACTTTCTAACTTTTTAATCAATATTACAAAATTAGTTTTCATTAAATAACATTTTTTTAGTTTTCCTCTATAAACCATAAAGTATAAATACACATGCATACATGATAAGTGTGAATTGCATCATATTTTAGGGCTTAGTTTGATATAAATTTAATTGTTAATTCAATCGTTTACTATGTGTTTAGGTTAGAATTGTGTTAGTTTGTTAATTATTTATGTTTGAAGTGTTTTATGGGTTAGTACAAGTCTTTAAGCTTAATTACTATATTTTTTAAGGTACGATGATGTGTTTATTAGTGTTTCAAGGTCAACATCGAAGAACAAAGAATTTTCAGAGACACTCAGGCTAAAACAATGACCCACAATCATGATAGATGCCCAGGACATGGCCCACGGTCGTGGCCTGCTTGCCACGATCGTGACAGAAGGCTCAGATGTGGTCCACAATCGTGTACTGCAAGGCTAGATGCGTAGACACCCAAAAACGTTAAGTTTTGAGGGATTTTTTGACCTTTTAGCCCCCAAAAAAATCCTAAGGCTATTGAGAATACAAAATGTATTTAAAGAATAAGACAAAGAAGAGGAAGGAGCTTTTGGCATCAGCCACTTTTGAGAGAAACTCTAGAGTGAATTATCGAGAGATAGAGGAAAAGAAGAAGGAAGAGAGAAGTGGAGAAGAAGTCAACTCGACATACTTCCAGGATCAGAAGTTTCCCGATGTCACTGCCTCTAGTCATCTGTTCAATTTTGTATTTCCTGTTATTTTCAATTTTATTATTGTGTAGAATTGGAATAATAGTTTAAGATAGGATTTTTAGATGTTGATGTTGCTTCTAAACTCACCTTCGGGGTTTTATTTTTGATTTAATGAAATTTGATTGTTTACATTTTATTGAATTTATTGTTACTTAATTTCTACAATTGTATAATTTGGTGATAAAATGCGAGTGTGAATCGAGTGAAGAATAATTAAATTGGGATAACAAGAGTTAGGCAATTTAATAAAAAGAGAATTAAATAAAATCGGTAAATTATGTAAAAAGAGATCTTGCAATAGTTTCCGATAGTTTATTAGAAAACTTAAGATCTAATTAGGGTTTTGGATAGGTTGTTAATTAAGGAATTGCAATTAACAACCTATTCATAATCTGAATAGGGTTTATAAATAGGGTTAATGGTTATAACTCGAGAGAAAGTAATCAACCTTAGGGTCATCTAGAATTAATAATCCAGCATTTCATAATCGATTAGGTTAGCATTAAAGATAGGTAAAATTTCCTTTCTCTTAATTGGTAGCTCCTTAGGTTGATTCTTGAGTGTGTGTAGCAATTGCTAAATTGTTAATATTTTTGTAATTGATTCTTGAATTGATTTGCTTGATTGAATTGCATTCTTGTTTTGGTTTCGTTACATTTGAATTTCTGCAATTTGTTTTGGCCTTAGATTTTAGGATTAGATTACCCCTCCTCGTGTGATCGACACCTTAGGTATTACGCGAATGACCCATACGCTTGCAGATTATTGAGGTTAATTAATTAAATTTTAACATATCGAAATAGCCCGATCAACACACATACAAATAATCCTTACACTTTAACTTTTGTATTACAATTGAATTGTTTTAATTTAGTGTAACATTAGTTGAGTTAGGAAACTAGTTAAATATATTAGTAATGAAAGTTTAGATATAATGATTAATGAAATAAAAAAATTACACTAATGTGTATAATTGAGATATGATTATTGAGAAAATAGTTTATATTAATAAAATTAAATTTTAATTATTTATTTATCTGTAAATTTTATAACTAAATAAAGTTGTAAACTTTATTTATTAATTTTAGTTATAAACTTGTAATTGATAAAAATCACAAATTCCAAATACTAAATGATGCATCACCTGATAATTTTTTTCAAACTCAAGCCATAAATTTAGCAGTCAACATTCCACAATTCTACATATCATTATATCAACTAACAAGTATTCAAATATCATATTATTGATTTTACAACTACAAGTCTCTATAGCCTATATAGATTGTAGAAACTATAAGTCACATTCTACACTCCACATTTACACAGTCACACCCATACCCACACCACAACACACATGACACACACAACTAACAGATGAGCATTTAATAAGAATGATACTAATCCACCATTTTCATTAACTCATTCATGAACCTTCTTTGAAAATTCACACACAAAGTAGAGGAGGCAGCGAGGAGCTAAAGAAGATAAAGCAGGTAACCACTACACTCGAGCAATGACAATGGGCAGCAATAAAGAGTTGGATAAAGACGCAACAACGGTGGCATAGAAGCAACAACAATGGATGCAGACAATACCCAGTAGACAGAAAAGCAACAACGATGGAGAAGAAGAGTCAAAGCAACTATGGAGCAACGAAGGGTAGGAGAGAGGTCAGAGAGAGGTATTTTGTTTAACTTTGGACCTGGTGGTTATGTGTGTGTGTAAGAAGATTGAGTGAGAGGCGGATAACATATATAGATTAGGGATTGGCATTTTTGTATAATCCTTATATTTTCAAATATTTATGAAATCGCCCCAGTATTTTTCAGTATTACTGGTACCATTCAGTATCAAGTAAAATTGTTGACAATGAGCAGTACCTATATCTGATATAGTACATCAAGATTTTGTTCCATTTTTTTGCCGGTATTGGTTGGTACAAAATCTATAATTTTTATTTAGCCTTCTTTTAGTGTTACAAGAGGAGCCTTCAAGTAAATCCAAAAAAGCTATTATACATTAACATTTTTTTTCCTATGATGGGTAAGTTAATATGATGTATAACTGAGAATTATATCCAAAAAATGATGGAGAAAAGACGTAAATTCTTCATTATTCGTAAATCTTTATGGAAGGGTTTGTACATGTACATTGGCTCGCAGCTTTGGTCCTTTCTAGCATGCATACTTGCAAAAGCAACTATATATATGGTGCCTTGTTTCTTGTATTCCACGAACTTATATCCTGTAGTGTTCTACCACCCATTTCATGTATCGATCATAAAATATTAAGAAGATGTCCATTCGTACACTAATTTTATATGCTACTAATATTATCAGATTTAATTGACCTAAGAGAATTAAGTTTAAGATATGTCCATAATCGTGTGCATTTATGTTTTTGTTGTTAGGGGAAGACATGGATTCACCACATGACATTCCCAAAATTCCAAAAACTTAGATGCATACATACTTGGAATATATGAATATGAGATTTCAGTACATGTACCTTTTGATTCTCTTCCTTTCTTAATTCTTTTCCTTGTTTAGGTTGTTGCAAACACCATACCCTTCCTTGATCACTCAAGAACACGCAAATATGAATAAGAAACAATGTAAAGGTGGTTAAAGTACCAAACTAGATGAGTTCAAGTAGATGCTCTAATAGAAAGTTAGATCAAGAATGGGTTACATGTAATTAAATTCATACGAAAATTGCATAAATTTCATAAACAAACCTTAAGATCACTTCTCTCTAACCCCAGAACGACACTTAAGATCACTTCTCTCTAACCTTAAGATCATACGACAATTGCATAAATTGCATAAAGTGTGTTTTTGACTGAAAGACCTAATGTACATAAGTGAAGAACTCATTTATGTATCATCTATCGCACAATCGTGGCCTACTTAAACCCTTTCAGTCAAGATTGTGACCTATGAGCCATGACTATGGCCTACTTAAAATAGTCATACACACTTTGCTTTTCATCCGATCTTTTACACGTGTGACCCATTGGGTTTCCGGTTATTTTGGGCACTTAAATTAACTATTAACTCAAGCAAATCAAGAAGGGTTTCATGATGTCAATTTATCGAACTATAAGTGGATTAACACATGAACTCTTCGATACTTCGATACTTAATTATCCGACCTATGAACCTTTCCATAGACAATTACCGTCCAATTCTCCCCTTCACCATTCTATACCCCACTTGGTTCGGAGTATGGGATACGTGTTAACTCCCACTAGACTGACTATGTCACATCTAGTCCAAGTGATGTTATTTCTTATCCTGGGAATCTCATTACTCTATGTGTCATCGAAGACTCTCTTCATGACACATATTTGCTCTAGTTAAAGACTCCTGAGTAATGACTCTGACAAGAGGCCATAGGTATCATCTCCTTCTATTAGGAGTGGTGAATCCTTTATTGGCTACCCAATTACCTTTGAATACTAACAGATGTACCCAATTATCACCCTATGAGCGACGCATCTTGAGGCAATAAGGAATGATGTTAAAGCACAGAATCAGTATCCAAGATATCCTTAAGTACCTCAAGTGTTGGACCCCAAACTTTTGGTGAAAATTAGAAATATTATAATGATTTTTTTAAATGAGTGTTTTTGAATATGAAGTGTGTTATACTTGTAATTGTGCCTTAAGAAAAATTAATGAGAAAAGAA
>JAOSBP010000004.1:14916722-14929782 GCA_027563825.1 Erythroxylum mucronatum | reverse complement strand
GTTGTTTTGTCATCTGTGTAGGGTATGGTCTTGTTCCTTCATATTTCAAAGACCCATAGAAGCTCTTCTCGTCTTCATTCAACAGATGCGTTATACAGCTATTTACTAGAATAGGTTGAAAGTGTACCTTCACTAACCTTTTAGGGATTTCCTTGATAATTATCGACTTACTCCTCTTTACAGGTTGGACTTCTTCAGTCACTCTGATTCTCAAATCTTCTTTCCTCAGAAGTTGAGAGGAGTTAACCTGTACCAGACTGAGTTCTGCTGATTTCTCCTTTTGAACATCAGTAGGAATAGCCTTCTTCTGACTAACTTTCTCAGCAATAGGAGTACTATTCTTCTGACTGACTTTCTCCTTTTTCTCTGCTTCAATCAGTCTTGGAGTCTTTTAAGGTTGCGATTTCTGCTTCTCAAACTCCAATTTTCTTTTACTCTGAGTCTCTTTAGCGAGTTTAGCTGTATCAGATTGAGACTAGCGATCATGTAGCCTTAGGTGCTCTCAATTCTGCGACTACTACTTGACTTAGCTCTCTGGATTTCTTCTCCTCCTGTTATCGTAGGGTTCAAACTCTGGGTGATCTTCTCGCTTGCTTTGAAATTTCACTCAGAAGTATTTCCCCTTTTTGCTTCAATGCACCTTCTTCTATGGTTCGTACCTGGCTACTTTCTCTAAGGAAAATCATCTTATCTTTCTCAGATTCTTCTAATGATTTCTTTGCTTCACGCATAGGCATTTTCTCACTAACTTGAGATTTACAACTTTTTGTAGGAGACTTCTTCTTGATACACTCCCCCTCAGTTCTTGCTTTACTCTGAGAATCTGCTTCTACTTTCTCCAGATTCTTTAAGCCTATTTTCCCAATAGTTGCTGAGTTAATAAAACTCTTGACATACTTTATTACTCTGTTTCCTCTGTCCAGAAGAACTCCAGAGTCGCTGAATATCCTTGTCAGCAACATACCGTAAGGGTAACTGTATAGATGTTAAACATCTTCCTTCATCCTCTCTTAAAGCAATTATGAGAGTGAGAGAAAATTTAAGAATGACTTCATTGCTCTCGTAGGAAATATTGAATCTATCATTTTTTTGGCATGATAATTGGTTGTTAGTAGGGCCTCTCATCAATGTCAATGAAGCCACTCCACTCAAAACTTCAACACAATCAACTGATTCACTTGTTAAGGCCTTCTCATATAAGGAGATCATCACGCAATCATCCATGCCCAACTCTCTTATACATGAAATCTTACAGATTCATATCAATGGAGAGAAGACAAATACATATAGAAGCATACCAAAGGTGGTCAGTTCTCTTATCCCTCACATAAGCAGCTAATCTTCAAAGATCTTCATATTGTACCTTGGATCAAATCAATATGGTCAAGTTATCTTAATTTTCGAGATGCCGCCACTCTTTGGATTGTAATGAAGGATAAGTTGAAGACCATTGACGAAATGGACAAATACTTACGTCTTACCAATTGGTGTTCTCTAAGTCAAAAACTTGAGGAAAATTCAGAACATCAATTCTTCAATTGCAGCTAAATCAAAGACACATGGAAATCACTTTTCAACAAATGTTTGATAATTGAGAATCTTCCTAATTTGAACAACATTAAATATTGGTATTCAGTAGGTAGATGCACCAATAAAATTGCATACAAATGCTCCTAGTTAGTACTTTCTTCCAGGTTACAGATATATGGGATGAAAGAAATCGTAGAATATTTTAAGACAAGAGACCCTCTATGGAACAATTTTATAAGAAGCTGAAACAACACGTCAGTATGCAAATCTTCATACAAAAATAAAGACTTTATGATGAACAATATCTCCTTTCCTTTTGGAATACCTAATTTCCTATCATTAATAGTCCTATGTTGTAATCTTTGACAATCACTTCACAATAGTGACCTTGGTTTAGTATTTTGTAATTACATTTGATATGCCTTTCATAGCCTAATATAATGATTCTTTTTCAAAAAATCTATATTATCAAGCATGCTGACTAATTCAAGGATACTTTCTCGTCTCACTAACTATAGTAAGGTGGAATGGAACACCTTCAAGTGAATTCTCTAATGCTATATCTAGTAATTATGAAACATTTTGACTATTTGATTGAGTTAAATGGTCATCTGATGGAAGTGAAGAATTAAAGTATGTTAATACATATATAATTATCTATCTATATAATTTGATATTTAAAAGCTTCATTTTGTCATAAAACGTGACAATATAACCAGTAAAGGGGGTGGAAATTTTACTTAAGTTATAATACTAATAATTATATGAATAAGTTTCAATGATAACTATAAGCAAAGATGTAAGCAGTAAAATATTTGCAAAATTATGCTCCATAAGTTGATATATAGAATTTGGGATAATAAATTTAAAAACATTTGATCTTTTGAAATTAATTTAATTCAATATTAAAATATTAAAAATTTTATTTAATGATTATCAATATAAAATTGGTGCAAATAATTTAAAATATTATCTATAATTAACAAAGAAAAATTTCAACTAGTAAGTGGGAACTCACATGGCAAAGTTTAACTCCTTTTCTTTATGTTTTATCCCCGTAACTTTTGCCACATTGATTAAATATCTACTATGGCTCTGGTCATTATTATTATATGGTATGCATATCACTTCGTCCCATTTTATTTCTTAACTAGTAAGCATGATCTTAGACAAAATATAGGATATTGAGTTTTGAGAAATATAACTTGTAATTTAAATGGGATAAACAAAAGTAAAAATTGGTTAAACTAACTTGTAATTTTCTTCTCCATTTTATTCGTCAGCAGTTAATTTCAAAGTCGTCATCAAATAATCTTTTTTTAATGAAATGGAGAAAAAAAAACACTACATATTACATTGTTAGTCTAGGGTAACAAACCCCTAATATATCCTCTAATAGGATTGAAAGGCATCCCCTGGGTGGGATCTCAAAAATAGTGACCCCTATATCGAACTGGTCTACATAGTTAGCGAGCTAGTCAGCACACTGATTACCTATAGATATGTCGAGTTACAATAACCCAGTTACAGTTAAACAGTTCATTGATGCTCAAAACTAACGGATTAAGAAACATAACGCGTTTAGCCGGGAATGAAAGTAGATTAGTCACTGCGCTCGAATCCACCTCTACTTCTATATGACTATAACCCAGGCTCCAAGCAAGCTTAAGGCTTGAAAAGACTCCCCAAAGTTCCGCAGATAATGTGGAGCACCAACCAATGTTCTGTACAAAGCCTCCAAGCCAAACGCTCGAACTATCACAAATCAGTCCACTTGTTGTTGCCGAAGAGAGTGAACTTTTGCTGGCTCCATCCATATTTAATCTCACCCAACCCTGAAGAGGTTTACTCCAGCCTTTAAGTTATTCCCTTCAAGTTGTGAAAGCCTTGGATGGTCAAACTTGCTTTTGTAGAACCAATTTTTCCTTAAACTTTTGGTACTGATTTAGTAAATTCTGCACTTGTGAGGGAATCAACTACATCATCGTCCTAACATTCCCTTTTAGAGTCTAAGGTGATTTTTTGCACTTCATAGGTATCAATGATTTTTTACAAGATACTCTATCGCAAATAAAGGCATGCAATAGTTTATAGAGTCAAAGAAAAGGAGTAACCATTCTAGAATTTTTTTTTCCAGGTATATCCTCCATTACCCATCCTATATAGGTTACAATATAGGTAACAATATTAACATGTTGATTCATGCATAAATCTACTCTTCTAGGCTACAAATTTCAACCATAGAAATTGATGTAATTGCTTTCCTTTTGTACTATAATGTAAAGCTTAATTTAATATTAGCCTTAATAGGGATAAAATTTACCGCAATTCCTAGCCTAGAAAACTGAGCAGGATCTTCCAGTTTTCAAATTTTCATCAGGCCACTGTTGTTTTCCTCAAGAAATGCTAGTCTAACAATAAAAAGAATGTCAACGGAAAAAGATCTTATTAAAGTTAATATTCAATACACAAGAGTAGACTATCAAGTTATTTCTACACAAGATGATCATTATGAATGTACAAATTTCAAACTATAAACTTTGAATATATGCCATTTTTCATCATTAACAAATAATAAAAAATGAGAAATAAAACCAACAAATCCACATTAAAACATCATATCTAGAAATTTTATGAAAAAAATCCACAATAATAGACATCATACAAGCAAACTGAAGAAAAGACCACAGACATTTGCAAGAAGAGATGAGAATATTAACATTAAGATCCAATCAATGCAATATTCATGCAATGTTACAACATCTTAAGCATACGATTAGATCTAATATTTAAGGTAGTTAACATCCTCTAACTAATTCACCCATGACCCCTAAAAGACAAAGGAAAAACAAAAGAAAAAAAGAATAACAACAAATTGGGAAGGAAAGAAATCCAAGATGATATTTGTTTATGTATCCATGTCACCAGTTAAGATTCTACCTCTACACACGAAGGTTAAGGAAGGTACAAAAAAACCAAAACATAACTTTGTACTAGTTGTCCATCATTTTACTCTTTGAAAAGTAGATGGGAAGAGTTTATATTCACACTATGTCATCAAATCAATTGACAAAATTCTACGGAGATTTTTGTGGACTAAATGAAATGAGAGTGTCAACAAAGCCAAAATTAAATCGAATGAGGTATGTACACCTAAACAGCAAGGGAGTTTGGGTTTCATTCCATTAAAAATCACCAATTTGACAATGATACCAAAAGAGCTTAGAGGCTATTAAAGGAAAAAAATTCTCTTTAGTAAAGGTGGGTGCACATCTATTAAATAGAAGGTACAAACTTTTGGTGCCTAGATATTTCAAGCAATACCTCATCAGTAATGTAATCCATTCTCAAGATCATAATCAAACTTTAAAAATCGAATCCCCTATAAGGCTGTACACTTTCGGAATGATAACTGAACATCTCTTGGAATACTGGAAGAATTGAATGACCTGCAGCCTCTAAAGATAAGATTCCAGCGAATGCCACGATTTCACGGGTGCTGTGCTTTTAGATCAATCTATACTATCATGCATGCTGACTAATTCAAGGGTACTATCTCATCTCACTAACTGCGGTAAGGTGGAAGGGAACATGTTCGGGTGAATTCTCCAATGATACATCCAATAATTATGAAACTTTTTGATTGTTTGATTAAGTTAAATGATCATTTGATGGGAGTGAAGAATTAAAATATATGAATGCATCTCTTTTTATTTATCTACATAAAGCGATATTTAAAAGCTTTATCTTATCATAAAAGGTGACAATAAAGGGAATGGCAATTTTTCTCAAGTTATAAGACTAATAATTCTGATAAGCAAAGATGTAAGCGGTTAAATATTATGCTCATTAAGTAGATATATAGAATTTGGGATAATAAATTTAAGAATGTTTGATTTTTAAAAAGATTAATTTAACGATTATCTATTTAAAATCGGTACAATTTAATTTAAAATATTATATATAATCAACAAAGCATATTTTCAACCGGTAAGTGGGCACTCACATTGCAAAGTTCTACTCTTTTTTTTTTTTTGAGCACAAAGGAAAACCGAAAAACTAGCTTAACGCTCTAGAGAACAAAACTCCGTGGGCATCCCGTCGAAGCAGCTCCTGGACGCTTAACGGAGGCACCTGGAGGATATGCAGGCCTGGACTGAGGATCCCGGCGAGGGCTGCCAAACTGTCGCCACACTGATTTGCTTCCCGAAGGACATGTTGGAACTGAACCTCCCACTCTCGGCGGACCAGATCCCGAATATCTGCAACCAAATAAGGATCGCCCGTAAGCACAAGATTCAGGCCGGATAAAATATTAATCACCTCGAGGGAATCGACTTCAGCAATCACCGGTCAATCCCCAGCTCCCAGGCCAGCGTAAGCCCGGTGAGAACCCCCCACAGTTCTGCCTGCAGTGGCGGGCCCCTACCGAGGTTGTACTGGAACCCCCCACATCAGTTCCCAGAACTTTTGCCAGATCGATTAAGTATCTACTTTAACCCTGTTCATTACCATTATGTGGTAAGTGTATCACTTTATGCAGTTTCCAATCCTAGACAGAATAGAAGACATTGAGATTTGATAAATATAACTTGTAATTTAAAGGGGATAAACGAAAGTAAAAAGTGGTTAAAGTTGCCACTTATATAGCTGTGTGGTAACAAGGAACTTAACTTCGTAAACACCTTTGCTGTCACAATGAAGAAAAGCAGACAGAACTGTCCATATTTATATTAGTCAAAACGTACTAAGCCATCTCTGCAAGCTTTGTACACACCAACTCTAAGAGACATGGACACCATAATTTGATATTTAAGTATAACATCGGGTTATTATGTTCCTAGGCTTGATGTAACATGCAACGACCATGTTTAAACAAAATCCTCAATGAAAATTAACCTCCACCATTAAGATAAAACAAAAATGAAACTGAACTCAGAACTAACAAATGAAATGAGAAGTACATAATTTACAATATCTGTTCATCTAGCAGCTTTTTTTCTCCATTCTGTTCGCCCTCGGTTAATTTCAAAGCCGTCACCAGATAATCTTAATAGGTGCAAGAAGTTGTGAGAGCCATGAGTGGTCACATTTGCTTTTGCAGATCCATTTGTTCCTTGAACTTCTGGAACTGATTCAGTAGATTCTGCACTTGTGAGGGAATCAACTACATCATCGTGCTGGCATTCCCTTCTGTAGTCCAAGGTGATTGTTTGCAGTTCATGGGTATCGATGATTTCTTGCGGCATACTCTATCACAAAGAAAGGCATACAATAGTTTCTAAATCTGTCCAAGGGATATGGTCAAAAGAAAAAAAAAAAGAGTAACCATTCTAGAATTCATGCCAAGTACTTACCTCTAGTACCCATCCTATGTAGGTAACATTATTAACATGTTGATTCATGTCCAAATCTGCTCTTCTAGGCTGAAAATTTCAATCATGGAAATGGGATGTAATTGCTTTCCTTTTGTACTATAATTTAAAGCTTAAATTAGTATTTGCCGTGATAGTGATATATCTTACAACAAGTCCTAGCCTAGAAAACTGAGCAGGATCTTCCAGCTTTGAAATTTTCATCAGGCTGCTATTGTTTTCCTCAGGAAATGCCAGCCTAACAATAAGAAGAATATCAACAGAAAAAGATCTCGTCAAAGTTAATATTCCATGCACAAGAGTAGACTATCCAGTTAAGGAAAGAAATCCAAGATGCTATTTGGTTATACATCCATGTCACCTCATGAGACCCCTTCAAGCTACAAAAATCACAAAAAGGCTGAGGGAGGTACAGACTGTCAAAACATAACTTTGTACTGATTGTCCATCATAGTACTCTTTGAAAAACAGATGGGACAAGTTGATATTCAGACTATAAGAAGTGGCATGTTGTTACCTAGTCTCTCGAGGAAAGTAATTTGAGAGCTCATCTCGCACATCATCACTCACTTTCTGAAGCCGCCTAGTATCTTGGTTCATCATCACCCACTTACTGACATTGTAAATTATACATGGTCAACTTCCATAATTAGCCACGTGTCAAATAAAAAAGAACTATACAAAGTTTAACTCTATAGGCACATATTACAGACAGTCAAAAAAACAAAAAAGAACGGTCATGACTGTAAGGAAAGAAATTTAAGTAATATTCCTAAACCAAAAAGTTCAATACTAATGATTGTTCACCAGCAGTACTATACCAGAAGCTCAAGATAATAGCAAAACAAAAATGTGCAAAGTTGAAAATGTGTCTACGGGACCTTTTGTTGAGACTACTAAAGAAAGATTAACAAGGAGAACTACAGTCACTCAGCACAATCCAACATTGAGAGTTGAGAGACAATTGGAGTAAACATATTTATCCATGGACATATTTGTAATTTGGTTCAACAAATAGATACAACCATCTATATATGTCCATGGACAAATGTGTAATTTGGTTCAACAAATATAACCATCTATATTATTTATTTCATTCCAGTTTTCTTTAAGTTCCTCCATTATCAAAAGCTTGCATGGGAAAACGAAAATGAAAATGATAAAAATTGAAAGTGCACCTAGTAGCTCTTCCAATAACTTGACCAGTAGTGTAGTCCTTCAGTATCCAATCACGTCTTGTTCCAATTCTTCCCTCACTTTGACACCATGTCTCAATTTCGACCACATCACTCCTATACGATATACCCATAGCTTAGAGGGACAGATAAAATTGAATGCAAGCTTAACAGCATTAATCAAGGGGAAAAGAACCTACCAAGCTGGATACTTGTAAACTTCGATGTGCATGCGAGCAGTTACCCATATGAGATGCAATTTTCTCATGGTAAGGGTTGTTGCAAATCCATCAGTTGAAAAGCCAACACTCTGAGCATGATTGCAGCCAACTTCCTGCAGGGCACGCATCCCAAGTTTTAGCACCCAATAAGGAACCCAAGCACAATTAGGTTGATTGTCAAAGGTGATGAAAAATTAAAGAGGATACATCTATATTTTAAGGTAAAGATATTTCTTGATAGCTCTAGCTAAATCCATGGAAACAAGATATCAAAACTAATCTGCGAGACTTTCTTTTTCTCTTTTTGAATTTCAGTATAGGTGTCAAGATAGAGCTGCATTTCTAAATAAAGCAGAAATATATGTTAGCCACAAGGGTAAAGACTTCTTCCTTGGGTTTCTGGTGTGCCCTCTAGAAACCGACAACTAAAACCGTGCTATAAAGAGACCAAATTACACCAGAACAAGAAACCGCAGATGAAAGCCGACACCAACGCAATGTGCCATCTAACAAAAATTCACATATTTTTACAAGTGGAAATGACAGTAATTAACAAAAATTGTGACAACCTGATGACGAAAAGTCCAAGAACTTGAATCAGATAAGTAAAGAAGCTGAATACAAGCAACACTGGGCATAGAAAGGCCAAATTGTAACACAACAAAACCGATCCAAATTCTAACTAAAAAACGAACTTGAACTCCATGCAAAATGTTGGATTCGCCAAAACAAGTCTTAAGACATACCTGCAAGAGATTAGCAATGGTCTCAATAGTAGCAGTTTTGTTAATCCCAACCTCATAACACCTCACTATAAACTTCTCCTTATACGACGACCCGTCCTCGGTCATGCTCCCCAGGCGGAGCCGGTTCGCCAAGCTCCCATCGGATCCAGAAACGACCCCGACCCGACTGCCCTCTCCGTCAGATACAACAGCCTGAACGTGAAAGGCAGAGGACTTAGTCGCCGGCGACCAGAAAAGCACAGAGGAGGGTCGGCGAGATTGGTGAGGATGGCCCAAGAATCTGCATTGGGACAATAATGATTGGTGGATTTGGTCAGCTACATTACAAGAGACCTTTGACATTGTCCCGAAGCAGAAATTGAAGCGGGGTCCTGTTATGCGGCCGAAACAGCGGGTATTGTACTTGGGACGTTTCGGTTAAAAAGTACTGGTGCTTGCCTTGGCGGTCAATGGGACCGAGGAATGGGTTAAAGTCGGGCTTGGTTTCGGCCTGAAATAACGAGACTACCCCTGATTTCGCGGAAAAAAGAGAAGACAAAGGAAATTTGGACCAGCAAACTACGTGCAATTGTCAATTGAATTGAGCTTGAATGAATTTTATTAATAAAGTCAATTTCAGTCCAATTTAAGAGTTTTAAGCAAAGTGTTGAATTTTTGTACGTTAAAAATTTTAGCATATTGTACTAAATAATGTTAGTGTTGTAAATTTTAAAACATTGGAGGATTAAAATGCAAAAAGGAAAAATAAACCCTAACAAAAGTATTCATTTTCCATGTTTTATTGAACATAAATACTTATGTCTATGTTTTATTGAAATGTAAAAGGTGTTAATGAACATTTTAAAAAATATGCAGTTAAGCAGAAAAAAATACGTATTCTTTTGGAAATTTTGAAGACAAAAATAAAAGGCCCCAAACTTCAAGACAACATGAAATTCTTGTGCTATAACTGGAAGCTTGGATCCAACCATATGTACTATCACAATGGAAGGATTGTTTATGCCTATACCAAGACCTCATCCAGATTATAAATAATATCACCTCTGATCATTTCATTCATTTGACATGCAACTTAGTTAGAAGGCATTGAAGATCCTTTTAATCCCTACACCTCTTATTTCTCAAAACACTTCCCTATTATCTGCCCTTACCCATTTGCTTCCTTAAAATGATCATCCTAAATCTTCATCTTCACCCAATAAACCTGCTACTTCTCTTCATCGTAAGCTAGCGTACACAAGTTTTAGTTATTGGAAATTTGAACCCCGAAACCAAACTCTTATATTTTCCACCTCGCATCACCTTTGACCACCATGTTGTTTCAGCTCCCTGCTCCCTTATCCATTCTCCAAGCTGGAGTACTAAAATAAAAATATACTATTATTAGCTTCTTCTTGGACAAAAGGATCCCTTTTCCTGTTATGAAAGCATTGGTAGCTAAATTGGAAATGACTTGGCCTAGCTTGTTAACAATGAGGAAATATTTTTATTCAAGATTAACTACTCAAAAGCTATGGAGGAAGTCGTCAATTTTGGTCTTTGGCATGTTCGTAACAAGCCTTTCCTCGTCTAAGCTTGGAGACTAGGTGTTAAATTTAAAGAGATTAGGCACACAACCATTAATTTTGTGGATTTGCATTCTTGACACACCCCTGGAATAGTAGACCACTGAAGGATTGAGTTACTTAGCTAGCATTATTGACAGGCCTTTATGTCTTGATCAAGCTGCTGCAAAAATAAGAATTTTGCTAGAATAAGTGTGGCAATTGGTGCAATCACAGATCTACTTAAGGAGATATCCATTATGAAATTTGACGACAACCTTGAGCTCATTAAAGATAAAGTTAAGTTCACATATGCTTGAAAGCCCTCCTCACTCAAACCTTTGAAAACACGGCAACCAACTAGAAAAGCTTTTAAAACAGGCAATTTTATGTAATTGATGGGTGAAGAGGAAGTTCAAGTAACTACTGGAGTTACCGTTGAGGAAGTTCCCCTTTCAAATTCCTCTTTTGATACATTTGTAACCATTGAAAATTCCAATAATGACTCCATTGCTCCTTCTAAATCTATGAATAATGCTAAAATCTATATTATTGTCAATAGTCCTAATGCAAAGGTAATGGTAATCTCAGCAAAAGAACTTGTAATGGATACTATTACTGAGATTGAGTTTAAAACCGTGACCAAAAAAAAGATTAACGGGCTGTTTGGAAACCTTTGAATTGAATTCATTAACGAATTGGATTCAATTATATTAATGAGATTAAATTGAATTCAATTTACACTGTTTAGAACAAACTCAGTAATAATATAAATGAATTCAATTATACTGTCTGGAATGAGAATGAATATAGTAAGAAATGAGAATGAATATTATTATTATTATTATAATGGTTGATTAAGAGGAATGAATGATTACTATTACCATTAACAGTAGTTGATTTGTAAAAACTTAAGAAATAAAATTTTATTATATTGTAATTAATTAATTAATCAAATTTTAATTACTTATATTGTAATTAATGAATTACAATATATTGATTAATTAAATTTTTTTTAATTAATTTTAATTAATTATACTGTAATTAATTAATTATATTTTAATTAATGAATTAATTACAATATTTTAATTAATGAATGAATTATATTTTAGTTAATTATATTATTGCTAATTAATTATTAATAATATTTTAATTAATAGTCTTTGGAATCCAATCAAGTGAAGCACAAGAGAGTGAGAAGTGAAGTAGTCCAAAGAATGAAAGAGCAAAAGAGCAAGACGCTACCTTTGAATGACACAGAGTGATTCTTGATAAGAAATACAGGGCAAAGAATTATACTCAATAAAAACCCACAATAAATATATAAACTTTGATGAATGTCTGGTTATAAACTCATAACAAACAACAGTTTTTTATTCAAAGGTGTCTTCCTCAAGTTCAATGTAATTGAATTCCTATAATTGGAGGAGTAAATTCAATTTATAAAAGAGATGGGTTTCAATTACATGCATGAATTGAACTCATCTATTTTTTGTATTTCCAAACATGTGAATTGAATTCAATTGCAGTATTGAATTCAATTCACACATTTCCAAACACCCCTAAAGAAATGGGAATTATCAAGTGAAAGATGAAATATCTCTATGAGTATCACCTTGTCAAGGTGTACTTAGATTGAGTATAAGGTGTGCTCAGATTAGGAAAAAGGATAAACTAAGCTTGAATTGTATTGACCCACATGAAAGTAATTATAAGTTGTATTGTTATTATTAAAGATGTATCAGAATTATAATGTGTGATATGTGAATATGCTAAGAAATAATGATATAGTCTGACAAAGAGGTATTGTCAGCTTGTGAAGTGAAACTTTTGAGTAACCTGAATTATATGGAGGGAACTGTTAAGATAATGAGATATCTGAAGAAATAATTAGAGGATTGATTCATTACGTTGACTATGGCCAATTGGGAGAAATTATTCAAGTGATGAAGTTAAATAGGAAACGGAGAACTATATGAACAAACATACCCTGCCCCTTTGATCAATCAGATAAGAATTTTGATGACAAAATTTATTAAGGAGGATAAATGTAACATCCCGATCCAATATTTAGACTTAGAACTCGAAAGCACGGTATACGAGGGATCAATGAGAGATTAAGAAAAAAATGCATTTTTCATGCTCATGCATATTGTTAGCATACACGCACATATATTTGAATTTTTGTACACATTAAAATGACTGTATATGCATTCATTGACATATTCTAGGTATAATTGGTTCATAAATGTGTTTACAATGCAAATTGTGGATTGTACGTGCTGTAGACTGATTTAGAGAGTATAAATTACTGAATTCGAATATTTGATGATAATGTTTGTTGATTTAGAATTTTTTGTGAATTTTGGGGGAAATTTCCGAAAACATTGAGTATTAGTGGACTAGGAAAAATGCCAAGTGGGAAGTAAATTGATAAATGGAAATATCAATAAGAGTCAAATGATATTG
>JAOSBP010000004.1:14899019-14909788 GCA_027563825.1 Erythroxylum mucronatum | reverse complement strand
CCCCAAATTTAGTGTAAACACTGGTTAATTTCATTTCTTAAACTTCACACACACTCTCTGTGGGATCGACCTAGACTCACCACTACTATAGTAGTAGTCTAGTTATTTTATTTTGACTAGTCTAACGACGCGCGGTCACTCTTTTCCACTGCTATAGTCTTATGTTGCTCTATTAAATTTTCTTTCATGCTGCACAGGCAGTTTTCCACACTTCTCTTACAAAACTCCCTAGAGAGCTGGCCCATTTGAACCTCTAGGTTGTGAACAGAAGAGGTATGATCTTTAGTTATTTGCTCAAACTTCCCTTCCAGTCTCTTCTGAGCCTCTTCCATGTTCATGAGCTTATCCATGATCTTGTCCAATTTAGAATCCCATGAACTGGACTCATCTTGCTAAAATTTGAATAGGTCTTGATGTCCTAAATGAGTCCTTACATTATTAGACCAACAATAATTTGGGTGGTTCTGCCACCCCGAATTGTACGTGTTCCAATAAGAATGATGACTTCCCCAACCAAACTGTTCCTCATTGAAATCTGCAAGGGTTCTTTGATTCCTATAATGTATTTCCTCCATAACATTTTAGACTCCTCATAGTTGCCTAGTGACGTCCAAATTGATGTGTCTCTACTCTGCACCCAAATTTCTCCGCCCCCCCTTTTTAATATCCTAATTCTTAGAATAAAAGAATTAAACTAATCCTATGCTCCTCGGTAATGAAACTTGATCAAAGGTATCGAGTCTTACAATTTATAACCTTCAATTACCGCAAAAGCACGGTCGTGAATTGTAGCAAGTGAAGGGCTGATTCCATGAGAAGGGTGAACTAATCTAATCCTAGGTTATCTAAGGCTAGAAAATTACACAAATAAGGAAAATTGAGCAACACACAAGTCACAATGAAAATTACTCAAGAGAAATTACAAGTTATGAGAGAGGGGATTTTCCTATCATTAGTGGTAATATAGCCATTTATGCTTTATTATGGAATCGGTTCTAGACTATCAAAGAGTCGATTACTCTCAAGTTATAATCGTTAAATCCTAAATCCTAAACCCTAATTGAATTATGGAGTTTGCAATCTCTCAATTAACAAAACACCCATAATTTTAATTAGATCTTAAGCCCTCTACTAAACTACCAGGACTCACACGAGATTTTTCTCTGCACAAAAGCCAATACGATTAATCACATGATCTATTGAATTGCCTAACTCTCGCTAATCCAATCCAATCATTTTTATTTGGTTCACCCTCTCAGTTTATTACCAAAATATGTAAATAATGTAATAAATCACAACACCTAATCAATAAAACACAAAAACGATATATTAGCATTAAATCAAGGTAAATCTCGCAGGAAGAGTTAGAACATCATCAACAATCCAAAATCCATCATCATATAATCCATTTCAATCTTATACATTGAATGACTAAAAATGAAAATGGAAAGGAGAAAAAACTTGGATCGAATAATCCGAGAAGACAGCAACGTCGAAAGACCCACTTATCTGGGAAGGCAGCAGCATTAGAAGACCCGCTTCTTCTTCCTCTTCTTCTTCTCTCTCTCTCCTTTCTCTCTCTCTTTGAAGCTTTCCAAATGTGGCAGAAAATGGAGCTCCCTTTTAGGGTTGCATCTCTTACCTTTATATATTCTTTCCAATTAAGGTAACCTTAGGGTTTTTTCCAAGTCCGAAAGGTCCGAAAAGTCCCTCGAAAACTCAAGTTAAGAAAGCTGTCTTCTGTTGCGCAGGCCACAATCATGACCCTTGTTTGACTCTCTGTCACGATCATGGCATCATGGCATCATGGCAGAACATGCCATGATCGTGGCCCCTTGCATCCAATTCTGTCACGATCGTGACTTGTTAGACACCATCATGGCCCTAGTTCTAGGTCCGACCTTTCTCTGAATCTTCTCCATTCTTCAATACTTGCCCTGAAACACTAGCAAACTTATCAAGACACCTCAAATACACAACATTGAAGCTCAAAAGCATGCTCTAACTTATAAAACACTCAAAACACAAATATTTTACAAACTAACACAATTTAACCTAAACACACACTAAATAATCAAATTAACAATTAAACACACACCAAACTACCCATTAAAACAGATGCAATCTACAATTGTTAGTCATGTATAAATACAAATGTGATTTGACATTGTTTGACATTGTTTATTAAGTAATAAGAATTACTTAATACTTAATTTTGAATGTTTATTTGGTACGACATTTTTTTTATGAATCAAAGAGTATGATGGACAAATAAAAGATTATCCTTCTCACACAAGCAATCAACTCTAGTCTTTGTGATGATTGGAGAAGAGGCAGGTGTTAAGTTTGTTATCAAAGTGATAATTGAGATCTAAAGTAAGAAACTTATACCATGAATGCCGACTTAGATGATAAATCAAAAGAAAATTGGTTTGGAGTGATCATATGATCATCGTATCTATTTTAAGTTGCCAGATGAGAATTCAAAAAGATAAAGTTAAGAGTAGATAAATGAACTCATATTACATATTAAGTATGTATGGATCATATCTATATGGTATTATATTTATAAAAAACATATACTCCAAATTAATAAGATTTAATACTGTAACATATGACTCTTACCATGTGTGCAAAAATGACCATAACAAGAATTAATACAAGTCATAAGACCTCAACGTACATTATGTGAGACCTTAGAAGTTTTTTTTTTTGAAAGTATGAGACCTTAGAAGTTAAGTGACCCTTATAATATACCCTTAGAATGCTCGTATGATTCTTAAGGATTAAATTCAAGGTTTCCAACTTTAGAATTTACTAGAAGATTATGTTTGATACAATCTTATAGGACAATTCTATGAAAGCAAATTAAATTGTATTCAAGAGAATTTAAAGCAAAGGGAGGGTCATTCTGATTGGTAACTCGCATGCAAAAAAATTCTATATTCAAAGGTGGCTATCAACTCTCAGTAAGAGAATTGAATACATTTACGACACGATAAAATAAATGAGATCAAAGAAGATTGAAATACAAGATATGACCTAGGGTATAAAACATATAAAATATGCTTAAGGATCGATTCATTAATTGAGACATCATATATTCCTAGCAGATGTACGACTATCAGTGCTTGTGATATGCTAGTCACATGGGTGAATGGCCGAGTAAGAGAACATGTAAAAATTTTATTAACTAAACTCATCATGCGTGAGTTTAGGTGTGACATTTCAATTATTAACTATAACATAATTAGTTAACATCTTAACATTATCTATAACTACAAGACAATGTCCACTTAAAAGATTTTATGTTATTTTTTGAAATAATCAAATACACAAAAGATAATTTCCGGGTGAAGTAAAAGATTCTTCAAGAAATCCTTTAACCTGTGAAAATAAGAAACTCATCCAAATGACAGTTTGAGTTTCAATGATGTATATCCAATCTTGTGAATTCCGTTTTAAATTTTTCTTATACCACTCATTGACAACTACAGGAAACTATAACAAACATGGGTGTAGGGCGTGGAGAGAGAGAGAGGCATGAGCCTGTTGCCTTCCTCTTGCCTTGTCTCATCCTTAAAAAGACTAGTTTAAGAATAGGGGAGAGAGAGAGAGAGGAATGAGTCTCCTACACTACATTCCCTTTGCCTTATGATTAAAGAGTAGCTTTTGCCAAGTGAAAATGCAGCGTTACAAGTCTCATCTCAAACGATTGGTCATGGAAGCACCAGATCAGCGATATCCCAGTAGCTATAAACAAACTTGCACGTTAAACCCATTTCATTTTAAAATATTTTCTTAGACAATTATTGACTTTGCATATTGAAGATGACTGATCAGTGCGAAAGAAGAATGTGTTGAATAGTCGGAGTGATTAGGACATGGGTGCCGCTGACTATCAGTGCACTGCCACCTAATTAAGCGGCTGTTGTTTTTTATTTTTTCATTTTCAATCTACTGGCACTTTTCATCATCTACCACAGCCACAGCCAACGTCAGAATTCATCGCTAATGTGAAGACAAAACGATGTTTGGTAGAGATCCTCAAAATTTTTAGAAAAGCTATGATTTACACAATATTAATCCTAAACAAAATTATTTCTTTTTGACAGATCGAATCAATTGGAAAAATATATATTCATTTAATAAAATATTTTTGAATAAAATTAAGTTAAAAGGTTTGAAACATTTATTGATTCCATAAATCAACTCTTATTAACAATTGATGAACCAATGAAACAGATAAAGAATCAGAGGTTGTCGGGTTTTCAAATCTGAGCTCCAATGGAAAAGCAATTAATGAACCAATGGAACTTAATAATAAGACACGTAGAAAACGCAGATAAAGAATCAGAGGTTGTTGTCTGGTTGGCTTATAATTAATGGATACCAGGTTTTCAAATCTGAGCTCCAATGGATACCCGTTCATACTGTTCCACGCACGTGAAGAGTACTGTCATTATTTTAAATAATCTACCTGCCCTTTCAACATTTGTCTTGTATATATCATGGCTGTTAGCCAAAAAAAAAGTGTGACTGACAGTGAGAGAGAAGAAACAGAGACCAGCGTGTTACTTTCTTGCAGTAAGCGCAGAGAAGGCTGCATTGAGCTTTGAACGCTAGCTTATGGAAAAAGTGAAGCCATTTGTGGTGGAGGAGGAGGAGGAAGAGCTACCTCTTCACGGAAGGAAGTCTAGCCGAACAACCACCGCCATATCCGCTGGAACTGATGGTGGGGTGCTCATCGTTTCTTTCAATGGAGACCGCTACGGGGAGATGGAGAGCAATCTCCAAAAAGATGGAGGTAAATTATATCTCTTCTTTTTTTTTTTTCCCCTTGCACCAACAAATAAACATTTTTTCTATAAAAATTTGATGTATATATAAGAATTATATTATGAATTTAATTAACTAGTTAGAACTGTTGCATGCAGAGGATTATGAAAAGCCAAGCCACGGCATACCCAATCTCATAATCGCTAGGATACAATAGTATCAAACCCATGTTTTTGAACATAACTTTCTGCTTCCTCAAAATTAAAATTTTTGGTCAGAGATATATATTTTTGTTGGAAGCTTTCTATTTTAGCACACACAAAAATCTTGAACTTGAGAGGAACCAGTCCTCATTAAACAGTGCTATTATAATTAAATTAATGTTTATTTTATTAGCAATTCTAGTGGAGTACTATGCGACCATTCCCATGTGCTTTCAATTAAGACCATGCGTAAGTGACGCGAGCATTAATGTGACAAAAAATAAACTATATATAAAGAAGTTGACCATGTCCATGTATTCAGATCTGTATCATTTTTTATTGTGTATGTTCATTAACTGTACCAAAACAACATTCATTGCGACATGTCCCAGGCTTGGTTTTCTGTGTTATGGGCAGTGGTGGGGGTTTCATTTGGTTTAGTGCTGATCTTGGGTATCCATTAAATATACTAAACTGCCTTGTGCGTTAATTTAAAGTTTATCAAATATTTTTTAATCTCAGGGAGCCCCTCGAAAGTAAAATATTTCTCATTTAAGGCATAACATGACAATTAACTCAGCTCAGACAACACATGTTGCAGTGCAGTCCATATGCTTCTTCCTCTCGTCCCTAATTTTCATTTCCTAGTATGGGTAAAAATACTGAAGATTTTGGCATGTATAAGTGGAAATACTATTTGTTTCTGTAAATCAATCTATGGTTTAGTGTGTTACAATCATTATTGGATCTTTTCAAACTTAACTTGCAGAATTGGAGTTTGACTAATTGTTAATAAAGCATACACATACACATATTTGAGTAACTAAACCGCAGTTGCGTATCCTAGGAAGGAATGGGTATTATGGGACATGGAAAATGTACACTCTTCATTGCATTGCTATTTTTTCTTTTAACAAATTAATTGAGTGGAATTTTACTGAACAAGATTGATCACAAGCTGTCTAAGAAGTTAACGCTCCTTCAACTCCGGTTATTTCCCCCGTGAAATTATCAGAAATCTGCTTATCCAAAGTTTACTTTTATTCTTCTCCATTATCTCTGGTGTTCAGTATCAGATAGCTTTAAGCATTTCCACTCCAGGCTTCGTCTATGTTGAATGTTTTTGGTTCCAGGGAATGAACATTCGGATGAATTATTTGCATCTAAAAATCCAACTGTTGGTGATATCACAAACTCTGGGACTCAAAACCTACCAGCAATATCAAGCCTTCAAGTTCCATTTTCTGCCAAGCCCCATGAGAAATGGATTGAATATGCTACTCCTGACACTGGAACTTCACAAAATGGAAATAGTAGCCTCATCAAAGAGATTGGACGAGATGTGGCAGAAGTATATCTGGAAGAGGTGATTGAGAAGCCTAATACTCGAGAATTCTACTGTCCTCATTGTAATACTTGCATACAAAAAGTTATGCTTCGTGACGAACAAGAACATACTTCTGCTCAATGTCTTGAGCTGATCAGATGCACATCTTGCTTCAGTTTTCTCGTCCCCGCAGGTACTGCATATTACTTCTTTTCTCCTTCTTCTGCATGAAGTCTATGTTTCATATATGGCAGTAGATTGATAGAATTTCAGCTTAAAAAGTCATGGGCATGGAAAGTTCTCTTTTTTTTTTATTGATCCTGTTCATATAGAAATTAAACCAAGTCAAGAAATTTTAGGCCCTCTTATCTCCCTTTCAGCCCCGAATTCATGTTTCTTGGCCTGCAATGAGCACTAACTCTGCATTCAATAAATCATGAATGGAATTAATCATAAGATTGTTATTGCATGAGCATGACTATAGATTGGATTTGCACATAGGATACTGGTAAAATAATAAATAGTTGATTATGTTAAGTGGTTATTAAATCCTGTTGAATTTCTTCAACTGGAATGCTATTTGCCAGAGTTTTTGTTGTGTTCTATTCTTCAGTTCTTATTGCTATACATCATCTGCAATTTACCGTTCCTTTTTATACAATTAACAGGGCGTTGGCCATTCTCGAAGCCTATTGAACCAGGCATAACGGACAAAGGTAGCACACTTCATGCCATAAGAAAAATACTATTTTGGAATTTATTTAAGAGTTTATGTAACCAGGAAATTTCATGAACACAATTCTGTTGGACTGAACCTATACTATGGGTTCACCTCTGCATTACAGATGCAATTCAGTTTTCTAATGACAGTGATGGCCTTATCATTGACTAGGAGTTCTAGTTAATTGATTTTGATTCAAAATCTGTCATAATTTCAAATTACAACCTGGGGAAAAAAGTCTACAGAGAGTCCTCCTTTTTGGTTACCATATAAGTAAACAAGCATATGGGCATGCGAATACACGTAGAAGAAGTACCATAACGTTTCCTATCACAGTGCCCTTACCAGTTTTGTGTTTGCATAAGAAACACGGGGGATGTTGAATTTTCAATAAAGTCTGTTATGCATGAATGCATCAAATTTCAGGTGTTCTCTCGCAAACTGAATTTATGTCCACAAGTATTCTGTAAATTTGTGAATATTGAGTGTGATTTCACAAGAAAGTTTTGTTACTGACCATTGTAGTTGAATTAATTAAATTTAGTACTTGGTTACCCAAAATATTAAAAATTACACTTATTTTGGAAACTTTGATACCATTTTCCTTTTTTTTGACATTACTGATAATTTGATGAAAAGTAATAAATGCTGATATGTTGAGTCCATACTCTTCTTGTTCTATCCCAAGTTTTGATTGGTTCTGCAGGTACACTAGATGATGGGATTAACAAAGAACCACCACAGCGATCATCAACAACAACAACGATACCTCCATCAAGTGTAACAAAGCCTGACCAAAATGTGGCTACACCGCTAAGTCCAGCACAAGCTCCTGAAGATGATTCTCCTTCGGTGTTTGACACACCTTCACCCCCTGCTGCTTCTGGTGGAGCTTATCCGCCCCAGGAGCCTGACATGGGTACTGCAGCTGTTGACTCTACACAACCACCTGTGCATATCTTAATTGATCCAGGAAAACCTTCCACTGGTTCAGAGAAAGGGCTGAAAGCAGGTAATGTTTACATATCTTGCAATGATACTGATCTTCAAATTGTAGCACACTTCCATTGGCACGCTAATGCAACATATTGTTTTAGCTAACATCAATTAGTGATTCTAGATACCAACTGACTTGGTCTTGGATATTTATCAAAGAGAGGTATGTTAATAGAAATACTACTTCGAAAATTGAATAAAGAGCAATGAAAAGTCCTCAGGGAAATGGGTGTGATTAAAGTCAAAAGGGTGTTCAGTTTTCAATTATATGCTTAGGATGCCTCCTTGCAAATTAAGGGTGTCATTTTTAGGACCACTCTCTCGTCTTTATACGAAGTTATGGATAGAATATGTTGAACAATTGCGGACATTTTGTCCTCTTTTTTTTCTTTGATCCTAATTCTATTGCCCTTTTAATGTTTTAAGCTTCCATAGATCCGTCTCATGGTTAATATCCTACAGAATGTGTTCCACCAATTTATTTGATTCAGAATTTTTGCCTGCAATATAGAAGAAGCTGATCTAACTTAGCATTTGCGAACCAGGGACGTCTGAAGAAGACACATCTGAGACCAAACCAGCCCTTCATGATCCAGCGCAGACAACAACTAGCACTGGATCCAGAAGTGACTACAAGGTGGAGATTGTAAAGAGCATCGTATATGGTGGTTTAATTGAATCCATTACAAGTTTAAGTGTTGTCACATCTGCTGCTAGTGCTGGTGCTACCCCATGTAAGTTTAGAATTAAATTTTTTTAATCTTTATGAATCATTTCATATATTGGACAATGCATGCTACAACTTGCAATTTTTCCCACATTCTAAAGTACTTAGATAACTTACTACTCCACATTTTTTAGTGAACCAAGTAATCTTACGGTCAATTTCTCAAGTGCCCTATTGTGGACACATTCCATTATTCAATAAAATCAACTCTAGTTACTTAAATTGTTGCCACAGAGAAAAGTAAAGTTTCAAAGGCAAATCATATGTATCATTCTACTTTTATGTGCAATAAGCCATTATAAATTTCCGATGGTCATGCTAACTTTGACATTTCTTCTAAATGAATTTTGAAACAGACATCCACAACCCAGAGATTTAGAAATTAGGTTGTCGATAATTATGCAAGGTCTTTTGCATTTTAGCTTATAGACGACCTGAAATTACTTGCATATTGCTAAAAGCTACTGAACTACATATTGCAATATTCAAGTAGCTGCTTACAAGCACTATCAAGCCTTTGGTCTATTTTCACATTGTTTGACAATTCAATTAATAACCACTTTCCGATTGCAGTGAAGATTGTAGCTTTGGCACTTGCAAACCTGATTGGTGGACTTTTTGTCATGGGGCAAAATGTGAGCTTCTTTCCTTTACATTAGTTTCTAGTCTGGGGCCGTAACTTCAGTACGTTCAATGATGAGCTATAATACGAGTAAAATGCTCCCTGATGATTGAAAAACCACATGTTAGGTTGAGCTTCATCCTGATAAATGTGTACTTTCGTTAGTGAATCAGAGAGTAGGAACATCCCATTTACCTAAATGATATTTGGAAAACATATGTTGTTGAATATTCAATTTATGCAAAATTGCAGCTTTGGGAATTGAGAAGTGATGAACCCGAAGAAACCTCTGGTACAAGAATTCCACAAGTTGATCGCTACCATGTATTGTTGGGGAATAGAAATAATTTCGCAATTCACATTCCGGTTGCTGTGTTATCGTACCTTGTCTTTGGCTTAATACCTCCTGTAGTATATGGTTTCTCGTTTCAGAAGAGCAATAACACAGATTTCAAGCTCTTGGCAGTTGCAGCAGCTTCTTTCATATGCATTACAATACTTGCCATAGGAAAGGCGGTTCACATCCAGAACCCACCGAAGTATGTCTACTTCAGAACTATCCTGCAGTATTTGCTCATTGGGGCCATGGCTTCAGGTATTTCATATGTAGCAGGAGACCTGGTCAAGAAGGTCATGGAAAAGTTTGGTTGGCTCAATTCAGTAGCTGTCACTACGCCTCTTCCTGAAATGGATTCGGGGACGTTGGCATGGGCATCGTATTGATACTAGCGAAGTGAAGTCCAGTTTCCTTTTTTTTCGAGAGTGCGTAGGTCTGAGCATATGGCAGATGCCATGTCAAAAACAGGACTTTAGAAATGAAATAAGATTAATGGCTACGACAGGAAGAGTCTCAAATTGCTTGGCCATTCTACTGATGGTGCCGCCGGTGCTTTCTAATTATTTGTCTTAGAAGGGTCGTAGTTATTTGACAGTGGCAAGCTTCTTTTCTTTCCAGTTTCGAGTTGTAACAGACTAGTAAAACTTCTCCCTTGATTGACAATAAAAGAGTTCAATAGCATCACAAAAGCGTATAATTGTCGTCTGCTACTTGTCTATTTATTAAGAATCAAATTTATGGAAGATCTTAAAGTGGGAGTAACAAGTCAGTGCTGAACATTCCCTAAAAAAAAAAAATGTCAGTGCTGAACATATGTGAAATTGCATCCTTAGATATTTCAATCAATCAATTGAGGGCAAGGTGGTTGTACATTAATATGTGATAATAAATTATACTGGGAGACCTCATCAATTCCAAATAATAAATTTCCTAAACAACTGAACTAAGGGTATAAGTGATACGGAAACCCCAAGAAAACTAGGTTCTTGAAACCCCCTAATCCTATTGAATCAAAACCCCAATCTTTCTATTCTAAGAACATGCTAGTTCAAACCCC
>JAOSBP010000004.1:14869661-14882120 GCA_027563825.1 Erythroxylum mucronatum | reverse complement strand
AAATCAAGCTGCCTATCGAGGTTATCTGCCAAAGTCATACAGCAGGGACATGAAGTTCGTGAAACCCAGAATTGTGATCAATACATGGTTAAATTCGAAAAAATCACGATCACTTAATCCCCCGAACAGGCTCCATTCCATTTCTTACCCAGTGAGACACTTATGTGTACGTGAGAGAGAATACAATGCCAAGGTTACATTGTCGGAATGGTAAGTGCGTGGTTAAAACCATGAGAAGAATTGAAATAAACAAAGCTGTATAAAAGACTATATATATCTCGATATGCTCATTTCCATAATGGAAGTGTTCCTCATGGTAAACATAATAGATCATGTCCCAAGACTATTTTTAACTCGCCGCTTCTTTTTAAACTCCCGAAGGATACAAGAGTAAGCCATCCAAGTGGCAGCAATAAAATTGAACTCTCGCCTAATTATAACAAAATGTAAAAAGAAGTAACTTAAGTTGCCCTGCTCCTGTGCATTCAAGCTTGGAACCACAGAAACTGACCAGTTTTAGTGAACCAACCATTTGAAGAAAAAAACTCCTTAATCAAGAAAAAAATGGTACTGTGAGCGTCATTGCAAAATCAGGTTTGCGTTTAACTTTCTGGAACATTGAAATCGAGTACATGGAACTAGAGATCAGCAACCAAATATCAAACCGAACAAACATCAAGCCCCTTTTGCTTCAAGAATTCCTTAGCCTCTGCAATGTCCTACAACAATTATAGAAAATCCTAGTCAACAAAACCCACATCTCCACAGTCGCACAATGGTCAAAACAATTAATTGCATTTCAATTCCTGGATGGCAAAACAGGCAGCAGCTCTCAATTTTTCTTAACTTAAGCCCGTTACTATTTAGCTAGAACAGAGATTATTATGTGTCAGCATCACCTCCATTGTGAATAATTAGTAGAATTGATATCAAAGTAAAACCTAATTGACTGTATAGAGCTCAAGTAGATAACACAGGCACATCAAACTTAAAGGACATTGTATTCTTGGCTTATACAAGAGAAGTCCATTCTACTTCAAGACAAGCAAGGATTGTGATACTGTTGGGAGGATAGAATAATGCAGAGAAAAAAAAGAAATTGATTTAAGAAACAATTTGGTAGTGATATTAAAAGACATTACAAGAGTGGCCCAAAAGAATTGAAGAACTTGCCAAAATCTCAATGCAGCAACATCAAAACAACTAAATCAGATCACCAAGATGAACAGTTAAAGCAGTTTAAAAACAAAGAATGGAATTTTAAAAAAAATAGGCCTGATTTTTAGGCAACAAATTCTCTTTCTTGCTGAAGGCCTCAAAATATCAAGGGAAACATTTGTTGGCCCAGCACCTTCTTGCATACGATCCTACTAGGTCAAACTGTAACACCATTTGGCACCTAAAAATGGTCTGCTAAAAGTATCAAGTGGTTGCAGATGCACATAATACAAAAAAGTGCACCAACAATACACCACGTTACATGCCAAATGAGTTTGTGAAGAACTACCTCTTTAAGAAAATTGTAGCCGGAAAAAGTGCTTTTGAATCACAAGCTAATATTCACAATTCTTGAAGGGTAAAAGAATGAACTTAATGAAAACAATTATTAATCTTAATTACTTCCTCTGAGGTAAACAAAAATTATAGCTCAATACCTGCTGCAACAGGGCTGCCTCTTGAGGACAAGTAGGAAATTGCATTAGTCCAACTCCAACCATCAATAGACCATAACATCCCAATGATACAACAAAATAAATAGGTAACTGGAAAGTAAATGACAATTAGTCATGATATGCCATAATAAATAAGAATAAATACAGAATTTTGGTAAAGAACAGGGGTTTTTGGACTTTGTGCGACACTCACCAACCATGTATACCTATGTGGAATAATGGACATTTCCAACAGGCCTATCCATAAGGCTGTAATGGCTACTAGCAGTGTCATGATCTTCACTATATGCTTCATTGGATCTGTAACAAGAAAACCAGTAATGTGCTGACAATGTTTCATAATAATAAGTCTTTAATTTAATATTCTTTTACAAAACAATATACTTCTCTAGAAACTTGGAGATAAATTTTCCTACTAAATACTCCCAAAATTTATTATGGTATAATAACTTGAGTAACAGGGTGAAAGTCTAACAGCATTGTATGTTTTTGAAAAAGAAAGAAAGCACATACTGAAGAAACAGTTATCATACAGTACAAACATTTGAAATAACTAAACTAAAATTCCACCAAGTTAAACTTTAAAACTAAGAAACAGCACTATAGTATTATGGTGCAATGGCCAGCCTAAAGTACGAACTTGATACACTACCCAACATTTAAAGCTGACTGGAACAAAGATATATATAAAATGCCACTTAACATTCATAGCTTCCCAAGTTAAGCACACAAGCATTGTGTTTTAGTTCAACAATATACAAATTGAGAAGCAAATATGGTGCAAACACAAAATTGCTGCCGTCAGAAGGGATGTATCCATGAACAGTTATTTCATGTTCTCCATTACATGGAAATCAAAGCCCTTGCACAATATTCCCATCATCATACCGCAGCTCCAAGAACATTTGGCACTTATAACCATTAAAAGACTAACAAAAGTGTGATTTCAGGGTACGTGTGAGAAAGAAGTATACAGGAAAAAGCTTTGCATCAACCATTTTAAATGAGATAAGCCAATGCCATCAACAGGTAATATTCAGATCATTTCAGGGTCCCCTTGAAGCAGAAGCACTGAGGGGACTCAAAGCCCTTGCGCAAATTCTCAAGTCCTCATCATCTGGCATGTTTAAACTAATAGTACAACTTCCATTCGTTCAGATTAAAACCAAAAAACAGAATTCCAGCCCAAACAGCCACATGAAGTAAATAAAGGATGAAAATCATCAATGTACCGAAAGTTTATAACATGCTTGTAATTCGTAATTGGAATTCATAAGAGTCAACGCGAACATTTTTCCCAACTTTCTAAATTCTCCAACTCAAGGACATGGGACCGGCGGTCGATATCACCTTAACTTCATTTTTCAGGAATTGAACAAATTTATAAAAATGATGCATATAAAAGTACAGGTATCGGCCCATTGCTACGGGTCGTCGGTACCGGTAATTTCGCATGGTATCGGGCCAATATTGGGCCGTAAATTTCAGAAAGTTTAAGGATCACTTTGAAAGAATAATTTTACACCCCCTTCCGCCGGCGTCGCTGCCAAATTCTCTCCCTCTCACTGTCTCGCATTTTTCATTTCACTCTCACTCTCTCTCTCTCGGTCTCTCCTCTCCCGTGACTCTCCTCTCCGGCAACTCTCCAACACGCACTCGGCACTACCCCATCGTCTCTTCCTCACGGTCAAGGCTCACGCACGCACAGCACACGCACACCTCCGTCGTCTCTTCCTCAGTCAGTCAGTCCTCACGCACAACACACCACACCAAGCAGAACAGACCAGAGGAATGAATATTCGAAGTTGCGTTGTCTTACCTGGTCTCAGGGATTTGGGAAGAGATAAATCAAAGAGCTTTCGGGGAGAAATCCAGAGAGCTAAGATCTTCAATCAGATCAGAATTGATATATAATTGCGTCGGAGGAATATTGCGATTGACGAAAGAGTGAGACGTATCTGGATCTTGGGATGTCGCCAGACGCTTGAGAGGGTTTTTGGTTGTTAAATACCAGAAGCTTCTAGATCGACTAAACGAAGACGTTTAGCTAGCTCCTGAGTTATTAAATACTGGAAGCTTCTAAATGTTGCATGAGTTTTTGGTGTTTAAAGGGGGAAAAAGGAACCCCAGCGCTGGTGGGTTAGTAGGGTTATTTTGACTTAAATAAGATTGTAAGGTTTTAATTGCCATTATATATGCAGCTCTTTAAATTTTAGAATCAGGGTTTTGTCTTTCGCAAAGGATTTATTTGGTTCGGCAAAGATTAGTTTGAGTGCGGATGATTTAAAGATATCTTTTCATAATTAAGACTCTTCTAAAAAATCTCGTAAAAAAAAGAAGAAAAACAAATTATTCTTTAGCAAGATAAGGTTAACTCTTTTTAGTTTATTGTGAGTAGAATTAGTAATTTCAATAAAAGAGAATATCTTATCGAATAATATGGGTTGAAGTTTAATCCTCTGATATTTTCTTTGTTCTGTATTTTTCTTGTGGCTTGATATATAGCAACTCTTATTTTAGAAGAGTGAATTCTCACCGTTAAACTAATCTCTAACAATATATCATTTATGTATTTTTTTAATGGCATTTATGTATAATTTTATAACATGAGACATTTTCCAATCTTTATAGAATTGAAACTTTAGTCATTACATTTTTATCAAATTTAATATATGCATATTAATATTCATTCATTTTATGTAATTTCCTTTTTCAAAATAAATTAATTTTTATACTGAAATTATACTTAACAATTATATATTAATCTACATTTTAAATGTGGTATCAATACTTGTTTTTATATACAACATTGTTGACGTAACATCTTATTTCTTAATAACTCAAAATCCTTTTGTAAATATTCCAAACTTCATTTATGCACCAATTTAATTATCAATAGCAATATGTACTAATTTGAGTGTTATATATGTCATCAACTCATACTAATTATTCATAAATTGTACATATCAAGCATGAAAACATTGTTGGACATGTATTATTAGTGATTTTGAAGTCCTCCCGCCAAGTTTGTTAACCAAATTTTATTTTTAAAATTTTTGATGTAATTATTATTTATTATATATGAAATTGTAATATTTTAAATATTTTTATTGTTATGAAATTTGTATTTGTATGATGATTAAATGATATTTTCATATTAAATATGATTATTATTTATATGTGAAATATGTGGCAAATAATTTTAATAAAAATAAATAAATAGTTGAATTTTAAATTTCTATTATTATGATTTTTAGAAATAAGGTTTATGTAAAATTATAAATTATACAGTATAATATATTAAAATGCTATTTTATAAATTAAAAAAATTATCCAAAATAGTATTCGGTATTGACCGACACTGATATAGTACCATACCAAAATCATATATAATATTAGTACCAATACGGTATTTATAACAATGGGGGAAAGAAATTGAATAAAATTATTGTAATTAAATCTATCAAAACATAAGTCAACTTTTTCTGTCACCGTACACCAATAATTCTTTTAGTTTTTGAACTTCTCACTTTCATTTATTTTTAAAATATAAATGTTCGTTCAATTCAACAAAAAGAAATGAACAACATATATTATAAATTCAATTTTTATTGAAACTCTTTATAATAAATATTCAAAAACTTTTTACTTAAACCTCACACAACAAACCTTTTTCTAAAACTCTCAAATTTTGTCTAAATAAATAATTAAATGTACAATACTTAAATTATAACTTTTTCCATTAATTTGATTAATGGAGAGTTGCACCACTTAAACCAGTAATTACATTAAGATAATTAGGAACATAATGTCATAATATGTCCTACTTTATTACCACATCATGAAACCACTTTTTCCCCTATTAGTCAATATTTATTTCATATTTTGTCACATCATTGCAAATTAAATTAATAAGTACCTTAATGAGCCTTTGGTTAGTCAGTATAAACTATCTTTATGCATGATCCATCGAAGCACACTCATGGTGCAGTCATATTGAATAATGACTAAGTCAAGCAACAATTCGAGCCAATAGTATAAAAAAAAAACCTCACAAATTTTTCGAACTTTCTCATCAAAGTAAAGTGCACTCACGCATCCTTATAACTTCACAATTTCACAAAATTTGTTGCAACCTCCATTAAGCTAAATCCCTGGATTGGTGGTAGTCAGGTCAAGTTAGGTAGGTTTGAATCTGGATCTACAAAATTCCAGATCTGATATGGTCTGGACTGTTAGAGGTGCAGGGCAATGGGGGAGTGTTGGCCGATGACTTGGAGGAGGTTCACGATGGGTAGTAGGTGACTAGGAGGCGGCGACTAGGAGGCAATTCATGGTGGGTAGCACAGTGAGCACACTCGGTAGGAGATAAAGGGAGTTACGTCACAACAATGTTATGGTGGCCAGCGACAGAGGGAGATGCAGTTGGGACGCTAGGCAGTGGCAGGCAACAGCTGGGAGAGGAGAGAGGAAGAAAGAGAGAAGAGACATACAAAGATGAGAGGGCATATGCGAGGGGGTTGTTTTTAAAAATTTTGTTGAATAGTCCCCAAATTTTTAAAGTTTATAGTATTGGTCGGTACGGTACAAAATCTGTATCTTTGGCTTCCACCCATTTCTTCGCAAGGCAATTTAGTAGCTTGTAAGTAAGCCACCTGTTGTAAGATAATCATAAGAGCATAATTTATCAAATTAATAAATCATAGTGATTACATTAATGCTCTTTTCAATGACAAACTGTTAACAAAATAAGGGATAATGAAACTCTTTTGAATCTTTTGTTGATGCAAGCAACTTGTCTTGGAGGAAGTAGGAGCCCTTTGTACTTAAGGTGACTACCAAGGTCTCACCAGTAGTTTCCTTATTTGGTTCCTCCACTAGTTCTTCCTCAACTACCTTTTTCCACTCTTCTTCTTTCTCTTCCTTGATAAAGGTTTTTGGCTCATCTTCTTCAATCATCTCCTACCACTCCTCTAGTTCCCCTTCTTCTTTCAGAACTTTTTCTTGAAATGTCATTTCATTCATCAAACTAACCCTTGTCTTTTCTTCACTCTCGAATTCACATCGGTTAGCTTTCATTTTAGCAAAGAGTTCCATTAATTTATCTTAAATACTCTCTTCCTCTTCTTCTTCTTTTGGGATCTTTTTTCACCATTAAAGGCGATTTCTATTCCAAGTTCTTTAGGGTCTGTTTCAATAAGATTAGGCAAATTCCCTTGTATCTCGTTAGATATTATCTTCGCTAACTAGGTGATTCGATTCACCATATATTGTATACAAGCCTCTGTTTCTTAATGCCTATGGTTGATTCTTGAATAAAATTGGCCATCATATCTTCCAAAGTTGGCTCTTTAACTTGAGGTTTTTGGTACTATAAATATTCAGTTGGAGCATAATCATTTCATCCATAAATGTAAGAGTTGCTTCATTCTGAATTGAAATTGTTCTCGTATGGTGGACCTTGAGGTTGATTGTATATGCTCGGTTGCTCCCACATATAAGTTGATGTCCAACATTCATGATTATATTGGTTACTCCTATAAATGTCTCAACATAACATGGATGTCGATTAACCCTCCAAAGACATGTAAGGAAACCTCTATTTCCTATATAGTGATGTTATTTATTACAAAGACACATCGTAGTTCCCATCAGAGTACTTATCTCCTCCATCTTTTCATTATGAGTTATGGTGATGACATCAAACCTTAATCCCTAAGATAAACCACAAACACACTACTAATATAGAGAAGTTCAAAAGACAATTAAATAAATAACCCAAAGATACAACAAGATATAATAAAAATAAAATAAAATAAAAGACTAAAAATAATGACTATAATAATAGCATTCAGGTGTTCCTAATATCAATGTCTCTAATAACTATGTCAAAAACTTGATTGGTTTATTTCTATACCAATATTAATTTATCCACAATTGTATGGCGTAGTTGTAGCTAGTACCAATAAGTACAAGTTGAATCCCATGAAGACAATGAGGATTAGTAATTACAGTTATCCTATTATCTAGTCTACAAATTTGATTTTGAGTTTAATTTAAAGAAAATAAAATTTAAGCAAGTCAAGTAAAATAGGTAGCAATACTAAATAAAGAAATAAGAAATCACTTAAAAAACGATCGATATCAAGAATTACTGTTTAGGTTATGAATCCTCCTAAAAACCCTTAAATAATTGACCTTTTATTATGCAATTGTTTTATTGACTATTAGACCGTGAAAATTTCTATCATGTGTTAATAACTCACTTGAGACTGCTATCAACTAGTCTTAAAATTATCAATCGATATTATTTAGGTTAAAGGTAATAAGATTGCTTTACTAATTTGTGAATTCCGCTATTAGGTTTGACCCTAATCTAGAGGATCTTTGACGACCTATCTCTAGTTTTACAATCAAATCCTTTCAATTTCGGTAGATCTATTCATACATAGGATTTCTCAATCTCTATGTTAATGTACTAATATTTCGGATCTATTAGAACATATATTAGACACATAATTAAATCACAATGGATCAATCAAAATAATTGCATTAAATAAATGAATCAAAACATGTTATAATATGAAACTAAGGTTCATCCTACCTAGACACTAATGATGTTTAGTTACATGTGATAGAAAATAAAATCAAATAAAAACAAAAAATGAATAGAAAACAAAGAGTTTATAATTCTAAATCTCTCTTTTATTTCCCATCGAATGTTCTTGCAAGGTAGAGGTTTGATATTGTATTATAATGGATCTTTAGATGATTTCTTTGTATTTTCCACTTCTTTGGATCAAAATCTACCTCTAGAATTGCCACTGAAAGTCTCTGAAAGTCTACTTCTTTAATCTACCTCCACTCACGTCTTTTATCGTAATTTTTAGGGTTTTTTTGGAGATGCACGACCACATACTGGACCGTGTATAACCCAAAATCTCCAGAATTCATGATTTTACATCTTTTGAATTCTTCTATTTTTATTCCATTAAGGTAATTATAACCTATAAATGCACTTTGAGCAAATTAAGTACCAAATATACAATAAAAGTATAAAATATCAAGTAAAAATGCATCAAATATGAGGTATAAATATAGTCAAATATGCATTTATTATACAACTAACCGATTGGCTATAGGGCATAAACCAACACCATGTGCCTCTCACTTACAATTATTTATACTAACAGGAGCTCGTCACTGCTAAATCAATACTAGTTCTTGCTGTTGTTTTAACTTTTATTCCTGCCCCAAATTATATAACATGTACATATATGTGGTTTTAAGTGATGGTAAGATGAAATCTTTAGGGAAGTAGATCCATTTTGTGCATCTATTACTTTGTCCTGTCAAAATCTCTAGTTATCCTTCATTCCATGAAAACTAGTTAACTAATCATGAACATAATAAAGGTCTGCTAAGAAAAACAAGAGTGTTGCATCTCAAGGTGTTTTTATATAAATCTATATATGGTCATTATTTCTATTAAAAGTGTTCAAATGATATGAGACACTGATAATCAATAATCAAGGATGCCATAGTGGAGGCTCATATTTTGAGGCATATCTCACTATCTTGCAGCCTCCTTATATTTTGATAATAATACTCTATTTTGAAAGAGATACTACTTGAAGACAATATTTTAGAGGTCGACATTCGCCACATTGATCTTGTGCAACTTTAACCAATAATTAAAGCTTGTGTAATCTTTGTTGTCCACATTCATCATTTTTATATTTATTATAATAAATATTTGATCACTTTTCTGAATAACCTAAAATTTGAGTATGCCAAAGAAGAATTCTCTAAAAAATGTGCCAGACTTTTAATCAACAATAAAAATAGGCTTTTGGAAAAATTGGAAAATAAAATTATAAGGTAGCAAGTTGTTAAATGTTAAAGAGTGTTGAGGTTTAAATTTTAAATTATAATTATAATTGTTTCTAAGTAAATAATGAGTACATAGTGCAAAGGAAGTGGAAACAACGCAAGAGTTTAAGTTTGAGTAGTGTGACTGTGTTTGTCTTTTGTGATGTATGTTTATATATAATTATCCTCCAATTATGGCCATGTTCTAACTAATTGCCCACTAATACAAAATTATTTTTACAACATATGTTAATTACGTTTCAACCATTTTGACTCCAAATCTTGAACTTCCTTACTAATTCTTATGCTCAGAAATCCCCTAAATAATCTAGTTAACTTCCAAAAATCTTAACAACTTGGCCTTTTCATCTTTGGGAAAAATGGATTATAGTTTACTTAGACTATCAACAGTAGCCACCTACATATGTTTGGTTGAGTAAACCAAATATATGATATTGAAGGCCTTCTAGACTTTTAAAAAAATGAGTTCAAGGTCATTGCTCAAATTCATAAGTATGGACTAATAGTTTTGAGAAGTTCAAGAACTAAAAAGAATCCAACTAGAAGAAGAAGCCTAGAATTTTTATCAGATAACCTTCATCTAGCCCTTAGCTAACCAAACATTTCTCTATGATCTTTGGATTCTTCCTGACATCCAATAAAAGCCATAAATTAAACTCATTGTACTAATAATTGCAACCTGTGGAAGTATATCTTCATCTATCAACATGATCTGATCAACTTTAGCAAATAATATAATTCCCTTATTGATCCAATCTTGAATAATATTTTAAATCCCCAACATAAATTCGTAAGGTGACTCCATGTATTATGGTACTTATAATAGTCCCTCCTATAAATCTCTTCCTTTGTGGGAGTTTTATGTTCTAATAACAACTTAACAAACTTCTCTTGTAATAAAGTTCAAATATTTCTTCTATTAGGAGATATAAAAAATGTCTTGTATATAAGTAGTTGGTGCTTGTACTATCCTTTTGGCTTTAAATGATTTACATTTTAGAGTAGGGCAAACACAAATTTCAATGATATTAACCTAACCATTGTTGAATCATATGGACTTGTTTCCGTTAAATAAGTACCAACTAAACTTTTTTCTCATGTCCTTACTCCCTAAGAAGCTCTTTACTCTTAGAAACTTTTATTGCAAACTCATAAAGAGCTTGAAATTTCATACTTCAAATTTTTTTTTGAAGTTAAATATTAAGGCCCCTTTAAGCCAACCTAATATACTCGATCTTTGGAAGTGAAATTTGGCATCGACTCCTCATTCTCTTAAACTACGCAATAAACTTGTCTATATTCTCTCCATTTTCCAAGTAACTTTATATAACTTAGCTAGGTTTAGTGTAACATCTAACTACCATTGAGCATATACCGACATTCCAGAGAATATCCAAACATATACCCCACTGAAATGACATGTTAGAGTAGTCATATCAACTTATCATGGCATCATATAGAACATAAGTATTTCGAATAAGTAAGTTTCTTTATATCATTCATAGCTATAAGCTTACATTTTCATTACATTCCATAATCCATGTATTTATATTAACGAAGGAATTGAGATTCTTTACTTTGATTCACAAAAATAAACATTCATTACACTCATAATTCATGTTTATACAATACATAACATGTGAAAGTTCACAACTTTATACAATGTGTACAACATAAATCTAACTAGATGCTTCAGAATCAGCTGACCAAACCTTTGAGCCATTCTTGATTCCAAAATGGGCAATACTAGGCTGCTACTAGATTGTTTTAAAAGCTAAGTCACCCCAGTACCTAAAATTCAATGTCGTAATTTTGATGAGTTTGGTAACTTGGTGACTGAACCATCATCGATGTGCTCACTCATGTCAAAACACAAATATCGCGAGTATAAAACTAATTTCACGAATATATCACATTATTCAGAATCAATTCTCATTCATCACATAACTTAGTTTGTATACCAAATCACAATATACATATCATATTTCACAAGCATATTAGGAATATAGCATTTCATAAAGTAATCTCAGAAAAATCCAATCACTCATCTTAATCATTTATATCATCAACACATACACAGGTATTTCATATCACTATTTAACACAAATCATGGTTCTTTCCAATCATTCTCAGGATATATGTAAGGATATGTATATGAAAATGCACATGAGGCTCCACTTCCACTTTTATTTTTATTGTGAAAGAGCGCTTATTTAATTGTCCTGTATTTATTGCGAATATCGGGCTCATTTCAGACACTGTTGATGAATATTGAAGATAATTTGTATTTCACTATATTTCTATACATATGAACAAGGTTTAGCTAGGTTTATATACAAACTTCCTAGGCCTATTTAGGAAATAATCTAGCTATTAACTATAGGAAATCTCCCAATTATAGGAGAGATTATAGGAGCAATAATAACAATATTAATACAAGATCAATTCTAATATCTCTAGTCAACACTCCCCCTCAAGTTGGTGCATAGATATCGCACATGCCCAACTTGCAAACAATGTTATGAAACTGTTTGTTGTAGAGTCCTTTGGTGAAGACATCTGCCAATTGTTCATTTGACCCCACATGAAATAATTGCAGAGAGCCATTCACAAGTTTCTCCTTCACGAAATGTCGGTCAATTTCTATGTGTTTCGTTCGATCATGCTGAACAGGGTTGTGAGCTATGCTAATGGCAGCTTTGTTATCACAGTAGAGAGATGAACTTCCTTCATCTGTCAGTCGTAATTCATTCATCAGCTTCCTTACCCACAATAGTTCGCACACACCTTGAGCCATAGCTCTATATTCGGCTTCGGCACTGGATCTAGCAACTACATTCTGTTTCTTGCTTCTCCAAGTGACTAGATTTCCTCCTATGAGCGTACAATAACC
>JAOSBP010000004.1:14858030-14869561 GCA_027563825.1 Erythroxylum mucronatum | reverse complement strand
AACGTCATAATAAAAATCCACCCAACTTTTCTATTAAATTTTTATAAGTATCCAAACATGTAAATATCTTTACTTTCCTATGTATTTATTTTCCAAGAAATCAGATTCCAGATTAACTTTACTTTCCCGCCAACCAAACGGGGCCTTAAGGATTTGTGTTCATTTCCTTTTGGGATAAGCTATATGACAGTTCCGTTAATCTCTTTCAAAAATTGCTTCTTTACAAAGAATTTATATATAGCTTCCACTATTACATTTTTTTGCTAACGACTAAGTTTTAAGGAAAAAATTGGCATTAAAGCCAACTGGTTTAAGTGCTTTAAAAGTCCTCAAAGACTTTAATGAGTTATTAACTTCCTCAACTATGACAGGCTTGGATAAAATTTCTAGTTCCTTAAAAAGATAGAGGATCCTTAATGACCTCTTTAATAATGGAGATAGAGGAAATGGAAGAAGAAGGAGAGACTAAAGATTTAGACAAATATTCTTTAGCTTCCTCAAGGAATTGGCTTTGCTTGGCCAAAATGGTATCATCTTTGACAATTGTGACAATTCTATTAAAGGCTTTCCTAGAAATGATAGATTTGTGGAAGAAGGAAGAATTTCTATCCCCCTCCTTTAACCACAAACTTCTTGTCTTTATTTCGTTAAGGAGTGATCAAAGTTCAAAGATCAAGTGAAGTTGGGTAGAGCTTGCTTTTCAAAGTTTTGTAACAAAGGGTTGGGTGGATTATTGTTGAGATCAGTTTGTGCTTTTCTTAGAGCAATTCATACAATATTGAGAAGACGATAAATGCTTCTCACATTTTGTCTATACAGTACCTTAAGCACTTTCCTTATGTTTGTTAACTTTCTAGTTAGTATGAACTGCTTGGTACCATAGACATTTGAGATAAGCTTTTTAACCACAACATCAGAAAATCCAGAGAACTCAACAAGGAAGTCATTGAATCTGAAAGGAGATTTAGTGGATGGACTTATAGGTGATGTACATTGATGATTAGAGAGTGATCTAAAAGACTTGGATTATGAAAATATAGCTCTAAAATGAGGAAATGTTTGGAACCATTCCAAATTAGGCAAACCTTTATCAAGTTTTTCCCTTAGGTACAAATGCTCCTTTGTTTACTGCTCCATGTATAGAGACAACTACCAAAAGGTGTATCAATTATTTGACTCTCATTCTCTCAACTTATCATAATAGGTTGGAATGATTATTCCCATTAGCTTTATTTGGATACATAATTGAATTGAAATCACCAACCAATGTCCATGGTGTTAAAATTTCTTTGATCTTTGACCATAAAAAAAGTTTTTTGGAAAGGGTAATTGAAAGCGTAGATGAATGGTATCAAAATTATAAGATTTTAGGCTTTCAATTTCACTTCCATTTGAATCATTTGGTCACACACCAGGGAGCTCATAAATTTTATTTTCTCCTCGTTGAACAAGACTAGAATTCTTCCATTGGAATGATATTAGTAGTTTTTGATTATTCTCTATTGGTTTGGTAAGAGCTTTAGCAAGCTACAACTTCCTAGTTTCATCCTAGATTCCAAAATGCATGTACTGTAAGGCTCATTATGTAAAATAAAGTCCATGAGAACATATTATTTAGAAGGGGCATTGGTTCCCCTTGTGGAATAAATGCATCAGGGTTCCCTTCTACTTATGGAGCCAATGGTGTGGTATCTATTGTGTTGTTATTGGAATTCAATTCCTCATTTTTCCTGATTGTGCTCAATGTTAGGAATAGCATACTCTTAATTTATTTCTTATTCCTCTACCATTAATTCCATAAACTGACATATCTTGAACATTTTCCCCATAGGTCTCCCTTTATCTTTATATTGTTAGGCTTCCATACATATGTGATTTTCACTACATCTTCCACCAGCTCATAATTGCCATTTTGTTTTAGAATTGGTATTTCTTCAAAGAGATCTTCAATCGCATCGACTAGTATATAAATTCTAGCAAATTTGATTCTTTTGGTTTAAGTTATGGCTTCATCCAATTGTACAGGTCTGTCCACAAAACTGTAATATGACCCAGACTTGTTGATGACCAATAGTACTCCAAAGGAATGCCATGGACGCACATCCAAATAGGATGTTGGATTGCTTGCTTTCTTCTATGTTTAAGCCAGGTTGCCAAGTTTAAAGTAAGAGGGGCTTGTTATGCTATGCGTGAGATTATATCCCACCTCAATTTTTCAATAAGTGTATATATGTCCATAAGATGTGTGCTTATTATACGTAGATGTGATTTTATGCAAGACAATTTGATACTGTGGCCGATGATTTCCTCTGTATTATAATGTAAACTTTTTAAAGGTATGAAATTATCCCCCTCAAAAAAAAAAAGGTATAAAATTATTTCCCAAATGCACCAACAGAACGTAAAGTGATAATAGCATATACAACTTTACGTTAGGAAACATAAGCACTTACGTCAGGATTCCTGTAATTTTTAGCATGATTTTTTTTAATAGTTGAACCTGAAAATATTTAAAAAAAACTAGAAAAAAGATTAAATGAACTAAGCACTTTATTCACGACTGATATTATTATTTTGGCAATGAAGAAATGTCACTTTTGAGTATAGCAGCAGCCTTAAATTTTTGGGCCAGTTGTCTCACCATGTAAGATGTCTACAAATTAGCGAAGAGATTAGTCACTGAGTCCGCCGGTAGACACGCTATTCTAAGACCAAAAAAAAAACACAAAACAGAAACGCAATTAAAAACCCAAGACAAAACGCTAGGCTTTTAAAAAAGCTGACGAGCATTTGATCAGAAGATAACAACTTCAAGAGGACGTGTGTCTGAAGCGGATCGGATGAGGCTCACCTCTGTTGGTTCTCGGCATCTGTCGTTAGTGCTCCAATTTTTCCAACTTCTATAATTGAATAAAAAACTCATTTTCGTGGACTATGGAACTAATGGCCTTATGGGCAACCTTGGGCGGTCAAACCCTTTTTCCCTTTCGTGTGTTTAATCTTTATGCAAATGTTATGTTAATATATAAACCTCAGTGAGTTCGATCAGAGTCAGAAAGAACATAATAAGGCCATGGTTTTTGTATATATTCCACCTCAAGTACCTTATTATGCAAATGTTATGTTAATATATAAACCTCAGCTGAGTTCGATCATAGTCAGAAAGAACATAAGACCATGGTTTTTGTATATATTCCACCTAAGTACCTTTGGACACTTGCGTGTAAGACTTTTGTTACATCAAATGATTAAAGGTTTCTTTTTTAAGAGAGGGGTCGCCAGGATCTATTCTAGTTGAACGTGGAGGCCAATTCCCTACTGTGGGATGCGGCAAAAGTTGTGATTGCAGTATCTGGGAAAAGCAACATTATAGGAAGAGCAGGTTGAGAGATAAAATCCTTTACTTTCCTTTTTTAAATTTATTTGATTATTTATTTTATTTTAAAATTTTTAGAATTTTGTATCAATTTTAGTTGAGAAATTTGGATGGGTTCCTTTTTTTTTTCCAATCATCCTTGTCTAATTTTCTTTTATTTTAGGAATGGAAGCTTTTTCTTCTTCTAGATTGGCAGTTTAACCTTTAATTTTCTCCACTTTTAGAATCCTCCATCAACTTCAGCTTCTCTTCCTAAGCAGGTAGTTGACTTTATTAAAAATTGTTCCTTTCTCACTCACTATTATTCCTCAACTCGGTAGCTCAAACTTCTCCCTCCCTCTATGGACTAAAGTTGTCTTGGTATCAAGTATTCAAGGGTGTATCACCTTTTGAAAAGTTCAAATACTTCCCTCCCTCAACTAAAGAAGGCAATTACAATGACTCCATTAGTAGAGTTTCTTAAAGTATGGAGTGTAACATCCCACTATTATAGAGCATATACCGACATTTCAGAGAATATCTCACAGAAGCGGCATATTAAAGCAATCACATCAACTTATCGTGGCATCATATAGAACATAAGCATTTCAAAGAACTAACTTTCCTTATGTTATTCATAGCCATAAGTTTACATTGTTGTTACATTCTATAATCCATGCATTTACATTACCAAAGACATTTGAGATTCTTCGCATTTGATTCACATACATAAACAATCATTACACTCATAATTCATGTTTATATAATACCTAACATGCACATTTTGGGTTCCAAAACGGACAATACTAAGCTACTGCTAGATTGCCTTAAAAGCTAAGTCACCCCAGTGCCTAAAAACCAACGTTGCGATTTTGATGATTTTAAGAACTCAGTGAGTGAACCATCATTGATGTGTTCACTCAAATCAGGACATAACATCACAAACATATAATCTAAATTCTCAAATATATCACATTCTTCAAAACCGATTCCCATTTATCACATCATTTAATTTGGATACCAAATCATGATATATGTATCTCACATTTCAACCAACACATTATGAACACAAAAATTTCATGTAGTCATCTCAAATAATCCAATCACTCATCTCAATCATTCAGTTCAACATGTACACAAACATTTCATATTATTATTTCAACAAAATTCAGTAATTCTTCACAACTATCCACAAGACACGTACATGATATATATATAAATGCAAATGCACATATGATTCCACTTTCTTTTTATTTTGTTGTGACCGAGCACTAATTTAACTGTTCCGTATCTGTTGTGGATGTCGGACTCATTAATCATTGAGCCTGTGGCTTTTTGTGCACATTTATAAGCTTTAAGCTCCTCTTCACACTAGTTACTCCGGTCACAACTCTTTTATCTGATCATGTATGTCAATGTCATGAAATGCATCAAATTACTTAATATGTCATCAACAACTTTCATTCAGTGTACACAGGCATTTAACGCATTCATCGGATCTAAGTTCGGCATTCAACATTTAGTTGAGCACTCATTTCCCACATTCACATACAAGTAGATAGCACTTCCAATACATTCCTTAATATTAAACTCCTCGGACTATCACAATCTCATAGGTAACAATTCAATAATTGGAATTTAAACAAAAACAAATCAAATATAGTGAGAAAACGTCTAAGTTGACTCACAGTATGCTCCAAATTAGCTATTGCCTTAATGATCCAGCAATGTTTGGATGTTGTGGATCAATTTGTGCTTCTATATCATGCAATACCCACATATCTACGCATTACTAACTTGTTTAATCAAATGAGTACTCAATCATACACATGTATATGTGTTATGTTTAATGCATGCTCAATTGACTATCCCGGGTATATAATCTTATTCACAAATCTTGCTCATTCATTCATCATAGCTTGTATGTATCCTGTTTACAGTTAGGTTTGTGCCTTAAGAAAACTTGGTTACTCTAGATTCATCAATCATTCATTCCCTAATCCTTTTCTAGCATTACATATTCACACAATTTCCCAATTCTCATTCATTCATACCTAATTCACATCTCTCACATCCTTTGGATAACATTTGCATCCATAAGAATACCTTCATTCCTTTAACAACTCACAATTTTAGATTTAGATACATTGTTCCAACAACAATCTAAGTTCATTTCAAGCCTCAATCAAGTCCAAATACACCAAGGTAAAGTAGCTTATCCTTAGTTGGTTTAACAATCACACAAAATAGAAATTTTCATTTAAGAGCATTTCCCACAATCGTGGGGGTACCTTTCCATGATCGCGGAAAGACAAAACAGAAAGTTTCTCACTTCAATACAATGCCCACGATTTTAGGAAGGAGCTTATGCAGCTTAAATGATCGTGGGATGGGTGAACAAAAAGTTCACTATTTATTTCCTTTAATTTTTTGTGGATTCTAACACCATCATAATTGTCCATTGATTATACCTCAATTATACCTTAATTATACTTCAAATCCTAATCTAAAATCATCCATTGAATAGCCTCCAACCTACGATTTCATACATCAAAACAAAAGGAATTCATCCATCAAATTTCCAGCACAACTTCATCATCAATACCACAACCAAGTTCATCCCTAAATAATCATCATGAATGTCATGCTAACATGTGTCACAATATATTAATAAATCACTTACTTGTTTAGCTCAAAACCTCCTCAATCATCAAGCTAATTTAGCCCTCCAAACATGCAAGGATAAAGCATACTCTAAGAACAAGATGAAAACACAAAAGGGGTTTCAACAACAAGATGAAGACAACAAAATTTTAGAGTGACAAAGTACAGAATGTTAGCAAAATCTTAAGGTTGTAAGGGTTGTGTATGGGTGTCGATGATGAGAGAAGGAGGAGGAATTAGCATGTATCAAGAACAAAAGAAATGGTGGATTTTCATGTGTGTTTGTGTAGTTGGTAAATGTGTGTGGCAAGGATTGAGACACTTAGCAAGACACTTGTCAAGTAAAGAGCTAGGTTATGTGTCCTTTTCATAAATTACCAATTGTCACTTAATAACTAGTTCAATTGTCACTCAATCACTAAGCCATTTGTCATCCAACTATACTGTCATTTGTCACTTATTTATTCAAGCCATTTGTCACTCTATTATTAAAGCCACATGTCACCATTTCATAGGCTCATTCAACCTACATTCCCATGTATCATTTTGTCTTGTCCTTTAACATTTTTCCTAGACTAGATGCACATATCACCTTATCAATTACTAATTGTAACAATAAATTCCTAATTCACTAATTATAATCCATCAAACAAAATTCAAGTCAAAATCAACACACAATGAAATCATAATCATTTAAGATCTTTCATTCCCGGGATATGTCAAATGAGTGCATATACTATTTTTACAATGTCTTTAAATCATGATTCAATATAGATGCGAATATGATGCATGTAAATGAAATGCACTTTATACTTAAGTATGGAAACGGGTTATTACATTTAGTTTAGGAAAAACAATTGAATATAAAACAATCTATCCATTTCTATCCACTAAATGACAAAATTCTTAGGCAATAAAGCATACTAGGAAAAAGTTGTACATGTTAAAGAATTTAGGAACAACCTAAGTTTGAAATTGTTCAAATTTTTGCAATTAATTAATCCATCACATTGAATAGTGAATATGACAATGTGCTTGATAGTTAATGATAATAGGTATCTTGGTTCCAAAGCCAACAACAAGAGTTGCAATAACACAAACTCGAATTACGTATATACTCTTATGGTCAGCAGCAAAAGAAAATGCTTTAGTACAATTGATATCTTTATAAAAGTCTTTTCAAAAGTCTCGCTCAGGATCAATTGATGAATTTGTCAGTTAGTAGGAAAGTAGGATAAGAAAATTCTTTAAGTAAACTCAATAATTTTGTAACCAAAGGGGGATAAGGATTATTGTGGTTAATATGCTTTAAATAAGGCTTATGAAATTATGGGCGACCAATATGCCTCAAGCTAGGCCCATACAGCTCTTTAATTGATGCTTTAACAACTTCTATATCAACTTGAAACCTCATCTATGGAGGAGCAACAACAGGAACAAGATTACAATTTATAGCCAAAAAGTTACCTCCCTATGTCGTAATTTGACCTATTAGCTTTAACTTCAAAACTAAATGCTTGTTTTCCAGGAGTTTAAGGTTGATAACCTTTTATCCATTTCTAAAATTAGTATGCAAAGGCATAACAGGAATATCCTCTCTTTTATGAGGACCATATCTTTCTTCCATAGAGGAAGAAAAGAAATGGAGGATGACTAACACCCATTAACTTTTATTGCATTTGGTGCAAATTGCTCCTTGAGCCCTTTAAAATTTTATCTTACTTGGAAGGAGAATTATGTTCACAACCTATACCAAAGTGGTAAAAAGTGTTTCCGTCCTTTTTATCAACATTTTGATTGCTTTAGCTACAAAGGCTGAATTGGACTTTAATTATGAAATATCATTTTCATAAGCAACATCATTTCTTAGTAATGGCTATGGAGATTTCAAATTTTTGCCAACTGGAGACTTAATTTAAGTGGTGATGCCTTCTCCAGATTTTCAATCATTTAAGATGCAAAGTCTTCATTCCCTACTATAGTGGGGTGTTCTTTTGTTAAGACTAGAGGCACAATAACTTCTTTTCCATTCTTTATACGTGGCATTATGGTTCCACCAATTATGATAAATTGTTGATGACTTTTATAACTAGTCTGGAATTCGATTGTGTCAAGGAAGAATTTCCCAAAAAATGTGCCTGATATCTAATCAATGATATAAGTGAACTTTGGAAATCCTAAAAATAGAATTCTAACTTACTAAGTCATAAAATGCTAAAGAGTGTTGATGCTTGAATTTTAAATTAAAAAGATAATTGTATTTAAATAAAGGATGAGTACAAAATATAAAGAAAGTTGAAACAACAGAAGGGTTTAAGTTTAAGTAATGTGATTATGTTTGTCTCCTGTGATGTGTTGCTGGTGTATTTATATAATCTTCTCAAATTCAACCACCTCAAATAATTCTCATGTAATTATTCAACTTCCAATCATCCTCCAATCATAGTCAAGTCCTAACTAATTGCCTAACAATACATAATTATTTGTAGAACATATGCTAATCATGTTTCAACCATCTTGACTCTCAAATCCTGGACTTCCTTACTATTTCTTATGTTTAGGAATTTTCTGAACAATCTAGTTAACTTATAAAAATCTTAACAACTAGGCATTTTCATATTTGGACCAAATAGGCTGAATTTCACTAAAGCTATTAACAATATCATTTGAAGTATCTTTAAATTTAAGATTACAAACAAAATTAAATAAAGACTCATCATTTTTAATATTTTTATGAACAATATTACCTAAATTATTTTTACACACTTTAAATTATTTTATTGATGTATAAATATATTTTAAACAAAATTATTATGAATATATCCTTTGCAACCACGGTCAGGCTTCTTGTAAATACATAGACATAATAGCTGTTGGGCATCAAATTGCATATTATAGACTACTTTTTCATGACAACCTCTTGTTATCCTTTACCTTTTTCTTACAACCATTAATATTCATATGTGGCCTAAGGCAAGCATCACATTGCAGAATAAAATGCAAATTAGACAGACAAAAATTACAAGTTGCTCTTAAGTCATTTTTCAAAAGGTCTTATCAAATCCCTAGGAAGGTTAATGGGAAAGTTTTTATGGTCTAGGGGATCTGAAAGTAGATATGAAGCAAAGGTTCCATGGAAAGAAGTCTACAAAACTAAGGAAGCAGGAGGACTTAGGGTTCTACCTATATCAGTAAGCAATAAAATTTATTTGGAGCAAAGAATTTGGAGCGTGTTAAGGCACGAAGATTCATTATGGGTGGAGTGGATCCACTTACGTTACATAAGGGGCAGAAGCTTCTGGGAACTACAAGCTAATCAAAGCCACTCCTTTTTCTTCTCCAAAATTTTAGAAATGCATCAAACCTTATCAAGACTTGTAACTAAGGATAGCAATGGGTAGGGTTCGATTTGGATATTACTCTACCCATATCCATATCCATTTTTTATGACTCAACCCATATCCATATTCATATCCATCAGTTTTTACGATTTACTACCTATATCCAAATCCATTGGATCGGGTAGTGCGGATATTAATCGGGTTGAAAACCCACTGCCATCCCTATTATGCACCAATAAGCTCTTCATTTTTTAGTTCGTTCTTCTGATGTCCTTAGTATGAGGACGTCAGGGTTTCATAATATGAAAATCAAAGATTGAGGGCGTCGAGATAACAAACTGAAAACAAAGGAAAAAAATTGAAATCAAAGTATAAGGTCGTCGGGGTTGCTTAATCTGATTTAGGTAATTTTTAAACAACTGCATTGTTTTAATTATGTGATTAAACAACATTGTTTCATTAATCTTCATTTGTTGTGTAAATTTTAGCTGACGTGTATTAATAGTTAAGGTTTTTTAAACAAGTGACAAGTTACGACAGCAAACTTAACGAAAACATTAAAGTCGGGCTATAATTGAAAAAATTGAAAGTTTGAGCATTTTATTGCTACCTTTTGAAGTTCGGGCTAGTATTGAAAAAAATTGAAAGTGTGGGTATTTTATTGCTATTTTTTTAAAGTTCGGACTATAATTAAAAATTTGACGAAAGTTTGAGCTTTTTTTGGTAATAAACCCAAGATTTAATAATTAGAATTATGACCTAAAAATTTATATATATTAAGAATAATTTAATTTACTTTCGATGAAAAATTTAAAAAATACCTAATAATAAAATTATCTTTAATATTTTCTGAATTCTAGAAGTATGAAACAATCTAAATTCTAGATTTTGTAAATATTATAAAAATATTAACACCATTAAATTATATCATTGATAATTTAATAGTGGAATTTTTTGGTTTGTTTTTATATTTTGTGATATGTAATGTTATAACTTGATATATATTTATTAAATTTCTAAAAGAATTAGAATATTGTCCTTCTCTTCTTAGATTCTTCAAATAATAACATGCTCTTTGATTTATGATTTCTTGTTTTATGCTACTACATTATAGTCTACTTGGTCGATTTGTGTCTTTGGGAATCTTTTGACTTTGGAGGATTTTGTTTTTAGTTTATGGGTTTAAGAAAAAATTAATTGAGAAAAATTAAGATTAAAATTATACCTTTTGTAATATAAAAATTTAAACTTAAAGATAGAGATGACGAGGTCTTATCTTTAGCCTAAACCCAAAAGGAAACAAAAATGAACAAGACACAAGTTGTGGGGTATAAGGGAAGCTTTCTTATCAAATAAGGGTCTTTCATGTCGAGCAAAACAACATCATGACCTAAAAAGTGAGAACAATGGGACATGTCCTATAGACGATTTGTCCAACTTTAATTTGTACTTAAAAACTTGATAAGTTGAATCATCGACTTCTTGTTCATCTCAACTCTATATATTTGACATATTATTTATGTTATTCCCAACAAATGGGAAGCTAGTTCATTTGAAAATTAAGCAAGTCGGAAAAAGATTTTAGACTAGTTCAATCCATTGCCCATCCTAACATAACGTGTAAGTCTATGCCAGCCATTTTGATGTTGACGTAACATATTTTGTAAATCCACTTATAGGGTGTCATATCATCTTATTAGAAGATGTCTCAGACAGCGTTCTTACACGTAATTTATAAATTCCCTTTTTATAAAAAAAAAGAGCATTGTGAACTTTAACATTTACAACAGAATATATAACAAATTCTTATGCTTTAAAACATTTGAAGTTAACTTTTTATCATTTAAATATCTTAGCATGATATTATTTTTTATTTTTAAGTAAAAGTGAGTCTTACTGATATATGACAAGTAAGATTCACGAATTTATTGCCTTAATAACCCTGTGTTATTCAAAAGTTGCTAAAAAAATCATGACATATAAAAATTAGCAAAAAAAATCCTGAGTTGAAATTTTATTAACTCACAGCCCCTTAAGCAAACCTGGTCAACGAATGGACTTGAAAAGCCTATTTTGCCCTTACAATTAAACCACGCGTTAACGCTTCTACTCTCGTTAACGCTTCTACTCTCTCATCTCATGCGTCGGTAGGGTAGCTTCTAAGACCGCCG
>JAOSBP010000004.1:14826180-14845383 GCA_027563825.1 Erythroxylum mucronatum | reverse complement strand
GTAAGGAGGTTTCTTGCCACACACTGAATATTATATTCATGTAGATAATATTTTGTCTAGTTATGTAAAATAGGGCTAAAACTTATATTTTGTTCAACTAACTAACTTTTTGGTACTTTAAAGCCCTATGCTTTATTTTGGTTTAATATCGTTCTATTGTTATTTTATATTGCAAATCCGACTATATAATGAATGCGGACATGAGTCGGATCAGAAAAATTAACCATTGCATAATGTTGGAAAGTAAAATTAATACTGAAAATAGAATTTAATAATAATAATAAGTAGAAGAAGAAAATTAATTTCGTATAAATAATAATAATAATAATAATAATAATAAATAAATAAATAAAAATATAAAAATATAAACAACTAATAATAATAATAATAATAACTATTATAATAATATAAATATAAATATAAATACAAATAATAATAATAATAACAACAATAATAATAATAAAAAGAAGAAGAAGAAGGAGGAGGAGGAGGAGGAGGATATTTCGGTCTTTTAGCTAGTTATTCCTTTCCTATTCCAAGTTTATATTTTCAAACCAAACAATGGAATAGAAATTCTTTATCCATTCCATGTCTTAAACCAAACAAGGTAATACACATTCTATTCTATTCCTCATCTTTTCTATTCCAAAGAATAGCTATTCTATTCCTTGTCTATTCCATTCCGTGAACCAAACAGGCCATTATGGGATTGAACATATTGTTGATAGTTTAAATGAAATTTGGCTCATTTAGCCCAAAGATGAAAAGACCCGATGTATACACACACACACACATATATAAAATAAGAAAATAAGATATTATGATCTAACAACAATGCATAAGATTTATTTATTTAAATTTTTGATAATTTAGATTTAAGTGGATATATGTTCTATTAGTATAGAAATATAATTTGTCACCTAAAAATAGATTTTTAGATCGTATTTTTCTGAATTTATAATATAATATAATACAAAAGAAAACTTTTTTCATGAAGATTTGTTTTTTTAATTTTTTGATTTTTAAAACGTTTCCAGAGCTTATTAAATGTCAAAACTGGACCGAACCATGTGAACAAGGGCGTACAAGACCGGTCCACTTATGGTAACCGTAAGACAGACAAAGGGTAAAAGAAATTAGGGTTTCACATATATAATATAACGCAACAGGCTTGTGAGGGTGTTTGCGGCCGCTACCTTGTCTTGGTAGCTTCTCTAACTCTAACTCGATTTTAGTCTCTCTTTAAACAAAATTTGATGCGAAGTTTGCTTTGCTTTGCTTTGCGTTTAAGCATTGTGGTTCTGTTTTTGAATCAGGTGATTTGAGCTTCGGGGGTTGCTTTCAGAGTGTTTAATCTGTTGGGCAAGATGCAGAACGAAGAAGGGCAAAACATGGATCTTTACATCCCAAGAAAATGGTATGTTTATCTTTTTTGTGTTTGTATAATGATATGGTTTTATCAGTTTTATGGCCGTAACACATATTATGGTGGGTGCTGTTGCAGTTCGGCCACCAATAGGCTCATCACCGCCAAGGACCATGCATCTGTGCAGATCAATATTGGGCATTTAGATACCAATGGCCACTATACAGGCCAATTCACCACCTATGCTCTCTGCGGTTTCGTCCGGGCTCAGGTTTTTGTTATCTTTTCTGATTCTACCCTTAACTTTAAGGCGTTGCTATTTGGATATTTGCTTGTTGCTTTGACTAGGAATTGCTTTTTCTAGATTATGTATTGCTTAACAGAAATGAAAAGAGAAAAAACCTTCACATTGAACATGAACATTCTTGTTTAGTTTGCGGTTGTTTATTTTTTCATTTAGATCTGTATATTGGTCTGATGCAATATATAACATGATAATACTGTGGGATGCTCTTCATGTCCATGCTTTTGATTCAGCAGTTTGTTTAATGTTAAAATGACGCAATTGATTAAGATTGTTTAAGAAGTACTTATATGATATGGCTATTGTTATTGTAAGTATCAACCTTGAGGAGTCATGGCATTAAGCATGACCTTTGCTAACCTTAGGAGCAGTAAAATTCATAGTTGGTTGGTGGTGGTATTTTAAATATTGAAGTTCTCAATCGACACTTTTATTCATCTGTTGGGTTCAAGAGGGCTGTTCAACGTCTTTAAACTTTTGGATGGATTCTTGGAATTGCGCTTAGAATGTAAGTTAGGTTTGAATCATTGGTTGATGCAAATTCAAAGTTTTGGGTTCCTTGTGTAAAGATTCAACATGGTGTTTGTACTGATACCCTTCATTGGATTTGTCTGTGTGGAGGAAGTTGAATGTTATGTTTATCACAGTGATTTTATTTTCCAGGGTGATGCTGACAGTGCCATTGACAGGCTTTGGCAAAAGAAGAAAGCTGAACTTCGTCAATGATGAACTAGTATTGACTTTGTATGCCCTTTTTTAGACAAGTTAAGTGCGCGTAGGGAATGTGATATCGATGTCTCGAAACTATTCTCTTTCAATTTTGGGGATGCGGGATTGAATTGTGGACAAATATTTTACATCTATGTTTTGTTCTTTTGATGTTAGACTCCATCTTTTGGCTTATAGATTGCTTTTGGCGTGCTTTATGTTGCTTGTTGAGTTTTTAGTCTTAAACAACCATTTGATAAAGTGGGTTGCCCAAGTTGGAGAAATAACAATCAGACTACAAGTTATATCTGGTGGCCGCGAGTGGACCCTGTGGGCCGTATTGGTATCATTCATTGGAATGAATGAGAGGAAGTAATTGGTGAAGGTCTAATGTTATTTCCTAGGCAAGCCGGTGGAAAAGCAAAAGGAAGAATAGAATTAATGTTCATGCATATTTATTAAATCGATTGAAGTGGGCGTGCCTTTTGCGGTGAGATTTTGATAGATAAACAAAAGCCCTTTCAGATTTTAATGGGGAAAATTCCTCTCAGTTAACCCAATTTGCTTTATCATGGGCTGAAGAGGGGAGCTAGCAGGGCTGCTCCTTTCATGTATATAACAACTCAAAATTCTCAAGCTCGAATTAAGTATATTAAATTTATAAATATTAATTAAATCAAATTATTTATTTATAATCATTAATTCGTCGAATAATTATCTAAAAATAATTTGTAAATTATTATATGTATTTTATAATCATTACTATTTATTCAATACACACTCAAAAGATAAAAAATGTGTGTTCTAATATATTTTTCATTTTTTAGGTTAAATCAAATAGGTTATCTAGTAGTTTGAAACTAACTAGGCGTTTGGTTTGAGCACGGGGTTAGCTACGGATATGAGTATAATAATAGAAGGGATGGGGATGGGTAAAAAAAAAAAAGATGTTTGGTTTGTAACTTGGGTTTCTGTATTAATACTAATAATGTTGTTTGATTTGTTGCATTAACGGGAATGAAAGATAATATAATACTATTTTTACCCTCAATAAAAATAAAAATAATTTGCCCTTTATATGTTAATTAGGGCTATCTTCATATGATTGTAAACTGAGGGATTTTAGAAACGAGGGATTTCAAAAAATATTTATGGAGGCACAGAACAAAAAATCTCTTTGTTTATGAGATGCGATAAGGCAGGATGAAAAATCGTAAGAAATTAAAAGGCGATAAGAAAGTAAAGAGAATAGTAGGGTAAAGGCTGGGGATAAAAGAGTAAAAATATAAACATGATAAAAACTTAGATTGGAATAAAAACTCAATACCTACCCCTTTGGTGGGTTTAGTAGATTCCCAAATTTAATGAGATAAATCCATTCCCCTGGAATTGAAAACCTCAAAGCAAACACTATTTTTTTTTTTATAATTATTCCATTCCTTCATTCCCAAACCTTCAAACCAAACGCCCCTAAGTTTTTTGCATGTCCGATCACTAGTGTGATTTGCTGCTCCATTTGTAGCTGGCTGGGTGTCCCTCGATCTATGACTACGTTGACTAGCGCCCTGAAATGGATTCAAAAGGATTACCCCGAGGCCTTCATTAAGAGTAAAGCGATTCGCCTTGCCCTCATGACTACTGTTTACACAATTTGGAAATGTCGTAACTTGATTCAATTTAAGGGTGCCCAGGTTATATGGACGGATCTCGTGGAAAAAATTAAAACGTCTATGTACTGTGTCTTGTATAGGCTTTACCCGTCTGAACTCATCTGTTTCTAATTTTTGACCCTTGGCTGCTGGGTTTTCTTAGGCTCAAGGGATGTGTGTTGCTGGGGTTCTTATGCTTTGGGTTTCGAATATTGATGACCCCTTGCTTTTTCTGCTGTGTTGGACCACATGGGGAAATTCATTGTTTTTTAACTTGTAGCTTGTCCTCGGTTGTGTTGAACTTGTGGGGGATTGAGGGTTTTTTGTGGATGTATATGGGTCTGGTCTATTGTGGTTTCTACGGGTTTTCTTGGCTTGGGATTGGAAGATACCGATCCCATCTGCTTTGTTTTGGGTGGTAGGCTACTGGGGGAGGTTCATACGCGTTTTGTGGTTATACTTTTCTTTTGGGTGTGCTCCACCTCCTAGCCTCTCTTCCTACTTCAGCTGGATGGCCTACCTTGTGATTATGAGTCTGTTGTGGGATTGGGTTCTATGAGAACATGTGGCTCACTTTTTGTTGAGGGTTTTCGGTTCCTCTTAGAATGGGATTGAATGTTTTTCTTTCCATTTGACTTTTGACTGAAGTATGCCCCTGTGCTGATGTATATACATTTTGTAATCGATGAATACAATTTTGCCATTCATAAAAATAAAAAAAAAAGAACGGAGCATTTATTTTTCAAATGCGAATAGTCAAGGGTGATATGGAGTGGACTTCTGAGGAAGCTGCAGGTGGGACTCATTGATACGAGGTGGGTAAGCTCCATCAACTGGTTCAAAAACGTTTACACTGATCGTGGACAAGAATGTTATGCTATTGACTTTTGGATCGACACTATGTAATACATGGAAGGAAAGTAACAGGAGAGTATTTAGAGGAAAAGAAAAAGCGATGGAAGAGCTAAGGGGTGAGATTATAAAATGGACCAGGAACAATGCATGTTCAACAACAAAACAATGAGTTGTAGGGAGGAGCTGGCCGCTGCATTGTAGATTTTAAGTTGACAACTTGTTTGACTTTTGTCTAAGATACCAATTTCAAGGTAGCGTTGTAGCTGGAATGTAACCCGACACACAATGGGCTGTGGCCTTTTCTAAGGCATGTATTGGCAACCTTCCTTGTACAATTTTTGAAAAGTTCTAATACAATTTCTTTAACTTCAAAAAAATAAAAAAGATCATATTATTCACTACTGAGATATGGAATATAAATGCTGAAAGTAAGCCCTAATCTTCGGCCAATGGAATGGTGACTACCAGATAACAAAAAGACAAGGTAAAATTAAAGCTTACAACTTTTAATGTAAATGTCAGTCTAGCCAATGTAAGAATTCCTTATCAACAGGAGCCAAAAACCATACTTCATTAAGAGCTCACAGATTTCATCTACAAATAAAAACCCACTCTCAAGACTCTTCCTTGCTCAGTTCACAAACGGCTCTTTGAGCATATAATTGCTTTTCACGAGCTTCTTTTGCGGCGAGGGCTTCCTCATCAAGTACCTGTATAGGAGACCACTCTGGCAATTTGAACCAGCCACCTTCCTTCTCTCTGTACCCCAGTATATCTTCTTTTATTCTCATAAGTTTAGCTCTTAGTCTAATGATAGCAAAATCCACCGTTGTTCCCACAACAGCGAAAATGATCGAATATCGGAAGGCACCGAATTGACCACCTAAAACGTAAATGAACAAGGAGAGAATGAAAATGAAGCTGTAGAAAAGTAGACGTGAAACCTCCCAAATGTAGGAATAATTGGTGGTTCAACCTATTAAATTGAGAAGCAGACAAAATTATCAGAAGATCACTATTAACAAGCCTTTCGTACTTGAACAACACATTCATGATTTGTTTCCAGCCAAAGAAACATTTGATAATGGATAATGAAGCTAATCATCTAATTCCATCACTGAATTGTGATTAAAATGAGAACCTATCAGAAAATATTGTTCTACCTTTACCTTCACACTGAGGTAGAATTGTCATTCCAAAATTAGATGATATATTCAAGCTCCACCATGGTAAAATTGGAATGTTTGTCAGACTCCACTCAGGAGGAAATAGGAGATAACAGAAAGACTCAAGGTAGTAAAACAGCTCCTTGTTGTGGACAGCATTATTATTGAATTGCGGTAAATAATTTCGTTGAAAAGCTTACATAGCCCACAAATCAGTGAAAGCCAGTGACTGAGCTAAGCTGCCCAATATATCATCTCAAGAATGAATACTATTTGCAAATACAGAAAAGTATACATAAACTAAGAATTCATATGAGATTCAGAAATACAAATTCAACTCTACCCTGAAGTCTTCCAAGAAGTGCACCAGTACCAAACCCTGCAACAGCAGAGTTCATAAGATCGTCAGGATCTGATCTTCGATTTACTCTCACAAATTCTCGTGCCCCTGCCAAATCAGAGGAGTCAGTACTGATATGGAAAAATAAAGGATTGTCGAGAAAGAAATAAGTTTTGTACCAAGACTGATAGTTGTTTAAAATGACCATCACCATACTACTAAGTGAGATATTGCATATTAACTGGACTTTCTAAACCATATCTCCGGAGGATTGTCGACAAATAACAGGAGAACACTTCTTGTCAACAAATAACAGGAAAACGCTTCTCCACTGATAAATATCAGGCCTTGTGTACCATGTAACCTTACATGTTTCAAGGAGGAAGATATAAATCCCGTGGGTGTGACGTTTACATATATAAGCCTTTACGGCTGAGACATGTAATACTCAGATTGCTCTCTCTGCTCTTTCTGAAGCATTCCTGTTTATCTCCCACTTTCACCTATTACAGAAGAAATATGGAACACTAATGCGACTTGAACAATTATAAGCGCAACCCCATTTACAAACTCTCTCAGTCAAGCACACCAATGAGGCATTTAGTAGTAATACTTGAAAACTTGAGTTGTCAAGTTGGTTGGAAAGAGTTTTACACAGCTATAGCCACTCTATCCACACATTTAGGTAGAATCACAACAAGTAGACTATTATTCCAAGTTGATCTGTAAACAGACAAAAGGGTAAATCAACCTAAACAAAATAGACAGGGACAAATAAACAAGAAAAGATGATACAATGAAACAGAGATAAATACCGCAATAACACGCAGTGACGATTGCAGAATTAGTGGCATAAGTAGCAGAAATGTGAGGGAGTCCATGCACTATCCGATGCTTAGACACAAGCCCAACGCCTCCCCCAGCAAACCCTGAACAAATAAAAGAAAAAGTGTGCTAATCGAATGGAGAGAAAAAGAAAAGGAAGAGAAGGGGGAAAGACCTGCGAGGAGAGTGGGGAAGAATATGCGCTCTTTCCAGTTGGCAGAAGACGATGGAGACGGTGGAGAGGTTGAATCAGCATCTAGAGGCTTGGAATTCATGGCTTCCAATCGACAAGTGGGAAAAATCTCAGCTACTGCTACTACTGACTATGAACCTGTTTGCAGAGTGGGTTGGGTTGTCCTCTCCAGGGGGGTTGGAATTAGAAAATAGAAATTGCCTGGGTTTCTCTTGTTTAGCTTAACAGAGTCCAGTCCACAGTATATTTGAGAAGATTCATTCTTTCTGCACAAGAGCTTGTTTTAATTTTTAATTTTTAAATTCAGTAAAAATTATGAAAACTATAATAAGTAATTTATTATCAACTAACTATACATTATTTAATGTATTAATTATTAATGAAAATATGAATAATTTAGTTTAATATTATATATTTAATTAAATAAATTACTGATAAATATAATCAAATTTAAAATTTCTTTAATATATATATATTTAAAATAAAATTTGATTTAATAATTAAAATAAATATTAGTTTATAAATGAAGATATTATTTATTTTAATATAATAAAACAATTTTTATTAATAAAAATTTTATAAGAGAATAAAATAAATTTATTTAATTAAAAATAATTATCTTAACAACCAAACAAAATTTTATTTTATCTTTAAAAACTAAAATTACAATAGAAAGTCATTTATAAATAAATAAAAATCAGCGGAAAAAGAAGCTTTTTAATGATTATTGGACAAAATGTAGAGATATTACATGTTTAACGAGTTTGGGACTGAGTTGGTACCCTAGGACTTGGTGCAAAATGTATAGAAATTACTACATGTGTTTAGCAAAGCAAATTTGATACGGTCGTTGGTAGTGGTAGGCTAGGACTAGGAGTGCATCTAAATCTAATCATGGCATTCATTATTTTGAGTTAAATAACTGTAAACATATCTCTCGCCAAGTCTAGTCTAATCTAATATGCCACTTCAAAAAAGAAAAGAAATAAAAATAGTAATGGAATTTGGATCACGAGTCTGATGAATCTGCTTCCATTTCTTCTGAATCTGACCCATCAGCTTCCTGCTTGACATCCAACTCGTCTGATCTCTTTTGAGTCCCCCCTCCAATCCTTCTCTTGTGCTCTGTCATAATAATAATAATAATCATTCAAGTTAGCATATCATGGCGTATGACACATTGTTAAGAAAAACCAGACCTGCAATTTACTTTTGTTATTAATCGCACTGCGAGTAATAGCCAAGAATTCTTCCCATCTGAATTTCCTCAGCTCTTCCTTCTCCTCTTCTGAGAGCTCAAAGTTTGGTTCCCTCCCACACATAAAAGCTGCCCTGAAGATACAAGAACCTTAAGATGAGCCTTCAACATTTTTAATCGCCTTCACACAAATCAACATAATGTCCAAGTGCATTTCCAGTTTTATCAAAAGTACTAAATCTACAACTAATTTTCATATTCCTCCCGTTGAGGATTCTTACAACCCAAACTCTAGTCTTTGACATTTCTTGTTCCCATATTCCTGCATGTTCATATTGCTTTATAGTTCAGGCTCATGTGAATCAGGTATGCCACATTCAACTAGAGAATGATATCCAAATTTGAATCGTAGAATTTGGAATCCTTAGACTGTTACCAACCAAAAATTTGCTGGCTTTCTACTTATTGCATCCGTAACTAGGACCTTAGAGCATCTCCATTCAAGCCTGTGAGCTATGTAAATTGCCACATAAGAGTCAAAAAAGGGGGAAAAACAAGAAGCCTATAGATTGCTTTTAGATTATAAAACCATCATACCACAGTAATTATTTTAATAGGAAAGGTATCTGTATAACAAGATCTATAATTCATCTTGTCAAGAACCAAAAGTCGTTGATTGAACTTACTAGAAGGTCACTTATAGTTCTGTCTATAGTTGTGATTAGATTCTCAAGTCATTGACAATCTTTATCCCTCAACAGAAAGAACGTTTAAAAAGAGATGAAAGGAGATAGAAGCAAAGGGGAAAAAAAATACGGCTGATAAAGGATTATAAAGAGAATAATCTGGAAAGAAGATTACAAAAATTACAGCTGACATAGATCATAAAGACTACTTTTCTCATTACAAAGAAGGATCGATGAGCAACAGGAGAATAATGACCAGAAAGTTAATTTCAAATTATTGTGCATATAGGTGCTTAAGCAAGCAGTGAAATGATTCGATCGTATTCCACTTTTCCAATTTTTATTGTCTCACGTCCTTCTGCTAATAAGTACTATGGTACAGAGCAACTAAATTGTGGGCTGTTACCTGTCATATAAATGAGCAGCCTCTTCCTGTGAACTAACAGTACCCAGGTGGATCTGCTTCTTATCAACTTTAATTGCGGCCTGCCATTTCATATTTTTGAAATAAACACCTCGCATTAAGCATGGTTCTTGGTTTTGCACATGCTTCCTCCTATGTCGTTTTCTGCGTTTAATTGGTTGCCCTACAAAGAATTACCATGGTGGCAAAAAATTAAAATTGAAGCCTAGAAAATAGAGTTAATGCATCTCCATGCCAGTAATTATCTACCAAACCAAAACAATTACTTTGTTCCTGGAAATATAAGCTTCATTTTTATTGTTACAAGGACAAGAATGAAATAATATCACAAACTGCTTTCTCCCGTATCAATATGAAACATGTCTTAACTTTAAAAATATAAACAAGTAAAATCACAGATCAAAATATTCATTTTGTGCAGCAAGAACATTGACTTTGAACAGAAGCATTTATTTCAATCCTTGAATAAATTAAGATCATAGTATAAAGTCAATGTATTCGTCTTTTGTTAGTTTATGCAATTAAGAAGCAGCCCCCAGTCCTACAAATCGTACAATGCAGTTTCTTATCAATTTTCTCATGATTAACTTACATTACCTTTTTCCATTATTGGTAGCTTCCAAGGTCAATTTCTAGTCTTTTGGCATGATAATGACATTTTTTCATACTGACACTACAACCTTTGCAAGAAAAGTTCCTTCATGAAAAACTAAGCATTGATTTATTGTCAAAAGTATACAACTGCATAGTTTTGCACCGCCTAAAACATTAAACTCAAACAAGGAACATATTTACACTATACTTAACAAACCTGGATATGGTTGAGAATGCTGCTCTTTTATTGAACCAAATTTAGACACACTTGAGGAACCAGCTCCTAGCTTGGCAGGGGTTCCCTGCTAGAACCAATGAACCAAATATTATAAAAGAAAATGACAAATCATGGAACAATGTAGAGTTACACCTAAAGAGTATTGTTTAAGCTAAACTCAGTTTGTATTGAGAATGAGCAAATGGCAATTGAATATCATATCCAACAATAACATGCCTTTTGCAAACAACCACCGAAGATATGGAAGGAAAGTTACCACCAAAATAATCTCATAATCCCTTTCTCAACAATCAGAGAATACACTTAGCATATAGCTGTGTTACCTTTTCTGCCAAAGCTAGACAAGTTAGAGATACAATCAACGGCTTTGACAAATTAACAATCTTTTATATTCCAATTGTGTCAAGAAATATAAATCTTAGTGATTTTGACAATGATGATTAAAACCATGATAGATCACCATGCCTAACCGCACTATTGTGCCAAGTGGAGTTTTGCAACTTATAAAACATGTCTTGAATGGTATGTATCACACAGGGTCCATTCACGCGATTAGATGAAATAAGCAGTAGCATACCTTAGCAATACGATCCTGATCGTTCTATCAAGACAAGTTTGATTAAAAAACAGACTCAAAATACAAAAGAAGGATATGAATTGCATACTCAGAAAAGATGGCATAAGAGTAATAAGATTCTAAAGTTGACCGCCACTAACAATCTAGATAAGATCACCGGTTATTAAAGAACCTAAAATAAGAGTTTCTCTGATCAACGAAGAAAAATCTCTCCAAGTGTTTTTGACTAATCAATAATATCAATCTCCCCTGTTTGGAAGCTTTTGTAGCTTGAATAAGTTTGTGATTCCCATTACTTAGGTATTAACTTTTGATAAGCAAGAGCATATCAAAAATCACAGAGCTCAATGTTTCTTTATGCCAATTAAAATAAAGTTCATGTAAAAAAGGCAAGAGTTTGATGACATTGTTGAAATGCTAGAATTAGGTGAAATCACAATGATATTACTTTTATGAAAGAGCCCATAAAAGCACGAAGTTTACGTTAATTGAAATGATATCAAAATTGAACAATTTATAGGAAGCAAGATTGAGAAACAAGTTAAGGTAAGACATAATGTTACCTCCTTTGGGTGGTTGGCATCATCTATTGGCAGGGGATGCACACTAACAGACTTGGCATTCTGGGTGGCACTTACCACAGCAGTTCCACTCTCAGGAAAACGAGGGAGTGGAGTCAAGAAAGAATTTCTCCCTGCATGGAGGTCCGGTAATTTTGGTAACTCAGGTCACGTTCACGGTCTTCTCAAAGATGTAACAGTAAAATAGAAGTGGAAACAGGATGTATGGCATCGATTGTTTAAAACTTTCTTCAAAGTTTATTCCAACTCTGTAATAAAATTGTATAAAGCACAATACAAGTGGAACTCACCAGCACATAGTCCCAAAAGTTTCCTCCTCCTTAAACTGACCATCAGTAATTGTATAACTTTGTATCAGTTTGCAATCACTTGGATAATGCACGTCAGCTATGACCTTGTGCCTGGAATAGACAAACAGAAAGCAAGTTTCTTATAATTACAGTGACAAAATTGATACAAGTGAGAATAGAAGTAAAGGACTCTGCACTCCCGAAGTGATCAGTTGAAAGCAGCATACAAAGAATGTCAAAAGGGAGATACCAACGATAAGAAAACACGAATTTCAGTCTGAGAGGTTAAAACAAAGTTCAAGGCTTCCGAGGTTTATAAACAATTAAATTCCGAGAAGCAAAAAACAGAACGTGTTGGCTGGTTAAAAGATCACCAAGCTCGAGACGAAAAATAAAATACATCGCTAAAAGCAAGCGGTTGGGAATCTTCATTGCCCAACTTGAGCTGTCAGCGCAAAACTCACCCCTAGAGCGCAAAAGCAATGAGGGAACCTAATTACTGCCCTTCAGAGGTTTACCAAAACAAATCGTTGAGAACAGCAAAACATACCAAGTTCGATTATAGAACACAATGTACGTAGTTAACTTATTCCCGCCTCCAATCACAGAATGCGTACATCAACTGGGAACACGACTCAGATGTTTCTGTTCCGAGACTCATTCAAACAACAGAAGCTAATCGAATTTTAATAAAGAGTGAAAAGGTGGCACAAGGGCTGGTCAGGGACAGAACTTGAAAGCAAGTACAAGAAACTATCGTGACTTCCAAAACTGGTAAGCAAAACAGAAATCCAGAACGGTCATCGTACTAAACGAGACTAAGATCCTACAGAGTAGTTCATAGAAAACCAGTTAAAGCACAACCAAAAACTCTTAGTCAAGATGAATTTTCAATTCTCTCTCCGTGGAAACAAAGTCAACTCCTACCAACCTACCACCTTTCAGGGAAGAAAATACACAAACCAAAAGACAAAAACCCATTCACCAGAAAAATGAGAGACAAAGACTTATCTAAGAAAAATCAACACAACAAACCCACAAAAGCCCAACAACACTGGAAGCCCATCAAAGAATGACAAGAAGACAGCAACTCAGACCATGTACTGGTAAACGAGAGGCGACCAGCGAGAACGAAAGAAGATAAGGTCCGGGATTTTGTTTACCTCGGATAAAAAGAAAAAGTAGTGGTAGAAGGTGGTGGTGGCGATGGTGGCTGTTATGAGAAGCGTAGAAACTGATGTGAGAATCAGAGAAACTTGAGGTTTTCTAAAATCTGAAAAGAAAATACACGGGGTCGTTAAAAGATTTTAGGATGAGAAGGTGGTGTGAAATATATGTGGATAGATATGTATGTATGTGTGTGTGTATAGTTGTAGGTGGTGCTCATGCATCTACCACCTTTTGTTATTTTGGTTTTTGGTGTGTGACCAAAGTCTTTCTTACGAGGAGGACGGGGCAGGGGGGGAGGAGGTCGTGGTGGCGGTGGTTCAAGTGGCATTTGATGTTTTAATTGCTAAATAGATAAGAAGAATTTTCTTTTCTCTTTTTTTTTTTGGAAAAATGATATAATTGAAACGACGAGATTGGCAACATATATTGGCTTCTTCTCGGTTATCATTAGCTTATGCTCTGACCCGAGTAGTATGGGACACGTGAAATTTTGTGTAAATCAGCAAGAACTGCCTTGCAAGGCTAAATATTCCTAACTGACCGATAGCGAAGTAGTACCGTAAGGGAAGGGTGAAAAGAACCCGAACATTTGGCGATCTCAGATGGGTCGATATCAATAATGTCTCATTATTTCAATGAATCATTTCTTCGGACAGAAGAAGATCCATGGACCGACCTCATCGTCTCCACCCCGTAAGAACTACAAGGTCACCTCAAGGATGCCCTCGGCATCCAAGGGTCGCGGACCGACCATAGAACCCTGTTCAATAAGTGGAACGCATTAGCTGTCCGCTCTAAGGTTGGGCAGCAAGGGTTTTGCATCTATTTGATTTATGTTGATTCTACTTAATATGAAATAGTTGAAAGTTAAGTGAATTATGGGGGCGTAAAACAAAAAAAAATGCTGATTCGGTCTGAGCGCAGGTTTAGGTTCGGCCTCAATGGGAAAATAAAATGTGGAGCACCTAACAATATATCTTCACAGACTAAGAATTACGAGATCGCCCCTTTCATTTTGAGGCGCGCATAAAAACATTCCTCTTAGAGTAGCTATTAATACGAATAAGAGAAACTCTGTTATAATCATTTATGTACATTCAATGTACTCCACGAATAGAGGAATACATATAGTTGAACATAGTAAAATAAGAAATTGAAAGATTTCATTGAAATTGTTCGCGACTGCTGGCACAGAGTTAGCCGATGCTTATTCCCCAGATACTGTCATTGCTTCTTCTCCGGGAAAAGAAGTTCACGACCCGTAGGCCTTCTACCTCCACGCGGCATTGCTCCGTCAGGCTTTCGCTCATTGCGGAAAATTCTATTCTTTTATTAACCGATTTATGTATAGGATTCCATTCACCCCACGGTTGGGAACTGATGGTTCTCATCCTTCAGAGACTACAAGTGTAATAGGAGCATCAGTCGATAAAAGGATCACCCTAAGACGATCATCTCACGACTATTGAGAACGAATCAAATCAGATGATTCTATTTCTCAACTTTTTTACATATTTTATTATTTATTATTCTTTTTTTTGATCCCCTTTTAATTTTACAAGAATATATGGAGCTCAGCATGGCCAGCTCCCATAGTGTGACGGGCGGTGTGTACAAAGCTTGGGAACCAATTCACCGCTGTATGGCTGATCGACGATTACTAGCGATTCCAGCTTCATGCAGGCGAGTTGCAGCCTGCAATCCGAACTGAGGACAGGTTTTTGGAGTTAGCTCACCTTCGTGGGATCACGACCCTTTGTCCTAGCCATTGTAGCACAGAGACAAAATGTAGGACTGGTGCCAACAGTTCATCACGGAAGAAAGGACTCACTGAGCCAGGACCTATATTTCTATTTCTATTTCTTTTTTATATTTCTTTTTTTAAGGGGTCTGTAGCTATTGTGTGGCATAGGGGTTACATCCCGGTCGAAATTTAATAGTATACCACTTCTACAAATCTATTTTTCAGGAGAAACAGATAAGATATCCCGACATAGTAGGTCCTTCCTTTTTTGGCGGGTTATGGGCGAGGAGGGATTCGAGTCCCTTCCTTTGTTTGGTGTAACTACTTGAGCCGGATGAGGGGAAATTCTCACGTCTGATTTAGAAGGGGGAGTACTTTTTTAGTTGATGAGGTTTGATTCTGATTTGAATTTATGCATTCAATCTTTTCACCTTCGACTAGAAAAAGGTATTTATATTTGTTGGTTTATGCCCTACTGCCAATCGTTTTAGTTGTAGTATAGTGACAAAATTATTAATAAAGACATTCTTTTTCTTTATTTATTAATTACATTTGATGTTTTAATACTAAAAATAAAATCCCTTAAATAATTAATAAGTAATTGAAATTATGATGAGATCATAATTGTGATATTCTATTTACATTAACGTATTATACTTAAATGTTCCTGGTTGTAGTTTCATTAAGATGAGATATTGTTGAAACGGTAAAACTAGTACACGTTATATTTCTTTCTTGCGAAGAAAGTAATTGATCTCATAAATTAAAGTATGGAAATATTTAAACTAATGTGTGAGTGATTATTAGAGAATAAGTCACGGAACTGACCCAACTATGAGAATCCTAAATGGAATATTACTTATGTGTCTGTGGATTTTCTCATAATGATGATTATATAATTGATCCTTAGACCTGAAATTACCAAGGTATCTCATGTGAGAATTAATGTGTTTCGATATTACTTATGTATTGTCCTAGGATAATTCAGTTCGTAGTACTTGGATGCAGTAAAAACTATATGGAGATAGTTGAGTAAGTTAATAAATGATTCGTTATTTTAAAGTAATTAGAGAGAATGTTTCAATGTTTTTAATTAGTAGTAATTTATGGAATTCTCTGGCTAGAGTGAATTGGAATTTGAAAAAATGTTTTCAAATATCAATTATAAATCAATTACTAATTAGTAAGAACGAACATGATTTGACCAAAAGAGTAGACATTATATCCATCTTCTGTCCAATTAGAATATTGAATGATGAAAGGATTAAAATATACATTATAATCATGTATGAAAAAGTTAAGTCAGTCTACTTTGACATTCCTGATATTTGAGTGGTCATGACATATTACTAGACGTCAATCTTGATTTATGATTATAAATTGTTTAATTGGAGAATTAAAGATAAATTAAAAATATTTTAATTTATCAAATTCTAATTATGAATTAGAATTATAATTTATAATCATTGTTAGTATATTAGGAACCTAATGGGTCACACATTAAAGAGCAATTTGTGAAAAAATCAATTTAATTAAGATAGATTTAATTATAAAGTTTGAGAAACTTTAGAGATCAAATATAAGATATTTGATTTTATTAAAATTAAGTTAATTATAATTATAATTATTATAATTATAATTAAGTTAATTATAATTAGAGTACGACTTTAATTATAATTAAGAAATTTAATTTTAATAAAATTACAAAACCACCCTAATGATTTTTCTATTAATCGGAAGAAAAGAAAAAAAAGCTAGCACTTTTACAGACTTCCTCTCAAAGTGTTGAGACATTTTTCTGTGTATACCATTAGAGACTAGACAAGTGAACAGCTCGTGGTAGACAAATCTGAGAGACTTTCAAAGGATTTCAACAGATATGTGAATAAGGTACGATTTCTTACGATTTGCATTCGTGATTTATTTAAGTTAATCAATTATCAGGATATGCTTGGAATACGTAAAATTTTGTTTTTTCCATTGCGCTTATAATTTGATCACAGTTAGATTCCAACAATAGTATCAGAGCCTCCTTTAATTGTTTATCTTGAATTAGAGGCTTGATTGATATTAATGTTGATGAAGTTTTAAGATTTTGAATCTGTCTATGCTTACGGTATTGCGACTGTTGTTGTTTGTTCTGAATTTTTAATCAATTGACAAGAGGAATATTTATGTGCTTTGGAAACTTGCATACGCATGTTTTGAAAAGCGTTTTTTTTGGCCACTATTTTATTTCTGGAAATTGTTTCGATGAACGTTTATGTGTACATTCTATAATATTTTATTAAAGAATGCTCTCTTATTTTTGCGTTTACGCACTGTCTAGATTTATATGCGATTGTATCTGGAATTTTGCTTGTGCGTGTTCTGTTTCTGGAATGCCCACATATGGAGTCGAAAACCAATTGATTTGCATCTGTTCATCTATGCAATTTCGTCTGATTATTTCTGGAATCAGTTTTCCCCATGCTTTTATGTCTAAGCATATGTTCATACGATGCTAGAAATTGTTTCTATTTTATTTTCCTAAGATGAACATTTTTTCACGACTGTTCATTTTCGCCTCTTGAAAGCCTTGTCTTTTCAATTATGGAAACATGAGTATGCGATAGTTCTGAAAATTGTTTTCTATATGCATGTGCGTATTGCCATTGTGCTGTTGTTTATTTTCTGGATTTGGAAATTTTGTTTTCTCTCTTCCATGCGTTTACTGGTTTGAGATTAAACTCACCAGTGGCATTGGCGAAACGCTGCGGGTGTTGGTTGAGTGGTGACGCCCCTGATTGCCGTCGTCATTGGTAAGACGATGGATGTTAATTGCCCATCGAAGGCCAACATAAGTGGCAAAAAAGAAGAAAACAGCGACGACATGGATGCAGGCGGCGTGGGCAACTGGGCGGCAAGGATACAGCAGCATGGAGGGGGGATAGTCGACGATTAAAAACCTGATAGTTGAAGTGACGAGGAGATGGAGAGTCGCGACGGTTTGCAGGAGCGTTGGAGAAACGTGAAGACGTTTCTGGAGAATGTCCGCGAGAACGACGGGCGCGGGTCTCCCTGTAAGCATCTGGAAAAGGACATAGTGCATGCGCTAGCATAGGAGCTCTATAGACGCGCCAGAAACCTTTCATCCTTTATTCATTTGTTTGTATTGTTTTTTAAAACCCTAATTTCAATTAAATTAATTTAATGGTAATTAAATTAGTTTATACTTCTAATAAAATTGAAAAAGTGTTTTTCCAATTGTTGAAAATTGTTTTCAGGGTAAATTTTAATAGTAATATTTTTGAAATTTAGTTTAATTTTTCAAGAGTTGAAATATTAAATTAAATTAGTTATCAAATCAACAATTCGAATCAAGCAAATATTTTAAATAATTTCTTTCATAATTAGATTATGTTAGAAATTAGAATTATAATGAGATTATATTAATTAAGATGAGATCTTAATTTCAAAATTAAAGTAATTATTTTTCTTAATATGATTAAGCTTAATAATTACATCGATTTCTAATTAATTTTAGAAAATTAATTTCTAAATTATAATTAATTAGTTTCAATTAGAATGAAATTAATTAATTAGACTCTTGTGTTTTTTTAAGTTATTAGGAAAGATGTGAATTAAATTATTTATTTCAATTTGATTAAGATAAATTAAATTTATGATTATATTTGTTTAGAGAATAACTATTCAATTTGTTTAGAAATTATTTATTTATTTATTTATGAATAATAAGTTTCTTGATTTATTAGAGAAAATATTTTTCTTCATTAAATTTTTTAAAAATGTTTTATTTATTAATAAGGAAAATTATATTTCTTTAATATTTTTAAAATTAGTTTTTAATCTATTAAAGCAAGATTTTCTAATTAATTAAGAAATCAATCTCTAAATAAATAATATAATGACTTTCTTAATTAAATTTAAAAGTGTCTTATTTAATTTTGAAAGTAGTTTCCTTTAATATTAGAAAAGAGTTTTCTAATTAAGGAAAAGAAATTTCTAATGAGATTAGAAATAGTAATTTCTAATTAGATTAGAAATAGTTTTCTAATTGGATTAGATTTTGTTATTTATGTAATTTTGAAAAAGGAGTTTATCTAAATTATAATAAGTAAGTAGTATAATTTATTGAAAAAAAATTTCAATTAAATTTTGTTAAAAGAGTCAAGATAATTGGAAATAGTTTCCAATTTGATTTGAAAAATTGTTTTCAAATCAAAATAAATTTCTATTTGGAATAGGAATTTAATTTATTTAGGAATCAATGAGTTTAATCTAATGTAATTTTT
>JAOSBP010000004.1:14804405-14819263 GCA_027563825.1 Erythroxylum mucronatum | reverse complement strand
CAAGAGAGCTTTAGTAAATTGATTTCAATCGTAGTTATTTTCAATTGTTTAATTTCCCAAAATCCAAAAACAGATTCCTTAATACTTTATTTTTCTTTAATTTTAATCAATCAACAAATCCCCTTTTTAAAATTGTTTTAATTGCATCGTTCAACTTTAGGCTAGTCTTTTAAATCAATTTCACACGGTTCCAATGAGAGAGACAACCCAAGGTTCAGCTTTCTGCAATCTTGGAAATATTTTATTTTGACCGATTTCCAAGGTCGATTTCTTAATCGAACGACAGAGCCGCGATCAGTATCCAAACGTTAATCTTACTTGCAAATGTCTTATGTTTAAAATTATTCCTTTTAATTATGGGGATGATATATTCTATGCCATATCTTATGACAAAACATTATTCTACTTTACAAAAGTATTGATTTTTAGGCTAGTCATTGAGGCTTCTGTTGAATGCAAAACACACTATTAGTCTTACGCTCAAAATCGCAAGTATACGAGTCGTACTTGTAGTTGAAAGCAGATATCGATCCCATGAGGATTGTGCTTAGGAACCACTTAATTCAGGTTGTTCTGTCTTTAAGAAATCATTTCAATGAAATTTAAAAAATAAGTAAAATAAAGACAAACTAAGAGTAACAAGGAACAATGCAACCCAAACCAAAATTGTAAACTAAGACTTGGAGAATATTAAGATTAAACATTAGGACTTGTCATTATCCCTATTTGCTCCCCTTTGATTAATTGATTCAATTTATGCCTGACCCAAGATTTCCAAAAATTCTAGCTACCCTCTCTAAAGGTGTAATTAAATGTCACTAGTTAAATAAATTAGAATTAACTTTGGGATCTCTTGATGTGGCAAAGCTTTTTTTAAACATTCAACTAGATATGAAGCTGTCCTATAAGCAGTGTATTGATCTATTGACATTTGTTCCTAATAAATGAATAACTTATTCTTTATAGGTTTATTAATTGTCAACTCTTGTTGTACAATTAACACATATTACCAAGCTCGCTATCTTGATTAATTGTAAGGTTTAAGCACAATAAATAACACAAACATGTATATCATTAAATCAATAACCAAAGGTTCACAAATAGTTCAACAACAAACTTTGAAAATTGTTTTAGCCAATCATAATATCCATAACATCCCCAATAATCAAATAATCCAAGATAAACATGCTAGAAGAGAAAGAAATTGAAATAAGATTGGACAGGGCAGCTCCTCCTCTTCTTTGCCCAATTTGAAAAATCTGGATGATATGGTGCTCTTTGCGTAATTGGAAATGAAACCTTGAATCTCCCCTATCTTTAGGCTCTCAATCTATCTTTTAGCTCTAGGAAGCAAGTTCCCCAACCATCTGGCAGCTCTCGGGATTCTATGTCTTCATATATCATAAGACAAGTTATAAAACCCTAAAAAATAAATGAAACCAACGTGTCTATTCTACATCCAATTCCCACGATCGTGGGAACTATCCCTATGCTTCCCACGATCATGGATTAATGTGGTAGAAACATTCTAAAGAGATTTCCCATGGTTGTGGGAAGCAGGCCCATTCCCATGATCGTGGGTTCTTGTTCTATAGTTCCTCCATTTCTCTTATCCTCTCTTGGTCTCTAGCTCAACCATAAAGGTGGCCACCCTCAATTCGTACACCAAAATGATCAATTCTTACCCTAAACCAACATCAAACATAAAAGAACAATCATGAAGATCAAAGTAAACAAAAACACACAAAATAAGCCCTAAAACATCATATGAATAACCTATTATGCAAGAAACACATGCCAAATACTTAAAAAAACACACACTAATGCACAACTATCAACTTCTAATGTATAAAACACCACTATGGTCGTGATTCAGTTGAAGTTGATGCTTTTTAATAGTTAATTGCTTCCAAATTTTGTTTATTTAGAATCTAAATATCTTAATTTGATGGACCCAAATTATGGGAAGTATGAAATCTTAAGAAGTAAATGCAGGCTATAACTTTAATTGAGTTGGATTTTTGATGATTCTTAAATTATCAATATGAATCTCAAGGGCTACTCTACAAAAATGCCAATTTGATGGAATACCCTAAGTTGATAACACATAAATGGAAATACCCTAAGATGATAATACATAAATGGGGCATGTTTATAGCAATGCCACTTTGACAGAATAAAAGGCAAAGGATTTTGCCTATTAAACATCCCTCTCCATAAAAATATATGAAAGAATTGATTAGAGGAACCATCTTATTATTATTTGAATCATATATAACATTAATGCACAAACTAATTGGCAACTAGTAAATGAAACAAATAAGCCATGTTTGAGTAGAAACAAACAAGAATAACAAACAAGAATCTCATTAAGAATGATGTAACTAGCAATGATTAGTCTACTTTGTGATCATAAGATAACTTGTGCTTGATTGTACACTTTGTTATTCTATGTAATAGTTATGGCTAAATATAATGAAATGAAGAGCCCATATTATGTTACAATGGCACTCTATGAGTTTCATTAATGTATTTCTGTAAACTATTAAAAGAACTTATGTAACATTTGCATAATTACATTAAATCAGTAATATATTGAATTTGCATATATTTGGTACTATAATTACATATTGTGATATTTTTCTTAGTTATAGTTTCTATTCGAGGAATCACAAGTAATTCTGATGCCATAATTATGTTTGAGTTCTTTTATGATGGATACTTCAAATTTAAACTAGAAACGATATATGAAGGTGGAGAGAAAGATTGATTTGGATATGAGGTAGATGAGATTACGTGGGTTGATTTTATACTTAATGCTACTAAGAGGTTAGAGCATAGAGAAGCATGGGATTTTACCTATAAATTCCCACATGAGTCTATTGAAGATGGTTTGAGGCCACTAGAAAATGAAAATGATGTAAGGAGCTTGATAGGTGTATTTAAGTCAAGAAAAATGAAGATAGTAGAGGTATTTATATATAGGGAAAAGTACCACAAGTTAAGAAAATAAACCTGAGGTTGATATTCCATTTAAGGTAATTAAGGATGATGATGAGGATGTAGGTTTAGTTGAAGCTATAAATCCACTAATTCCTATACCTGCAGATGCACCAATTCTAACACCCACATATACACCCTCAAATCCACCTATTCTAACAGCATCTAAAGTTAAACATGAATCATCAAATGATTTAGATGACCTATAATACCATGAAAGTTAATTAATAAATAACATTTATTTAAGAAGATATTCCTGATGATATTTATGAATGTGCTATAAAAGAAGAGTTATCGACCATGAGTGAATGGTGCATCAATGTTGAGAATCTTGACTAGGTGATCATGAAGTTGAAGTTAATGATGATATTATTGGTAACCTAAAAGGAAGTTTCAATGAGGATAGGAAGAAAAGCCTAAATATGTCCTTTTTATCTTCTAGTTTAAATGATGAGAGTTGTTTTGAAGTAAGGAATGATATTTGATTATATTGACACATTTAGGAAAGATTTGAAGAACAACAGTATTCGTATGAGATTTGACTATGTTTGTATAAAGAATGGAAGGTCAAAAGTTACTATAGAGCCTAAAAAGAAATGCAAATGGACAATATATACAAGCCTTACTTAAGATAAGAATGCATTTCAAAGACTCTCATTGTTATGGTATATCATTTGATAGTACAAAATTTGGTTACTAATGGATTGGTCGTAGGTACTTAGCACACTTTAAAGACTATTCTAGATGGCGTATATTTGGGTTAAAGGGAGTTATTTTAAGACATTACCATTAAGAGACTACAAACATCAAAGCATATAGAGTTATTACCACTAAGAGACTACAAACATTAAAGCATATAGAGTTATTACCACTAAGAGACTACAAACATCAAAGCATATAGAGTTACGAGTTATTCCTTGTATTTATTGGTTGGATATAAGGGGCACAATATGAATAGTTAAGAGGGTAGTCCTTGATGGTGATAGAATGCAACAGGGGTAGTTTGTTATATATAAGATCTCCTAAAGATGTGCTCGACTCGTGTTACATAAGTGTTGAATGAGTAAAATCTGGGTTGGATAATTCTTATAACCAATAATATGTATTAATGGTTATCATTTGAAGACAAACTATGGTGGACAACTACTGACTTCCATTGGAAGGGATCTAAATTATAATATATTTCCATTAGCTTAAGATATTGTAAGAGTTGAGAATAAAGAGAGTTGGAAAAGGTTTTTGGGATGCTTACTTGATGATATTAACAGTGATCAATGGGTGCTTATAATGATAGACAAAAGGTAATAAAATAAAATATTCTTAGTGTAAATTTAATATTTCCCTTGATTTCTTACCAATCATATCTTTATCATATGATACAGGGCCTATAAGTACTATTTGAGTATGAGTATGCATATTTTGACCGTCATTATTACTTTAGACATTTGTTAGGTAATTTACCAAGTAAGTATAAACTACCAACAATCTACAAGGACCTAATGAGGAGTGGTGCTACAAATTGTACACAGTAAGGTTATAAATGATAAATAAGTAAGATAGAGAGTATGAACAAGCATGCATATGATTGTTTGACAAATATTATTAAGAAGCAATGGTATAGACATGCATTTTACAGACAATGCAAGAGCAATTTTGTTTTCAAACAATGTAGTAGAGTGTTTCAATGCATATTTGAGGAATGCTCATGACAAACCAATATTAACTTGCTTGGAAGTGATAAAAAAAAGCTCCATGAAGAGATTTCATTAAAAGAAGCAAGGAATGTCATTTTGCAGGTAATAACATCATTTGTATTTGATACTTGTTTACATAAATGTTACTAATAATTTAACTCATTCATAAGAGGTGATGAAAAATTTGAAATTGAGCAATATATGTTATTGACTTTTTTCTAAGAATGTCAATTATGTAATAGCCATAAGTGCACAACATAGATGTAATTAGTACAATAGTTACGGGTTAATCCTACAAAAATACTAATTACTAGTAATTACCTTTCTCCTATTATCTGGCCTGAGGATTGATTTTGGATTTTAATAAAGAAAATTAAAACTTAAGCAATTAAAATAAAATAGGCAGCAATATTGAACATAGAAATGAAAGAAATCACTTAAAAAAATAATCAATATTAGGAATTAGTCTTTAGGTAATGAATCCCCTTAAAATCCTTAATTAATTAACCATTTAGTATGCAATTGTTTTATTGACTATTGGACCATAGAAATTCAGATCATTTATTGATAGCTCTCTTGAGTCTACTAACAACTAATCCTAAGTTTTTCAACCCAATTACTTAAGTTAAAGTTTATATGATTGCTTTACTAATTTCTGAATTCTGTTATTTGGTTTAACCTTAATCTAGAGGATTTATGTCGACCTATCTCTAGGTTTGCAATTAACTCCTTTCAATTAAGGTAGATCTATTCATCCATAGGATTTCTCAATCTCTATGCTATGAAATCAGATTATGAACTAATATTCCTAATATATTGGAACATATATTAAACACATAATTGAATCACAATAAATTAAAAAAACCATTGCATTAAATAAAAGAATCAAAACATGTTATACCATAAAACAAGGGTTCATCTTACCTAGACACTAAAAATGTTTAGTTACACATGATAGAAAATGAAATCAAACATAAACAAAAAGAAAAATGAATAGAAGAAAAAAAGTCATAATTTTAAATTTCCCTTTATCTCCTTTCAAATTTTCTTGTAAGGTAAAGGTTTGATCTTATATTCTCTTGGATCTTTTGATGATCTCATTGTGTTTTCCATGTTCTTAAATCAATATTATCCCTTTTGGATGTTCTCCACTTTTGGAATCATCTCCAAAAGTCTACCCCCTATTTCACCTCTGAACACGTCCTTTTATAGTAAATTTAAGGGTTTTAGGAGATGCACAGGCTGATGGACGGCAATGTATCAAACTGTGCATAACTTAAAATCTCCATAATTCAGGAATCTGCACGATCTGAGAGAAGGGCATGGGCTAGTACATGATCATGTAGACCTTCTATGCTTCAAATCTTTGTTCTATGCCACTTTTTCATTCGAATTCTTCTCCTTTTAGTCAGTAAAGGCAACGATAACCTATAAACACACTTGGAGCTAATTAAGTACCAAATATACAATAGAAGTATAAAATATCATGCAAATTCATCAAATATGGGTGTATAAATATGGTCAAGTGTGCATCTCTCAAACATCCCTACACTTAAGCCTTTACTTATCCTCAAGAAGACCATAACCAAAGTTATAAATCATACAACATCTATCCTTCATTAATCTTAACCTATCCATTCATACTATAAATCATCATATCATATTAATCAAATTAACATATAATCGTAGTCAAGTTATCTTAAAACGAACTTCCTAAGTCAATATTAATAGTAATCACATATGATAGCACGTCGTAATGCTAGTCAAAATAAACTAGACCTACTACTGTAGCAGTAGTGAGTCTACGTCAATCCCACAGAGAATGTATGCAAAGTTTATGAAATGAAATTAATCAGTGTTTAGGTTTTGGGGGGTTTGTTTTAGAAATAAGAAAAGAAAATGAAACTAAACTAAGAAAAACAAATTAAAGAACCTAATTTGGTTCTATCTCGACTTACAACCTAATTAAACATATTTCGATGATTTGTTGTTCTCAAACATCTCCTAGAAACTATTGACCATGGGTTACTAATTAACCCGAGTTTTCACTTAGGTAGTGTTTAATCAAGATACAATTGTTAATTAAACATAACTTATGAATAACCTAGGATATGATCTCTAGATTTAATTGGGTAGTATAATTACAAATTAGGAAAACCGATTAATCAAGGCTACATTCACATATAATGCATCCTTTAACCTACGTTAAGTTATCCTTAACGATTACGAATCGTTAGTTACTAGACATTAATTTCAAATATAACAATTACGAATTATATCGAAATTCTAGCAATGGGTTTTTAAATAAACGATCCAATGAATGCATTAAAATCATCTTCACAATACCCAAATCCATACACATCGGATAACATAAACAATTTCTAAAGAGAGAAAGAAACAACAAATACAAGGAAGGAATATTTAATCGGGTTGTCAGTGTCGATATTGCCTCCGAATCGGCATCTGGAAGCTACCCCTTCATGGGTCTTCTCATGTTGAGAGCTTACCTCCCTCTTCATGCTCTCTCGAAGCTCTCAAAGGTCCCTTATGATTCAGCCTAGAATAAACACCTCTCCTATTTTCTCTCGGCTGAAACTCACCAAAACTTTCATATCTTTAGCCATCACACCTCGTTTTGCTTTATACTAAAAACCTACATGATGTGGCAATTTTTCACGCAAGAGAGAGCCTCCGTGAGCAACTTCTCACGACCTTAGGAAGCTTTCCAGCCCTCCATTCTTTTTCATCTCACATTTTACCCATTCAAGTGTAGCTATTGTCCATCATCCAGCCTCCACCTTATTGCTCTAACATGTTCAACACGTGAAGCACTATGTAAGTCTATGCACAGCTCATGGTTGTGCACCAACTCCATCATGGTCGTGAGCACTTTCCAGCCCCTCTTCACACGTCTTCTTTATAAATGCTAGGTTTTAATGCATGAGCTTCTTTGGTAGCATAAGGTGTCTTCATCTTATAATCCATGGCTGCTGTAATTCACTCACGACTATGACAAAATTCTAGCAAGCAGTGAGTGGTCTTTATGCTCTTCATTCTTCATCTTTTTTGGTAATTTCTTGCCTTTTTTTAATCTTCCTCATTCTTGCTCCACAAAGACAAGTAGATATGAATCTTTGGAAAACGACTCAAATTTAGTACTTTCGACTCACTTTAACTTCTTTACTTCCGAATTGTGCCTAAAATCACATATGAGTCAAAGTGAGTATCCTAAGCATTTTTATAGCAATAATCACTAAGTGTTATGGAATAAATTCATAATCAATTAAGCATATGTCAATTTCAAGCACATTTAGCTTTTGGTTGTCCTTGGGCAGAACATCAAAATTAAGCTCATAGACCTAAAACATTTACTCAATTCCTATATGTTCCAAGAATACATAATCATGAACAAAAATGAATGACTTTAAAAAATTATAGCAACAGCTTAACATTCCAAGATTTTACTTATGATCAATCAACATTAATTACCTTAAAAAACCGATCAATCTAATGGTAGACTTGAAAAATGTGTTTAAATAAAATATATCCATGGGTACACTCAACACCATTCGTGATTATGAAAATCCACAACTTTACATATCATTTTATTTCTGCACCGATAAGGTTTACATGCAAAATCATGGTTCAAAGGAATTTTCAAGGTTGTAATGTAGGCAAGGTAAGGTAAGATGTATTTGGGTCAAGTAGCATGAAGCCATTAAAACTAGTGAAACAAAACAACACTCAATGTGACATCAAATGCAAAAACCAGCATTTCCTCACAATTGTGTACATCAACTATAATGAATGCAAAAATGATGTTTCACCACTCAAACTCAAGCTTCCACACACAAACCACATGAAGCATAAATCACTAACAAAAGTTGATGATAAATAAAGTTTTTAACCATAGGGAGTGACCATTGAAAGCAACATTCACCTCATGTTTAACATACTCAAATAACATACTCAAATAACCCATTCACCTCATTTTTTTCTTTTTCTTTTCTTTTCTTTTCTTTTGCTTTTCTCTCTTCTTTCTTTCTTTCTTTCTTTTCTTTTCTCTTATAAAAATTAAAAGAAACTACACCAACATGGGAATTTCAATGATATGACCTAAAATAACATCCAACATTATATCCAACCCACACATATGTACACCCCCACACTTAGAATTTTATATATCCACAAACTCAACAATCACCAAATGTTCCACTAACTTTATGGCTTATGTAATACATTTGGTTAAGTTTAAAAGTGTACAAAGTGGTTTATACAAAAAGAAAGGTATAAAGCTCAAAGGGGCTTATAAAGGGAAAAATTATGTAATGGGTAAGCTATTTGGCTAATGTAGTTCGAAAAAGCAAAGAATGTCTAATCATATCTATGTTAATGTATATGATAAAAATGTGGTCTGGAATAGAAATTCAAGGCAAAATCAAGATGTACATGTCATGAAAGTCACACATTATCAAAAGACAATGAGATTGATATGTATGTGTCAGTCCAATAAGGCCCAAAATCTTACCGGCTTTGTCTACTACTAGTCATTACTCTTCTAAAGATAATGCACATTGACTAATCACAAGAGTGAAAGTACATGATAAAGTTGCTCTAAAATTCTCTAGTTAATTGACACTCTAATCATGACTATATAGTCCTAAAATCAACAGAAAAGAGAAAATGTTTGTTTTGTTGTTTTATTATTTCTCTCATTTTGATTGAAAAATTAAAACAAGTAAAAACAAACAAATTCAAAAATACATGCATATAAAAACTAATGTGAAAAAGTAGAGGAAAAGAAATTTACTTCCCTTAGGTTGCCTCCCAAGAAGCGCTTTTGTTTAGTATCTCTGGCTCGACTCCTCCTTCTCCTTATGTGACAAAATTATGACCTTCTGGTGACACATACGATTTCTCCACGTGAGGTTTTTCCAGATAAGGCCTCAATTCCCACTCAACATCTTCCCTATCCTCTGAGTTTCAATCTCTACTGAGTCCATGCATTTTGGAAATATCTCGAATGTCTCTTCACCTTTTTCTTCCTCGTTTAATTCCCTTAACATGCTAGGTAAAAGTAAAGAGTAAATCTTAACAATAAATTGGAACTAACTTTTTACGTTCGAGCTGAAAGATATAACTTTTTCTGCTCTGAGCTCCTCTTCAATTTCTTGTTCACACGCAATTCCTTGAGTATTGCTCTCAAAATTCTCATCATTTTGTAAGGTTTCCGCACTAATGTCCATTAGGTGTACCTCAGGTTGATATGGTTATTCCTCTTCCATTTATGATTCTAGGTGGTTGATCCTCGTTGCCATCTCACCTATTTGGCTTGCCACGTTGTGGAGTCTAGATGTTGTATCCTACCGGAGTTGTTGTATACCTTGTTGAAGCTATTGAAGCTATTGTTGTACATCCTGCTGGAATTGTAAAGTATTAGCAGTGACAACATCAACTAATTCTTCCAAAGATGTAACTAAGTTTTATTGGCTCTCCCAATTTTGAAAACTAGACCAAAATTGCCTTTTATCCTGCTGGAATTATTGGATATCTTGTTAGGTCTTCTATATACTCTCTTGAAGCTGCTGCATACCCTATTGAAATTGAAGATTGTTAGCATTATAGGTCTTGATATAGTAGTCCAGAGATGTACCTGAATAAGAAAATTCTAGTCTATACGAGAATTGCTATGCATCCTGCAAACTATTAAGTAATTAACTTTGTTGATTATGCCATCTATAACTAAAGTTAGGTTCATTAGTTCAACATTGGTTATAAGATTGAGAGTAAGAGTCAAAGAAAAAATTACTTCCATCTATGATTTTTTTTAAATCATAAACACGAAATAGAAAAATTAAAGGATCATGAAATAACTAAAAAGAAACCAATTACGAACAAATATATACAAAACACCAATTAAAATCACAAAAAAACTAAAACACTACACTCCCCGACAATGGCGCCAAAATTGATAGCACGTAGTAATGTTAGTCAAAATAAACTAGACCTAATACTGTAGCAGTGATGAGTCTAGGTCGATCCTATAGAGAGTTTGTGTTAAGTTTACAAACTGAAATTAATCAGTGTTTAGGTTTTGGGGGGTTGTTTTAGAAATAAGAAAATAAAATGAAACTAAATTGAGAAAAACAAATTAAGAAAACATACAAAGTGATGAAAGTGGTGAATTCGCTAGAAATATGGTTCTTTGTATCTATCTCGATTTACATCCTAATTAAACATGTTTCGATGATTTATTGTTCTCAAACCCCTCCTAGAAACTATTGATTATGGGTTACTAACTAACCCGAGTTTGCACTTAGGTAGTGTTTAATCAAGATACGATAGTTAATTAAACATAACCATCGAATAACCTAGGATACGATCTCTAGATTTAATTAGGTACTAGAATTACGAATTAGGAAAACTGATTAACCAGGAAACAACCACATATGATGCATCATTTAACCTAGGTTATGTTATCCCTAACAATTACGAGTCATTAGTCGTTGCATATGAATTTCAAATGTAACAATTATAGCTTATATCAAAATTCTAGTAATGAGTTTGTAAATAAACGATCCAAGGAATGCATTAAAATCATCTTTTCATAATACCCAAATCCATACACATTGGATAAGATAAACAATTTCTAAAGAGATAAATAAACAATAAATACAAGGAGGGAATGCTTAACCAGGTTGTCAGCATCAATATCGTCTCTGAACTGGCATCGGGAAGCTACCCCTCTATAGGTCTTCTCATGGTGGAGAGCTTATCTCCCTCTTCGGGCTCTCCCAAAGATCCCGAAAGTCCTTCACAATTCAACCCAGCCGAAACACCTCTCCTCTTTTCTCTGAACTAAAACTCACCAAAACCTTCGTATCTTTAGCCGTCACACCTTATTTTGCTCTACACTAAAAATCCTAGGTGATGTGGCAATTTTTCACGCCCATGAGTTATCTCTCACGGGTGTGAGAGAGCCTTACAGTTGTGACATATTTTTCACACCCGTAGGTGGCTTCTCACGAACATGAGAAGCTTTCTAGCCCTCCATTCTTTTTTAGCTCACATTTTACTAATTCAATTGTAGCTTCTATCCATCATCCAGTCTGTACCTTATTGCTCCAACATGTTCAACACGTGAAGTACCATGTAAATGCATGCACAACTCACAGCTGTACAACAATTCCAACATGGTTGTGATCACTTTTCCAACCCCTTTTCACACATGCCTTCTTTATAAATGCTAGGTTTTAATGCATGTGCCAGTTGGCTCCTTTGGTAACATAAGGTGTCCTCATCTTGTAATCCATGGTTGCTCTAATTCACTCAAGGTTGTGACAAGATTCCAGTAAGCCGTGAGTGGTCTTTATGCTCTTCATTCTTCATCTTTCTTGGTAATTTCTTATCTTCTTCTAGTTTTAATCTTCCTCATTCTTGTTCCACAAAGACAAGTAGATATGAATCTTCAAAAAATGGCTCAAATATAGTATTTTCGACTCAATTTAACTCCTTTGCTTCTGAATTGTGCCTAAAATCACATATGAGTCAAAGTGAGTATCTTAAGCATTTTTATAACAATAATCACTAAGTGTTATGGAATAAATTCATAATCAATTCAGCATATGTCAACATCAATAATCACGTTGAAATCAAAATCATAAACCTTTACACCCGTAACAAAACTTTACTTGATGCACTCAAGTGTTTAGGGTGAAAAGTATCAAAACTCTTAAATTAATGTATAGTAGAACTCTTACTATAGGCTTGTAGTATTATCACGTCTCCACCATTATGTAAACTAGAAACAAAAATCAAGAGGTCTTTATAAGGTTGTAATGGGGCTTAGGTCAGGTAAGATTAGGATAATAATAAAAAGTGTTAAATTGAAGGAAATTTACTAAAGAGACATTACATGAAACTTGTTCACAATACACACAGACTCATTTATTACAAAACCAGTAATGTTATATATAATTTTTTCTTTTCTTTTTCTATACACTTTTTTTTAATCAAAGTAGTTTCCAAGCATTCATCATGTACCACTATTAAAGATATATTGGACCTTTCAAAATTTCAAGTTTCAAATAACCAAATAATGTAATAACCTTTAGGGTTCAAAACAATAAAGAGTTTTCAAAGAAAAAAATGGGATATCAGTTATTAATTGGGGTTATAGACAATTAAAAAGGATAAGGCTCAAACTTGGTTATTCCTAAGGGATGAAATAAGGTAAGATAACAATCAAAGAAATAGGCTAAAACTAGTTTTAAAGAAATTGCTGAAAAGGGGATCAACGAAAAAGAATATACAATTCAACCCCCCCTTCTTGTGCATTTGTATATCGATTATTAAGTCTATATTAACGTGTGATTCACTTCACTTCATACTTATGGTGATTACCAATGCCTCATTAGTAGTTTCCTTATTTGGTTCCTCCACCAGTTCTTCCTTAACCACTTTTTTCCACTTTTCTTCTTCTTCTTCGTGGACAAAGGTTTCGAGCTCATCTTCTTCAATTATCTCCTGCCTCTCCTCTACTTCCTCTTCTTGGATGGAGATATCTTCTTCTAATAGAAGCTTTTCTTGAAATGTCAGTCCATTAATGAAGCCAACCTTATCTTTTCTTCAATGTCGAATTTGCAACTATTAGCTTTCATTTCAACAAGTAGTTTCATTAATTTATCAATAATCCTCCTTCCTTTTCCTCTTCCCCTTCTTCATCTACTGGGAACTCTTTTTGCTACTAAGGGTAATTATCATTCAACATTTTGTAGGGTGTATTTCAGAAGCACTAGACAAACTCCCTTACATCTCATTAAATAATGTTTTTACTAGCTGGTCCATTCGATTAACCAAATTTTGTATATGAGCTTCTATTTACTATTGCCTCATTATTGACTCTTGAATGAAATTGGCCATCATATCCTCCAAAGTTAGCTCATTAATTGGATGTGCTTAGTACCATAAATATTCAGCTGGAGTATAATCGTTCCATCCATATGCATAAGAGTTGCACCATTTTGAACTATAAACATTCTTATATAGTGCACCCAGAGGTTTGATGTACATGCTCGATCACTCTTATATATAAGTTGGTGCTCAAATTCATGATTGTAGTAATTACTCCCAACAACACGGTCTGGATATTGATTGAGCCTTTAAAAACATGTAAGGATACCTGTCTCTCCCATGTGGTGATGTTATAGATTGCAAAGACATATTCTAACTCCCATAAAAGTTTTATCTACTCCATCCTTCCGTTGTGAGTTGTGGCTATGATGTTAAATATCAATTCCTAAAATAAACCACCACGCACTGTCAATGTAGAGAAATTTAAAAGATAATTAAATGAACAAGCTAGAAATACAATAAGATACAATAAAATAAAAATAAAAAAATGACTAGAGTAATAGCATTTAAGTGTTCTTAATAACACTGTCCTAGGCAACGATGCCAAAAACTTGATTGAATTTTTCTAAGTGTGTCAGTTATATAATAACCGTAAGTGCATGATATAAATATAGGTAGTATCAACAAGTACAGGTTGATCTCACTAAGACAGTGATTACTAGTAATTACCTTTCTCCTATTATCTAACTTAAAGATTGATTTTGGATTTTAATAAAGCAAATTAAAACTTAAGCGATTAAAATAAATTAGGTAGCAATATTGAACATAGAAATGAAAGAAATCACTTAGAAAATAATCAATATTATGAATTAGTTTCTAGGTAATGAATTCCTATAAAACCTTTAATTAATTAACCTTTTATTATGCAATTATTTTATTGAATATTAGACCATGGAAATTCCTATCGTATGCTAATAGGTCTCCTGAGTCTACTAACAACTAATCCTAAGTTTATCAATTGAATTACTCATGTTAAAGTTTATAGGATTGCTTTAGTAATATGTGAATTCCACTATTAAGTTTGACCCTAATCTAGAGGATTTATGTTGACCTATCTCTAAGTTTGCAATCAACGCTTTTCAATTATGGTAGAGCTATTCATCTACATGATTTCTCGATCTCTATGCTATGAAATTAGATTATCAACAAATGTTGGACCCCGATCTTTCAGTGAAATTTAGAAATAAGAACAGATATAAAATCAGTGTTTTTATATATGCATCCATATTATGTTTTAAGGAAATTATGAGA
>JAOSBP010000004.1:14782226-14793758 GCA_027563825.1 Erythroxylum mucronatum | reverse complement strand
ATTTATAATTTTAATTAAAAATTAAAAATTAAGTAATATATATTTAAATAATAGTAAATCAGATTATGAAAAAAAAACATGAAACAAAAACTACTTTTTATGGTTTTCATAATTTTTGAAAACCGAAAGAAACCAAAACTAAAAACAAAAACAAAAAAACTCAAACAAAGAAGATTTTTTACCGAATTTGAAAACAAAAACAGAAAATCAAAAATAAAAAGGGAAACAAACACCCCCTTAGTATTTTGTTAGTTTTGTTAATCCAAATTATCTTGATCCGATTAGTTGTGCATTATATCAGGTAATTATAGACATGTTTCTTAGAAATCATATTAACTAAAGATGTAAGAGTTTTACAAGTCAGAAAAGTTTTTTTTGTTTGGCTAAATAATCTTGGACATGGGCATATCACATCCTATGACTCTCTCTGGACATAAATAGATAGCGAAAAGATCAAATACGGGCTAACATGAGAGCATGTGCTAAGAAATGTTTGATATAAGTTTTACATTCAACTATACTATTCTAATATAAGATTAAAATAAGTGGACCTACCGTTTTGTAATAACAAAGTGGTAGTAAGCGTTGATCCCGCGAGGAATGAATATAACTACTAAGTCTAATCTTTCTAATATCATTTGAGTTTTGATTAATTAACTTAAAAATAAAATAAAATGCCAACTACTTTAAAAATAAAATAAAATAAAAATTGGGATATTACTGGTGATCTAGTAATGCAGGTGGTCCAGGAGTTTCTTGCTTCAAGGAAAATGTTAAGGGACATACATTCTTCTTATATCTGTCCCATTCACAAGCTTCCCAATGTAAAGGAGTTTTGACACATATCTTGTTGCAACACCATTTACAAAGTGATTCCAAGTTGCTTGCTAGTAGACTAAAGGGTATCTTTCAGAGCTTAATTCATCATTCACATAATGCTTTTATCCTAGGTAGATCAATCTCTGACATCATCTTACTGATCTAGGAGTTATTAAGGGAGTATGATTCTAGCAAACCTATAAAAAGTTATGCCATCAAAAGCATTTGACACCATTAGATGAAGTTCACTTCATCAAGAGCTACCTTGAATGGTTTGGTTCCCTAGCAAGTTTATCTCCTGGATTGATGTTTGTATTTCTACCACTTCTTTCAACAAATGGTAATCCTACTCCATAATTTAAAGGATACAATTACAAATGGGATTATTAAGTAAAATTATTTTTACTTAATAATTTTATTTTATTTTAATATTAAATTAAATAATTACTAATAATCTTAAAAATATCTAAATTTTAAATATGATTTTATTTTATATTTAAAATAAATATTTATTTTAACAAAATAAAATAATATTATTAATAAATATTATATAAGATATTAAAATAAATTTATTTAATTAAAAATAATTTATGAAGTGACAGAAGTATGTATAACTCCCACTGATGACTACACGTTTGCTGAAATGCCGATTGATGTTTACAACGGGAATTCCACGCTTTCATGATTCAGGTGTTTGCCCATCGCTATGTCGCTGCCGCTGCTCTTCTTCTTCACCATCTCTTTCCTCTTCAGTGCCCAGAGCACCCATCTCGTAAGTTTGCTTTACCTAGCTGGAAATGTTGCGTCTTTTTTTCTGAATTTACAGATACAGATCTGCTCTCAATTATTGTTAGCTTTTCAGTGTTTTGGCTTCTGGATCTGTACATTTTCCCTGTTGGTTATTGTTTTTAGTATAAAGAATCCTTATGATTCAAGGAAATAGTTCCAAACAACTGCTATGTCGTGAATTTTGTGTTTGGCTCATGGTAGTCTCAAGAGGGTTTAATTATTGCGGCTTTTTGGTTTTGGTTTTTGGTTCGAGTTAGGGCTTCAATAGAGTGCCGAATGCTCTTGGATCGAGGAGGAGATCTGTACTAGCACTGAAATCGGATCCGTTAAAGCCCCGATTGGACCAGATCCGGAAGCAAGCTGATGATCACCGATCGCTAGCACTTGCCTATGCTTCCTATGCAAGAAAGCTTAAGCTTGAGAATTCCAAAATTGTCAGGGCTTTTGCTGATCTTTCACGGAACTATACTGATCTTCTTAACAAATCAACTTACCGAACTCTTCTTGAGTCAGATTCACTGTCTATTGATGAATCCTCACTCCGGCAATTTGAGAAGGAGGTGAAAGAGCGAATCAAAATCACAAGGCAAGTGATTGCTGAAGCCAAAGAGAGTTTTGATAATCAGCTGAAGATTCAGAAGTTGAAGGACACGATTTTTGCTGTTAATGAGCAATTGACTAAAGTCAAGAAGCAAGGGGCTTTTTCTAGTTTGATTGCGGCGAAGTCTATCCCTAAGAGCTTGCATTGTCTTGCCATGAGGTTGATGGAGGAGAGGATTGCACACCCAGAGAAGTATTCCGATGAAGGAGAGCCACCAGCACCTGAGTTTGAGGATCCAAAGCTTTATCATTATGCTATTTTCTCTGACAATGTGATTGCAGCTTCGGTTGTGGTTAATTCCGCTGTGAAAAATGCAAAAGAGCCATGGAAGCATGTTTTCCATGTTGTCACGGATAAGATGAATCTGGGTGCAATGCAGGTGATGTTCAAGCTTAAGGACTATAATGGTGCACATGTAGAAGTGAAAGCTGTTGAGGATTACAAATTCTTGAATTCTTCTTATGTGCCTGTGCTTAGGCAATTGGAATCTGCAAATCTGCAGAGGTTCTACTTTGAGAATAAGCTTGAGAATGCAACCAAGGATACAACAAACATGAAGTTTAGGAACCCTAAGTACTTGTCAATTTTGAATCACTTGAGATTTTATTTACCTGAGATGTACCCTAAGCTGCAAAGAATTCTGTTTTTGGACGATGACATAGTGGTTCAGAAGGATTTGACAGGATTATGGAAGATTGATATGGATGGTAAGGTAAATGGAGCGGTGGAGACTTGTTTTGGGTCATTTCATAGGTACGCACAGTATATGAATTTTTCACACCCGTTAATAAAAGAGAAGTTTAATCCAAAGGCATGCGCTTGGGCATATGGGATGAACTTCTTTGATTTGGATGCTTGGAGAAGGGAGAAGTGTACAGAGCAGTATCATTATTGGCAGAATCTGGTAAGATTGCATTTTTCTTTTAGGATTTGTGTTGTGACACTCATTTCATTTGAGCACTTGAGCTATTTGAGTAAAAGCTTGTAAAAACTAAGTTACTGGACTGATTAGTAGCATTTAATATGATGTCTGGTACTGGTATAACCTCTTATGACTTTCGAATACTGAAAGAACGTTAAATCTCTTAGAAGACAGTTTGAATCTTAATCATATTTGCTTTAAAAGCTCTTCGATGTTAGGACTGAGTGACTAGATATACTCTTGTGTTGCTGCAGAATGAAAATCGAACCTTGTGGAAGTTGGGAACATTGCCCCCAGGTCTAATCACATATTACTCGACGACAAAGCCACTGGACAAGTCATGGCATGTTCTGGGGCTTGGATATAATCCTAGCATTAGCATGGATGAGATTCACAATGCTGCTGTGGTGCACTTCAATGGGAATATGAAACCCTGGCTCGATATTGCCATGACCCAATTCAAACCTCTTTGGACAAAGTATGTTGATTACGAATTGGAGTTCGTCCAGGCCTGCAATTTCGCTCTCTAATCATTCATTGCAATTAAATGCTTAAGAGCCATTGTCAAGTGGATCTCTGTGAGTGGTGTGCGCAGTCTAATCGACTGCCTTAACTTTCACCATTTTTTTTCCCAAGAGCAGAAGAAATGAGCCCCTCGCAAATCTGGCATATTTATTGTGTTAACCCATTTTTTCTTCTTTCATCACACTTACACAAGTCGTGCAACAAAAAAGTTTGTTGTATCTGGCTAATTTAGCTGGTATGAATGCCGTTGGATCTTATTGTTGCGGTAATTCAATTATGTGTTTGATCAGAAATGATCGACCACTACTGTATCTATTTCTGGTATACCCATCGATCATTTAAGCTCCCAGAATCATGAAGGTTTTTCACTGTTCATGTGAATGTCTACGCTTGTGTCATATCAAAGATCCATGTGTTTTATAGACTCTGAGTAAAGTAAAAATAAAAGACAAAGGAAGCAAAATAAAGAATAGGCACTCATCACTATATGTTTATTTTACGGTTGATTTGCTCTAGTTTACATTCGTATATTACAAGGAAAGAAGAGCATAAACTTCTCCATGGAAATGTTGAGTGTTACAAAAATGGATATGCAAAATACTACATAGGATGATCATTGCTGTATCACCACACTGAAATTTCCAAGTGAGAAGCAACCAAGTCCAATTTAAATTTATATTTAAACATTAGGCAACCTATTGTCCATTGGAATTCAAGATTTCATGCATACATCAGCAACTAAAAGCTCACCAGAAGAGAAATGAGAAACATCAGAATACCAGGACCCTTTCTGCAAATGAATTCTCTCTTAAACAAAATTGACAAGTCACTTGAGAAAAGCAATGAAATAGGCCAAAGAGCTTTGATTTATAAAGAAACGCAATTCAAACTACTGCAACGGAGTTTTGAATATGACATTAGTATATACCAGACAAGGAAATTTACTACATCCTCCCAAAATCACTCCACAAGGAAAACCCTAAGGTAACTCATTCAGGGCACTCTACACTGTCTTCAAAACTTCTATTCAGTAAATCTCTGCACTAACAGACAAAATTATCTTGATCACCTGCCAAACAATGGCTCCTCCCTCAAGCAGTAGCTGATACTCGTGGTGTCATAGTTTTTGCTGTAGCATTAAGATTGAACCCACCAGCACGGTTCACACGGCCAACAGTGTTCCCCATTTTGTCCCTCCGATATCCATCACCTCCACGGTTTGAAAATCCACCACGGCCACCATTTCTGTTGCCAAACTCTGATTTGCTACTGAAATCACCTCGGTTGTAGGCCTTGCCCCCCCCAAAATTCCCACGCCCTCTCACTCCCTCATTCCTATACGCAGCCCCACCTCCAGATGAAAAACGACCCCTATTGTTCCCTGCAGGATCCAAAAATAATTACGAACACTGACTAGCCCAACTAAGAATCCAGCTTTTTTCACCAAACATATTTATATATGAATTGGCAGAAATGAATCAGCGTCTCCTGGTGCATCATAAATCATGAAATATTTACAAAATGTCCTGTTAAGAAAAAAATATCATGGAGTTCACTGTCATATTTCACCACCGAGGATGAGGACCTGAGTTTGTCACTCTTATTCCATCCCCTAGGTCTAATCTCGCTCTTCTGAGACTGAAAGAAAGTAGAAATTATTTGGTTCATCTCTCCAAAAGGCCAACAAAAGTTTCCAGGTTGTCTAAATACATTAAGCCTTAAAACATTTTATTTTCTAAAGATGTATTGAGTTGCTTAATTCACTTCCACATTTTCAATTTTCTTTTTCACTTGTTAACCAGGACATAGTTCTTACGCAGAAAAAAGATCTAACAAAATACTTGCCTCTTGAAGTGGATCTCTTTTCCTCAACAACAACTCTACACCCATTTATCATAATAGGGGAAGCCTGAAAAATCAACAAAAATTCTCAGAAGAGTAAAATATAAAATAAAACCATTTATTATTTTCTCCCTCTCCCCCTCTATTCGAGTACTAATGTCACAATCAACTCTAATTACACACCAAGTTCAAGGAACACAACAATGAAGGAGCTCAAACTGCAAAAATTTACTTCTATATGAGCAATTAAAAAAGCAACCGCAAACCCAGAATCAAGCAAATCTTTACATTCAGCTTACAGGAAATTTAATTAGACAGGTCAATCTAAGCTACCCAGGAAACAGAGTTCCATGCATGCAATCAGTTTCAACTGTCAACAAAGACTTTAGTCTCACAAGAATAGGCAACAGAAACATATAAGAAATACATGATGGCAATATTTATTTTAAACAAGCTTTGACAATTGGCTAGACACTGCATAACAAGTCTTAAAACAACCATGGTCTCACAAACATAAAACTCATGTACTGCATCTCCTAGACGGTTAATAGCAACAAACTTGACAGAAATGGAAGGCTAGACACTGCAATAACTAGCCAAAAAAAAAACTTCAGATTACTTTCATTTTTCCTGGTTTTGCTACAGAATGTCAAAATTACGACTTCTAAATCAATAAAGTTTTGACTTGCAAAAACAGGTAAAGTTGAAGAAACCAATAACATAGAAGACAATCACCAATTTGTAACTGAAAGAAGGAACGTGTCAACGTCTACCTCTAGTGCGCTTTGCACAGCACTTGCCACATCAAACTCCACAAAGCCAAAACAGAATCCCTGCCAGAACAACATATGGACAACATAATTTAGTCTTCCATGCACTAACAGTTGAATAACAATATGAGACTACCTTCTGGCTTCTAACTTGTATACCACCAGTCCTAATAGGTCCAAACTTCTTAAATTCATTTTCAAGTAAGGCAGGTGTGGCATCCAAAGGCAGACCTTTGACATAGATAGATGGACCCTCAGCTGCACACATTAAGACATGTAAGCATGAATAAGGTGAATACATTCAAAAAGAAAGATATCTGAAGCAAGAAAACAGAAGAAGAAAAGGAATGAATGGAAAGGAACAGATACCTTCATTCTCTAGAGCATTTCCATTTTCAGTGAGATTTGTGATAAAGCCCTGAGTTTCAGTTATTATGGTCTGGGGCAATGAAGCGTTTACTTGCTCTTGGCTCTTCTGTGCAGATCTTAAAGATGTTGGTGAAGAGGATGTAAAAGTTGCAGCATTCTCTTTCATGACCTTCACCTGTGACAAGATTTGAGCAATAGAAACTGTAAAGCATGATCCCTTGAATGTATACCTGAGCACAGCTCTCATTAATGCTATTTTCAAAACAAAGTAGTTTCAATAAAGATGAAAAAGGTAAAGCACAAATCATTTTGCACACAACTGCTTACAATGGATGCATAAGATTTCTTTGGTAGTTCTTCAATCTTAGTGCTAGATTCGATCGCCATCTGAGATTCATCTGGAACTTCATCCATAACTTCAGGTATTAGGGGTTCCTCTTCTACAACTGAGCCATCTTCATTATCAGAAGGATCATATACTTCCTCCATGTTGACTTGCTCAGATAAAGCAGTTGCTTGCTCAGAAACATGACTGTCCTGTACAGAAGAAGGTTCTGCAAACAGATGTAACCGAGGATAAGTTAAGAGGGCAACACGAGATGTACACTCCAAATGTGATCTGCTTTCCCATTACCCTGTTCAGGTGAGTGTGAAGCTTCAACTTTACCAGAATCATGGTTTGCACTCTGCTGCTTGGGTTCATCAACATAACGGAATATGTCATTTAAAACAAAATAGCCTTTGTCTTGAGGTGCAAGGAAGAAACTCTGAGTAAATTTCTGCCGCACATTGTTGTTTCCAATAAGATACCCAGTCACAAGAACCAGTACTCCTCCTTGGTAAGATTGTTGTGAGTCAACCGAAGAAATTTCTGCTGTGAATTGTCCATAACCGAGTGAAAGTATTCTCTCATTGATGGCCTAATCCATGAAAACAAATCAAGCACTTATATCACACCAAAGATACGAATGAAGGCATCTGACAAACTATTTAACAAGGAAGCTTAAGTATGCAATGCATTAATTAATGAGAACTAAAACATATAAAGTTCCCAATTTCCATCCAAGAGGGATGAATAAAATAAAAGGCAAATAAAGTAGCAGTCCTATACACATATCAGCTTAAGCAAATGGTGACAGTATAAAAGAACTTACGTGCATGGTGGTTGTAATGCTCATAACACCACTGTCCTCTGGACGGCCTAGCTTACTAACATCCTGATAAAATCGGTGAACAAGTTCTGGAGATTGATGCAAGATAAGGTAATATTGGTGCACAAATGCATTACCAACCTAAACCAATAACATAAACATAACTCATTTCAAAACAGTAAACAGAAGTGAAAAGAATAGGAAGTAGATAGAAAAACAAAGCCCACTGAATGATAGTTCCAGAGCATACAATATCGGCCGTAGGAATTGCAGTTTGTGACGCGGATGCAGCCATCATTGATCTGTTTCTGAAAAGCGCAACAAATAAACCTATCAAAGCTCCAAAGAAACAACAAAACAAACAATTTCATATTCTATAGAGGTATTAAAAAAAAGATTCAGATTTATGTTAATTACTAGTATGGTCATGACAACGCAATCTAAGGCACTTAAACGAAACGAAATTAACTAAAGAGAAGATAAAGTTGAAAACACTTTTTAGCTAAACAAACAACTGATCCTAGCAAGCATAAAATCACAGTGAAACTTGGAAACAAGAAGAAATGTTTCCAAAATCACACCGGAGAGAGATTGACTATAGGAGATCAGGAACTACCTAAGTAAAACATTTGGATTTAGGAAAAGAGGCGTTGCTCACCTTAAGTCGGAATCGGATGAGAGAGAAGCGGCAAGGTGAGAGAAAGCAGTGGTAGAGCTAAGGCCGGGGTGGTCGTTCTCTCACCTGCCCTTTCTAGTGGCGTTTTCTAGGGTTTTCCTTGATCCTAAAGGGGCGCAAGAATTAGGGAGAAGAGCGAGGAATAGTGAGGTTTTCTTGGTTTGTTTTTACATTCCCAGTGAATTGCGAAACTGGGACAGTGATTTATTTTCCAAATTTAGAAGCTTCTAGAGTTTATTACATGCCTTATTCTTAGAACATGACTTGTTTTTAATCGGTTAAATATTTTTCATGACCGTTGTATAAATTAGTCTTACTGACGTAAAACCATTTTGAGGAAATAAACTAGAATTATCGATTAGTTGCAAATAAACAATGTTATTAACATATTAAAATGTACTAATTATCTAACTCATCAGAAGGTCATGTCTGTCGGACTCATAAAAGAAATAAATTAATATTAAAGACCTGAAAGAGAATTGACGGTCGTAGTTTTGCTACTATTATAGGATTGTATTTAAATGTTTTCTAAATCATAGTCTTATTTATACTTTTTGAAATCTTATGGTTAAATATGTCAATTGGTATAAAACTTAGGGTTAGAATTAATCATTTTGCCCTCATTTTACCTGCCAAAACCATTTACTAGGTCTTTGAAAGGTTTTTTAAAAAATAAGAAGTTTTAAAAATTAAAATTTAGCTGCGAATTTAATAAGTATGAAGAATTTAAGATAAGGACAAAAGAGAGGATTCCCTTATAATTTATGTGACTTAAAAATCTTCTAATATTTAAAACTCTCACAAAAAGTTCTTGTACTTTTTAAGTTTTCAAATGACTCTTTTTATTAAAAATAATTGTGAAGCACATGTGACATAAATATCGTATATAGATCAATTAAATATTGTTGATAAGGAGACTTAATTGAGTTCTTAAAATTGGCTATAATTAATTAAATCTAACTTAAATTGATAATGTAAGATAATTATAATATATCATTGATTTAAAGTGAGTTTATATATCATTGATTTAAAGTGAGTTTAATTAATTTAAGATAATTACAATATATTATTTATTTAGAGTGAGTTTAATTAATTTAAGTGCAAACCTCCAATTAGTTTCACCCAAGTTTCACCCTGACCATGGATAGATCGCCCAAGTTCAGATCCACAAGTAGTGATAATTGTCTTATGAAGACTCGTTTTCGCTACAACTTCAGTGGGTTTCCTTAATTAAGCTACTGCTTGTAGTCGTTGACTCATTCTTTAACAGGCACATGGTTCACAAAAAGTTGCTCCTTTGGACATATGGGATTTTTAATAATTGAGTTAGATCGTCATGTTAACAACAATTGATTAGTCAACGAATGATGCTTATATCATGTTTGTTTTATCGTTATTTTTAAATAATACTCTAAAAGAAGGAATTTTCGAGAAAACAAAAAATCACAAAGATTTTTCTTAGAATTTTAAAGATCAAGGAGTTTTTAAAGTTACTTGAATCACATGAGAGCCTTATGTATTTTACCGTATAATGAGTTTGTGGTTTAATTTTATGCTTAAAAATAAGATAAAATGTTGGACTTCGATCTTTTAGTGGAATTTAGAAATAGTAAATGAAATTGAATGAGTGTTTTAGTATATGTATTGTGTTATAGATGTTGTATGCTTTAAGGAAATTGATAAGAAAAGAAATCGATTAGTTTTGATGACTTTGATATTCGAATAGATTTGTATGAGTTATGAAAGTAAAGTGAATCAGTTGATTAAAATAGAAGTTGAAAATCAAGAAATAAAGAGAAAAAGTGTAAGAATATGAAGAATTGAAAAGGTTTGACTTTTTTCTCCCCCTCTTAAAAGAATTTCGTTCTCGAAATTCATACTTAGTAATCAAGTAATACATCCTCTTAATAGTAGTCAAATTACTTTCTTATCTAATGTCTCATCACACATATTCTTAACTTATTCACAATTATTCACCTCCTATATCTTATACCACCAATATCATATCAAAATCACTATATCCACAACTCAATATTCCTTAACATTTTACACAAGTCAATGGTCCAATTCTTAATGACTCTTCATATGGACCAAATCATCTTTCAAACAAATCCTTTGAATTTTATACATATATCTTTATCAATTAATCTCATCCTTCAAAATTTTCATCTCTTAAAAGCATAGTCAAATCAATTTATCCCCAATTCATCAAACATTTCTAATCTCAATTTCATTATTACAGACCTAACATCAATCATACTTCTTAACCTTAAACAACCAATCATTTCACATAATTCATGAAAATACATTTCCATGTTTATCACATTCTAACGAATTCAATCTTACCAAACATATAGCCCAAGTAAGATCCTAATACTGGGCTTTGATACCATCTATGTTGGGACCCGATCTCGAAACTGGACCCCAACTGAAAAAAATGACGAAAACGAGAACAAAGCAAAACGAAGGAAAGAATCGGAAGCGAAAACAAAGTGAATACATCGAATCAAACCGAAACGGAAAATGGAAGCAAACGAAGGGATTGGAAAGCATTTAGCGGAGAATCGGACTTACAAAACAAAAGCAAATCACTGAAGAACAAAAACTGAATTTCGACATTCGGGAAACGAAAATCTTAGAAACACGTCGCATTGGAAACCTTAGACTAAACCTATTCGAAACGATGTAAATTTTTTTTCATTCTAAACATCCTTATTCAATCTATCTTCAATCTCATACCAACCCAAACAATATAATTTCCCCCTTTCAAAAAATTCATTCTCAATCAAAACTCAATTCATACAATTTTTAATCATACTAAAACTCAATATCATCCTAAACATCAATCTTATTCTTATTCTATCTTTGTCATAAAACCAAATTTTATCAAAAATTGGGCAGCATAACGGCTATATTTTGCAAAACTCAAAAATCTGTAAATTAAAATCACACACTTCTATAATCACATCCAACCATAACAACCATCATCAGACCTCCGGTCCTGATTTCCAACATAAACAAACACACATCTATACCTAACACTTCAATAATTCTTAAGCAAAATCAGA
>JAOSBP010000004.1:14737649-14749609 GCA_027563825.1 Erythroxylum mucronatum | reverse complement strand
AAAATAGTAAGAGATTGCTAGAGTACACATTGTGGGTACTAGTAGAGACTTTGGGAAAGGGCTCTTTGCAAGTGTAGGGGATACACTCATCTCTGTACTGATTTTTCTTCCTCTTCTTCTTCTTCTTCACATAGTGATATTTCCTTCACCACCATAGGTGGGAACCTTGGATGTAGATAGTCCTTGACTATCGAACCAAGTAAAAATACTTGTCTTCTTTAATTTTCTGCAAGTTTAATTCCTGCAAAGTTAACAATTGTTTCAAGTTCTTGGTTTGAAAGATTAACAGTAAAGCAGCATTAAATCCCATCAGTACTTTACGCAAATATTTTGGATTACCCCCTAATTGTGGATCTTCGACTATAGGTGTATTCATTAGACTTTGTCTTGGATTGTCCTTGCTCTACTGGTATATTACGCTCAAGTTGGAGATATCCAAATATAACTTCTAAGGATGAGTATTGTGAGTTCATTCCTAGTAGTTAGATATTACTAGTTACTACCAAATTACAACAATCTCAAACTTATACATATATCTCCTCCTTGGAAGGGCTTATTTCTATATTCTTTTCTGTTAATTTTCCAAAGTGTAGGTTGTATGTTAAAATAAAATTTCATTATAAAGGTATTGTAATAGACATTGATATTTAAAGAACAAATCAATTGCTCTCATTACTATATTCTTATCCTATTCTATGAACATCCATCCATCTAATAAATGGGACCTATAAAAATTAAATGATAGATGTTCATAGAACAGGATAGAAATAAAGTAACGGGAACAAGTGATCTAAACCCTGACGTTTGTTCCAACTCAGGAACTTTTGTGTTATGAAATTGGAGGCCTTTTGATTAGCCTTACTTTTGCTTTGAAAAAAAGAACATTAAAGTTGTGCTTGTTTAGTGGGTATGAGGAAAGAAGAATGGGTATGGAATGAAAAATAATGCTCGGTAAGGAATTATGATTAGATGGCTTACACTTTGATGTCTCATTTTTGGGCATTACTCCATTCTTCTCAATTACGAGAGGAATAGGAGTCATTGCTCGGTATATTTTGTGCCTGTTTTGATGCGACTTCTTACCGACTTCTCGAGAATTTATGAAAATTATACGTAAGCTATTTGTGATTCATCTCTCACAGTATTAAACCCTTTGTATGTTGCAAGATATCCTCTTCTCTCACACTTTTGTTTTTGCAATTGTAGAATCATTTTTCACACTAATTCTTCACTTGGATTTAATGAAGCTAGAGGAATAACTTATAAGAAGAAGGAACACCATACGTTAGTTGAGAGATCCATTAACTAGGTAATCTCATAGTTTTCTTTTCTTGCTTAAAATCCTCTGTAAACAACGATTGTGAGATACCTTTTTGTGTAATGGTGATTCTGATTCTAGGGGTTTGTTTTCTTCACCTTATGTTATTTTAATTCTTCGATTCCTTTGGTCCTCTAGTCTGGTCCTTCAATTTCCCTTCTTCACCAACCACCATTCATTCTTCTTCACTGTTTTGAATATGGGTTCTAGCATATACAGACTGACACCGTCAATATGGGAAAGACCCATTTACAAAGACTTGATTACACACTGAGGTCCTCCACTCTCCTTCTCATTTCCCACCATTCATTCATTCTTCTTCTTCTTCACCATCTTCTTTATCCTATGCACATTAATCAGCAAGTGATGGCAGTGAAGACAGAGGAAACAAGCTTCTGGTGACATGTGAGTGTGACCTAGAAGAGGAGTTAGAGAAAGAAAGAGAAAGGAACCAAAGACATTAACTTTCAGAGATGATTGGTTATCTTGTTTCCCTATCTATTAAATACAAAGTTACATAGTCCAATTGTTGAATTCATTATTATAGTTCTATGGGCTTTCCAGCTTAGAATACTGTGGGTTTCGTTGTTGATCTTTTCTTCCATTGGATTAGCATTTTCAGAGATGATTGGATGGACTTTAGTGGTTGAGTATGATTAAGGCATGTTCTTTTGTTATTGATGCAGCATATAACTGGATTGAATACTATTTGTTCACCGGCTATTTCATATCTAGATTTCAACTTTACCACTAAAGTTAACTCCTTTCCAACAGTTTCTATACGTTGTGAATATTATTCCATTAATGGATGCAAAATTTATAAAGTCTCTGTAAGTGTCATTGTGGTTGCAGCACTATATCCTATACTTTAAAATCAGTTGTTTCTGCGAGATGTTATGTTTTCAATTGACTACTTTGTTGATTTTCTTCGTAAACACCCTTCTTCACATAAATAATGTATCTACTATTACAATGATAGTCTTTCAAGTTTGTTTAGTCTTACATTTCCAAGTTTGTTGCTTTTATTGCTTTCTGCTACTTTCTTTGGCAATAGGACACACGATGTTAGAAATCATATTTTTTTTACATTAAACATTGTTTGTGGTTATGATGTACGTGAAAAACTCCAAGAATCTAACAAGATTATCTAGAAATACCCAGATCAAGTTCTTGTAAGTTTTTCATTTACACTTGCATTTCTTAGATTTCGGAGCTGTTATTTTATGCACAATATAAATGTCCATATGATTGAATGCGGAAGGCAAAGGATAGGACAACTCAATGCAATGTCTTTCAGATTTAAGTTACGCTTTTTCTTTAAGTTAATGTTGTTTTACTGCCATTGGTGTTGTTTCTGTTACAGCTGCAAGTCCACTGAATAGAGACGTACGCGAGTAACCACAAGAACATTTCATATGACAGTCCAACATTATCCAATAGACTCTTCAACACCCGAATTACTCTCCAAAGAAATCTGTTGCGCAAGCTTCTAGAACCGATGAGGTGGCAAGCTTACAGCTACACATTTACCATATTCTCAAACAGAATTTGTTAGAATTGTATTATAAAAGCAAATGATGTGATAGAGAGAATTTCAATTTTTTCTTAATAATGAAAATCTTCATTCCTCTCTTCTCTGTCTTGATGCTCTTTCTTTCTTCTTTCGGTATTAGCTAAGTTTTTGTTTTCCGTCAAAAGTTTTCATGGTATCAGAGCCACCATGTCCAACGACAACAGCTCCACCAACCAAGGACCAACGTCCTCCGCAAATCCCGAATCTCACGTTCCGTCTAGTTCATCCATGGATTTTTCTTCTCTAGCTAAAACCCTTAATTTCAACCCTATCAAGCTAAATAACTCCAATTACCTTTACTGGAAAACTCAAATACTCCCCATCATTAGAGCCCTTGACCTTGACACCCATATCAACCCAGAATATCCTATACCACCCAAATTTTTTGACAATATTGGAACTCTCATTCCCAATCCTGATTACAACACATGGCGGAAAACAGATCAACTTCTCATGAGCTGGCTGATCTCAACTATTAATGAGGTCTTAATCGGCCAGATAACACACTGCAATTCAGCCTTGGAGATCTGGCAATGTTTATCTAAGACCTTCAGTCAGCAATCAATGGCTAAAATAGCCCAGTTGCGTCAACAACTCCAAACTATGCAGAAAGGCTCCGATTCCATCAGTGATTATGCAATGAAAATTAAAAGAGTCGGAGACTCCTTAAAGGCTGCTGGGGATGACTTGAAAAGCAAGGATCTCATTATGTCTCTCACAGGAGGATTAGGCCATGACTTCGATCCTGTTGTGGTTCTAATTCATTCTCAGTTGGAAACTCTAACTTTTGAAGATGCTAAATTCCAGTTACTCATTCATGAACAGCGCATAGCCCATCTTAATGCCAGTGCACACGTCTCAATCACTACCTCTCAACCCCCTTCTCAACCAACAGAAAACCAAGCTCATTTTGCCTATAATAATGATTTCAACAGATTCACTAGGGGTGGTTTCAGAGGTGGCCCTAGAGGAAGACACAGAGGTGGGAGATCTGGTCGATCTGGAAATAGACTGTATTGCCAAATATGTTCTAAACCAAACCATTCAACCTGGCAGTGCTTCAAACGTTATGACCAAACCTTCCAACGTGCTATGCCTCAATCTCCCCACCCTAACTCGCTTCACCCCACATCCTATCCCCCACCTTCACATCCAAATCCATACCCACCTTCTCTTTTACCCAATCCTTCTTTTCCTTCTCAGAGTCACTATCATCAGGCCTCATCCTACATTGCCACTCCTGAAACTGTCACCGACCCTTCTTGGTACATAGATAGTGGTGCTACCAATCACATCACCTCTGATTTAAGCAATCTCTCCCTGCATAATGAGTATCAAGGTACAGACACTCTTTTGGTTGGAAATGGTTCGAAATTAAAAATCTCTCACACAGGAAGTACTCACTTCTCCTCTCCCTCTCTACCCTCCTCTGTTTTATGTTTGACTAAGATCCTCTGTGTTCCTTCCATTACAAAAAATCTTCTTAGTGTTTCTCGTTTTACTAAGGATAATAACACTTACGTTGAATTTTTTGATGCTTATTGTGTGTTTAAGGATTTGAGAACCAAGCAAGTAGTTCTTCAAGGATGCCTTAGAGATGGATTATACCAAGTCGATCTGGACCTCTCTCGTCGATCTACCGCACCACACTCCGAAACGAATCACAGAGTTGGTTCTGGCATACTTCCCAGTCCTTTGTTAAATACAAACAAGTGTCACTTAGCCTCTGCTGTAACTCATGATCCTAATATATGGCATGCCCATTTAGGACACCCAAATTCAAGAATTCTCAATCTTATTTTACGTAAATTGTATCCCTCTAATCTCAATTCTCAATTAGATTTTTGTGATTCCTGTAAGGTTGGGAAAATGCACCAATTACCATTCACTCCATTAACAATCTCAGCTACTAAACCTCTTGAACTCATATACTCGGATATTTGGGGACCAGCCCCATACCTTTCCTCTACAGGGTCCAGATACTATGTCACATTCATTGATGCCTTTAGTAGGTTCTCATGGATTTTTCCTCTCAAACTCAAATCTGATCTATCTATTGCATTTATGAGATTTAAGCTTCAGGTTGAAAATTTGCTGGATCTTAAGATCAAATGCTTTCAAGCGGACATGGGTGCAGAATATTTAAGTTTGCAAAAAACACTAACTCTACAAGGCATTCAGACTTGTTTTTCCTGCCCATACACCCATCAACAGAATGGGGTTCCTGAGAGAAAACATCAAACAATAGTGGAGGCTGGTTTAACCATGCTAGCTCATGCTCATCTTCCTCTCAAGTTTTGGCAAGAGGCTTTTGAATACGCTACTTATCTCCAGAATCTCACACCATCATCCACTTTGAACTTTATTTCACCTTTTGAGAAACTATTTCACAGAACTCCTGACTACAGCTTTCTGAAAGTCTTTGGGTGCTCAGTATTCCCTTATTTACGGCCCTACTCACCTCACAAATTTGACTTCCACTCACAGAAGTGCCTATACTTAGGCATCAGTTCAACTCATAAAGGGTATAAGTGCATGGACAGGACAGGACGAGTCTTCATCACCAGGCATGCCATTTTCAATGAGGTACAATTTCCTTACTCTGAACTATTCTCTTCTTCCTCCACTGTTTCTTCTCCTTCCACGTCTTCTTCCTCCATTACCACATTGTTGCCACTCACTCCACCTATCCAGACTTTCCCTCCAAACCCAGATCCAAACCACCACCCTACCAATACCCACGGTTCCCATCCCTCAGCTACTACTGAACCTACCTCATCTTCTCCAATATCTCACCCTCACCTTGAGCCACGTCCCATGCACCGCACCCATACCATGACCACCAGATCCCAATCTGGCATTTTTAAACCAAAATTTTACATGGCCACCACAGCTACAGAACCCACCACTGTTCAACAAGCCCTTTCCGACCCCAAATGGCTTGCTGCCATGCACGATGAGCTCACTGTCCTTCAAACCAATAACACCTGGGTACTTGTCCCTCCTTCCCCTAGCTATAATGTGATCGGTTCTAAATGTTTCTTTCGTCTTAAATACCGACCGGATGGCACCATTCTCAAATATAAAGCTCGTCTTGTTGCCAAGGGATTCCATCAAACCCCTGGCATTGACTTTGATGAAACCTTTAGTCCAGTTATCAAGGCCTCTACCCTTCGCATTATCCTTTCATTAGCTGTTCATTATAAATGGTCCATCAGGCAGGTTGATGTTAACAACGCCTTTCTTAATGGGGACCTAACTGAGACTGTTTATATGTCCCAACCTCCCCAATTCGTTGACCCCAAATATCCTCACCATGTTTGCCGTCTAAACAAAGCTATTTATGGGCTCAAACAAGCCCCAAGATCCTGGTTCCATAAACTGCAGCAAGCACTTCTATCCTGGGGTTTCCTAAACTCTGTCTCAGATGCAAGTCTTTACATACACAAATCGGCTGGGACTACTACTTACCTTTTAGTTTATGTCGATGACATTCTCATCACTGGGAATGATTCATCTTACATAGCCAATCTCATTTCAAGACTTAACTCAACCTTTGCCCTTAAAGACCTTGGGGACATCCATTATTTTTTAGGCTTTGAAGCCTATCGAGATTCCACTGGACTCTTTCTCTGCCAATCTAAATATATCATGGACATTCTTAAAAAGACACATATGGAGAACTGTAAACCCAGTCCTACGCCTTTTGGTAGTAGCTCCAAGCTTATCCACTCCGACTCCCCTATTTTCGAAGATCCCACTCTTTTTAGAAGTACCATAGGTTCTCTACAATATCTTGTCCACACTAGACCAGATATCGCCTTTTCTGTCAACCGTCTCAGCTAGTTCCTTGTCCAACCTACACATGCTCACTGGGCTGCCTGCAAACGCATTTTGCGTTATCTCAAAGGCACTATGCATCTTGGCCTCACCTTCTCAAAATCCAGTCTTAACCTTTCTCTTTACAGTGACTCTGATTGGGCTAGCTGCCCACGTGACAGAAGAAGTACCACTGGTTATTGCCTCTTTCTCGGTCACAACTTAATCACCTGGAGCTCAAAGAAACAAACTGTTGTCGCCAGATCAAGCACCGAGGCGGAGTATCGCTCAATGGCTGCTGCTACTACTGAAGTCTTATGGCTGCAAAATTTATTTTCTGAACTTGGTGTTCCCGTTAGACTACCAACTGTCCTTTGGTGTGACAATATGAGTGCTATTGCATTAGCCTCTAACCCCGTTTTTCATGCTCGCACGAAGCACATTGAGCTTGACGTTCATTTTGTCCGAGAAAAAGTTTTGGCCGGAGTCATCCAACCCAGATATGTGCCATCAGCAGACCAACTTGCCGATATATTCACCAAGTCACTCCCACAACAACTTTTCAATCACTTTTGTATCAAATTGAATCTACGGTTTTCACCTCAGTTCAATTTGAGGGGGGATGTTACAGCTGCAAGTCCACTGAATAGAGACGTACGCGAGTAACCACAAGAACATTTCATATGACAGTCCAACATTATCCAATAGACTCTTCAACACCCGAATTACTCTCCAAAGAAATCTGTTGCGCAAGCTTCTAGAACCGATGAGGTGGCAAGCTTACAGCTACACATTTACCATATTCTCAAACAGAATTTGTTAGAATTGTATTATAAAAGCAAATGATGTGATAGAGAGAATTTCAATTTTTTCTTAATAATGAAAATCTTCATTCCTCTCTTCTCTGTCTTGATGCTCTTTCTTTCTTCCTTCGGTATTAGCTAAGTTTTTGTTTTCCGTCAAAAGTTTTCAGTTTCACTCTTATTTATCATGAAATTTTTCCTTTTATAGATGCAACCCATCCCTTCTTGGCTATTGCCTTATTGAATTTAATAAGCACTTTAACCTTTACTTCTACAATGCAATCCAACCATATCTGCTATAGTCATACATAAATAACACAAAGAATCTACTCTCATTTAGTGAAACCTCACTCATAGGTTAACATACATCAGTATTTTGCTCTCTAAGAAGTTTGTAAAAGAAAATCTTACTTGCTTACTAAGCTGATATGATTGACAAATTTCTTAATTTTTAATCACTTTAGAAAGATCTTGTACAGCATCATTGTCGTGCATATTTTTAAATGCATCAAAACAAATAGGTCCCATTACGTTATGTCATATTACAAATTTGTTAATTAACATAGGCAACTTAGCAACATATATAAAAGTATTCTCTTTAAAAGACTTTTCTTAACATTCTACTCAATAAAACAAAGTTTGCTCTTTATGCAAATTCTTATCAATTTGAGCTCCTTTAATATCAATTATCACTCATTCACCACTAGCAAAGTTCATTCATATCTTTTATTAATCAGTTGACCAAAACTAGATATATTTTTATCAAGGTTGGGAACTATAAGTACAACAGCTATTAACTTTAAAGTATGCATAGGAAATGATCTTCTTTTCACTTTCAAGAGTACACCATTGACATATCTCACTTTTCTTGGAAGATGAAATTAATGACCTTGAAGGGACACTTATTATTATAATCCATATGACATTATTATAATCCATATGACATAGCTATGAATAATTGATAATGTAAGCAGTTAAGGCAACAACAGTAAAATGATCAATCTTTCTCTATTTCCTTTGCTTATTGTTTTATCTCTTTTCCACTGCCATTACTTAGCTTTTCGATATGCCCTATCTATATGTTGTACAATTACTTTATGAATTTTTTAATGTAGCTCAACATGGAAACTTGTGATACCGAAACAAACAACAAATAATATGATGGGTTTCTTATTTATTTTTTTTTCTTATTTGTTATTCATTAGGTTAACTATTTTTTGTACCTTCAAGATAAGGTCTGTGAAATTAAAACAAAGGAGGAAAAAATGATTGATAGAATGAGATGGATGTTTAGATTGACCATAGATTGTGATAATGCCTGCATTAGTGAACTTTGTATAGATAGGGCAACCTTTAGGATAATATGGTAAAAGATGTCGAGGGTTTAAAACCCACTAGAAACACATCCGTAGAAGAGCTTGTAGCAATGTTCATATACACCTTAACTCACCATAAAAAGAGTAGGATAATTAGCCTACCTTTTCTCCGTAGTAAAGAAACCATAAGTCGGCAATTCCATCAAATTCTTCATGAAATTATGAGATTGCATCATATTTTGCTCAAAAAGTTGAAGCCTATTACTTAAGATTGTCAAAATGAGAGATGGAAATGTTTTCAGGTAATTGAACATTATAACCAACCCATAACATTAATATCAAAACTTTTATGTGCTAAAGCACCTTTTTTTAATTTGTAGGTGTTAAGTCAATTTAATTACACATATTTTGGGCGTAATTATTGTTAAGGTGTTGAAATTATTATCCGAATTTAATGGAATTGTTTTATGATTGTTTACGGATGATTTTCAATACCAAAAAGATGAAAAAGGATCGAAAAGAGGAAAAATATGGAAGAAATCCCAAATCTGCAAAATTCCAGAATTTGTCTCAAATCAGAACACAACCATCGAAGATCATCTCAACCTCTTTTCAAGAAGACCCATCTCAACCTCTTTTCCTGTAGTGCAAGAGAAACAACATGTCATCGCTTCGACCAATACACCATCCAAACGACAAAAGTTTATCATGTGCGATTGTGAGGTATATCAATTACACTTTCTTCCTTTTACATTTTGTCAACTTACCTATCCATAATTCCTTGATAACTAACAGGGATCGCAAGTTGAGGGTATCACATTCAACAATGATATCCATAGAATCGGCAACATCTTACAGCCGTGTGAGAAGTATATCATTTCTAATGCGATTGTCAAATCGATCCTGCCTCAATATCGAACCAAAAATTTGGAAATACAGTGGATTATTACAAGCCAGACTGTCATCGAGCCTGTGACAGAGAAGGATGCAGTCATCCCTTTCAAATTCAACTTTACACCTTTCACAAATCTTATCGATTTTGTTGACAACAAGTAGAAATCAGTTGGTCAGATGCTTAACATATTTCTTGATACAGTGTTGAAAAAACGTTTCCATAACTAATTACATTCATCTCTGACATATGATAGATATTTTAGCCGTCGTTGTAGAAATGTTGGATAAAAAATCATCAAAGATGCAAAAGCTTCAATTGTGCAAAAATTTGTTATCATGAACAAAGAGTAATTCGTTAATATTTTGTGTTAAAGTGAAAAAAAATTCCCACTTTTCTAACATCTCTTGTTTCTCATCAGGCAAAAAATAGTGATACTATCACTGTGGAATTCTTTTGTTGACAACGAAGGCCAGCGAATTGCGGAATCGCTTCACTCTCATCCAGTTATTGTCTGCACAAGGCTTAAAGTCAACTTCTACAGTGGTATTTATTCCTTCCTCCTAATGTTACATCTTACGCTATCCCTTTTTATTCTATCTTAAACATTCATTTTCAAATGTTAGGTGTTGCATTATCAACATGGTTCGACTCAGCGATCCTCGTTGACCCACCAATACAAGAAGTTGCAGATCTTAAAAATTGGTAATCCATTATGTTACATATAACGTTTCAAATACTTCGTTACAAATTATATAGCAAATTTTAAGATTCTTCATATTTTCATGTATCTAATTATCACATTACAGGGCGCGACGAAATAACCGTGAAATTAAAAACCATATCGATCAGCGGTCTTATTTCAGATATAACCCTCATATATCTTCTGGATCTCGCCAAAAAATCACCAAGATCATGTTTCTAGATTCTACCCCCAAGGTAATCACATCTTCATATTCCTGTTCAATATATGACTTAAAACTAGTTCCTCTAAATCTTCTTATCGGTTTTACCCTAGATATCATGGATTGAAGCCAAAATTTTCTTTCAACACATCCTACAAAAATATTGGTATATAGCGTGCAACAAATGCTTTCGGTCTACAGCTGCTGTATACAGAGTTTTGTTCACTTGTAATTATTGCCAAAAAAAGTAACAGCTGAACCAAGGTTTCTCCCTTCTATTTGCAATCTTCGATTTGTTGGTTATTCCTTCCGTGTACATATTTAAATTTTCGCTCACCTTTTACAGTCGCATGTCACCTGTGTATGTTTTTTACCAACAGTTTTCTTATTTAACTATTCTCACTTTATTGTACAAGTGCCGATACGACATGGACTTGACAGACGAAACCGGAACTATCAGGGCTTCAATTTTCGTCGACATAGCTGAAAAACTTATAAACTTCACCGCCGTTGAAACTATGCACTATTACAATGAGGTTATACTTTTCCTTCCTTCTTTCATTTACATCTCCGATTTAATCAATCCGAAATATCTTTATATACTTATTCTACCCACGATGGACATTTATTCTTTTGCCTTATAAGAACATGGATCTGCCGTTAGAGGACCTGCACCAACGGTTGAAAACCGATACGTTTGTGCTCCATGTGAAACTAGCAATCACTCAATCATCAGATACAGTCCAACGATTTACGGTCGTTTACCACCACAAAATTGATGCTCATGAACTACAAGAGGCTTCATTTTCACCTGCAAAAATGACCAACCTTTAAGTCACGATCAAAATACCAGTCATGCAATTACGCCTTTAACAATCTTAGGTCCTTTTTATTCCTCCTTCATTTTCATTTTCATTTCATCTTTTTTTATTCCTCTATGTACCATTTAGTTTAAGTAATCTTACTATATATCACTGTCTGTGCGTCGTAACGCTAATCAAAATTAAAATAACTAGACTACTACTGTAGAGTGGTGAGTCTAGGTTGATCCCACAGAAAGTGAGTGTAAAGTTTTTGAAATAAAAATAACCGGTGCTTACACTAAAAGGGGGGGTTTTGGATTTTTAAAGAAGAAAATAAAAATAAAAAATAAAATAAAACTAACTAATAAAAGCAAATTAAAGAAAACATGCAATAAAATGAAAAATGTGGGAAATTTGGTAGGGACCCGGTTCTTTAGTTCAATCTCAGCCTAATCCTTAATTAAGCATATTTTATTAATTTGTTGTTCTTTAACCTCTCCTAGAAACTATTAATCGTGGGTTAAAAATTAA
>JAOSBP010000004.1:14719582-14733678 GCA_027563825.1 Erythroxylum mucronatum | reverse complement strand
TATTTCTAAATTATTACTTATATTCATCTAAAAAATATAAATTAAATTAAATAGTAAATAAATTTTGGCTTTTGAGTAACAAAATATTATTTTAGATGACAGATATGTTATGTAAATATCATTATTTTATTGTCTTCTAACAAATAAAAAATAAAATTAAGAGTAAATTATATTTTGAATCTAGTAATTTCCTTAATGTTAAAAGTTAAAACACTAGGTAAAATTAAAAGTTGTATCAATTGAATGTTGAAATTTGACGTGGAGCACCATATAATCACTATAATGCCAAGTCTGCATATAATTCCATAACGAAAAAGAATAAAAAATAATTTCATTTTAGATTAAAGAATTAAAGGGTTTTTTAGTGTTTTTTAAAACCCAAAGATTTGAATGACACTAATATTTTTCAAAAAGTTTGAGTAAATATAAAACATTTTAAATTAAAGAATTTGTAGCCCTATTTTTCTAGTTTACTTCAAAACAAAAATCATCTCATTTGGAATCCTATAGATCCAAATATAATCAAAACACTGAAGTATGTCTAGTAAATTAATCCTATCAATTATCATTCTTCAACATAGTCACATTTCCATCTTAAATTCACAAACCAAATCAATTCAGAAAGCTAGGATTTTTGCTGTGATAGATAAAGACAAAAAAGTTGAAGAACATACACTGTCAAACCCGACCCACGTTCTTCACTCTAACCCTCTCAATTGATTTTAGATTGTTATGAATTTTGGTGGAGAGGTAGAGCAATGTCTTACGAGTCCAATGGTTTAAAAACCAAGTCATTTGGAGGTCAGATGAAGAAGATATAACCAAAAACCCATTGAATGTTCATCAGCCAACAACTCTTGAAAGTCGCCATCATGCAATTGCACGATGGCGACACTCACCTTTCAAACAACAAAGTCGCTATCGTGCAACCCTTAAACACCCAGAGTCGCTATCCTGCAATTGCATGATAACGACTTTTGCCTTTAACCCACCGAAGTCACCGTCGTTCATTCTTCTTCACCGAAACCAAACTTTTAAACTCCATAACTTTTGATCCAGAACTCCAAAATTTGCAAACTTTATATCAATGGAAAGCTTAAAGAAAGATTTACAACTTTCATGCAGACCATTTTGTCAAAATCCCTCTAGATCAGTACAGTAAATTCAATACTTTGGAAGAAAGATTTTGAGAAAACTTTGAACAAAATCTGCGATAAAATGGGAGATATATATATGAAAGGAGAGTTAAGCGAGAGAGAGTAGAAGAAGAGGCGCGCAAAGAGTCTGTCTTTTGTGATAATTGTAATTTTTATATAATCAGTTTTCTCTTTGAATTATAATATTTATTTTGATTCGATAAAATAAAATAATTATAGAAATTATTTTGATACATTTTCAAGCTTTGATAATTTGTTCCCCTTATCAACAAAAATCAGATTAGAATTTTGTTCTTAAAATTAAAAAGGCTAAGTGTTATATAGTTCAAATGATTTTATTCATAAAATTATTATCACTTTATTAAGTTGTGAATATAAATATTTGGTGAATATGTTACTGCATTAATAATAATAAGTATTATTTCGATATAATTATTGTTTGTGTTGTGGAACTGAAATGAAGCTAGAAGAATGTGTTTCAGCTTTCTATATGTTAATTGAAGAAGATTGAAATGAGAATAAAGAAGTGGAAAATTACAGTAGAGAGAGGTAGTAGATTTGAGTTTCGCATTTTTAAGCTTTGGAGTATAAGTTTGATTATGTTTTGTTTAAAAAATGTATAGAGTATAGAAATGCATTATTAATAGGTTAGAAGAATTTAAGTTGGAAAAGTAAAAATGAAAATTGAGATGTAGGATTTAGAGGAACAAGAAGAAACACAGTAAATGAAAAAGAGAAGTTAAGAGAGTTGGATTTTCGATATGAAAATTTTGTGATTTTTCTGTACTGATCTAGAGAGATTTTAATGAAATAGTCTCATGGAAGTTGTAGACTTTTCTTTTATATTTTCATTGATATAAATTTTGTAAATTTTGGAGTTTTGGATCAAAAGTTACGGAGATTAGAAGTTCAGATGTTGGTGAAGAAGAAGAAGTGGAAAAACACTGTCGTGCAAAAGCACAACGGTGACTTTTAAGATTTTAGGCCAAAAGTACCGTCGCGCCACCGTCATGCAAAAGCACAATGGCAACTTTGGAGGTGAAAAGAAATTTCCACCGTCGTGCAAATACACGATCGTGTATTTGGGATTTTGTCTTTTACTGAACAGTCTTGCTTCTTTTGACCATAACTTCTTCTCTAGATCTCTAAATGACTTGATTCTTAAACCATTGTACATTGTTTTTGAATGTGAACAACCCGATAAAGTTTGATGTATATCTTCTAAATTGTTGAACCAAATTAAGTAATTTTGTTGTCAATGGAAACATAAGACATAGAAGAACAATTTTAAAATAGAAAGTATGACCAAATTATATCAATTGATTATAACTATTTAGTGAATTCTCTCTATTAGATTATCTGCATTAGGAAACAATCAATAAATTGGTTATTTTCCAAGTACTATTAAAATTGGACAAATTATGAAAGTTATTTTATAAAATTAATTTAATATTGTGCAAACAAAAATTAGTATATATTTTCAATAGTCATGTAAAAATTGTTAATATATTTAAATTAGTAATATTCCACATTAATCAAAAACTTTAAATTTAATATTTTATTTCTGCTTAATTTTATGATCTAAATTAACATATATAATTATTATTATTATTATTATTATTATTATTATTATTATTATTATTATTATTATTATTATTATTATTTATAATTTAATTTATTTCAATAGATTATACAATTCTAATTTTATAATGTATGAGAGAATAATTTTTTCCACACTTAACCTCCCAAGCTAACTAATTTACATCACACTATACATTTACAAAAAAAAATCATTCGTAATTTTTACTAACTAACTATTCATTCATCATTTTTTATTCATTCTTTACTATACATTTATTTTAAAAATTTACAATTTCTTATTTAAACTTAGTTATTTTATTAATTTATTCAAATAATTCAACTAGTACATTTTTCTTCTTTTTATTTTGACAAAATTTTAACTTTAATCCCACAATTCTATTTTCCCCTTAAATATTAATATATTCATTTATAGACTACTCTTTATTCTTAATACTAAAAATTTTCGAAGAAATGTTATGTAAATCTTTATCAATTGTTGGTATATGAGATAAATTTCATGATTTATTTATCATGAAATGATCATGACAAAATGGAAATTTTCATGAATACTTCGAAGGTTAAATTACACATTATTTATTTATTTAAAACTTATTTTGTTTCAGTTTTCTTATTTAATTTATATTTTTATACATTTATAACATACACGTTACACTATACATTACCTTAATTTTTTAAATTTTCATCCCAAATTTTTACTTCCTAATTTTACTTTTTCATTTATTATATTCTTACTTTTATATTTTTAATATGACATATTTAAAGCTTTTTAATTAAATTTCCATTACATATTTAAAGCTTTTTAATTACTAATTTTAAAATTTTTGATATTTATTATACATTAAAATTATATAATAATATAACCAACTACATATTTTAAATATTTATAATTTAATTACAAAATTTTAAATTTTACTTATAATTTAATTACTAAAATTTACTTATACTTTAATTACCCATTTTTAAAATTTCTATAAGTATTTATAAATTAAAATTATATGATAATATAATCAATTAGATTGACAGGTATTATTACTGCGCATTTGCGCAGTATTACTTTGCTAGTATCAATATAACCTTATATAACCCTAGTTTTGTAAGAGAGGTCGTAGGGTTACATCAATATAACCTTACGTCGTGCTTTGTTTTTATTTTTTTAAGGTTTTAGTTTCTATTTTTTGTTTGTTTAATTTTTTTAGTTTTTAGTTTTAGTTTTAATTTTTTCTAGTTTTTAAAAATTATAAAAATTATAAAAAGTGAATTTTCTTTCTGTTTATGTTTTTTCCATAATCTGATTTACTATTATTTAAATATACATTATAAAAATTATGAATAATTTAATTAAGGATTATATATTTAATAAATTAAAATTAATTATGAATAACTTAATTTAATTTAATTTTTATGATTAAAATATATGAAATTAAAATTTAATAATTATTAACAAATATAATTAAATTAAAAATATATAGATATTCAAATAAAATTTGATTTAATAATTAAAATATATTTCAAATAAATATTAATTTATGAATAACATTTTAATTTTTAAATTATTTATTTTATTAAAATAACATAATTTATTAATAATTTGTTAATAAATATTATATAATAGATTAACTAAATTTATTTAATTAAAAATAATTTATCTTTAAGTTTTATCTAATATGTAATTATTATCAGTGATAAAAATATAACTACATTAACATTAACAACCAAATAGGTTTTTGTTTATATTTGAAAGAAAAACAAAAATTAAAAATTAAAAACTACAACAAAAAAAATAGAAGTAGAACCAATCGACTTCGTTTTGTAAGGCTTTTGCAGGAGAAAATATGCATTTTCTTCTTTACCAAAAATTAACATCTTAATTGAATACAATAATAAAAAATGAGACGTGAATAAACTTTTTGAAGGTAAAATGTGAATATAACAAAATACTTAAACCAATATTATGAACATTGGAGTTATTATCCATTTGAACGAATAATATCGGATACAATTTTAAGTAATCTTTTAAGTTATTAAATAATCATTAAATTTATAAAACAATCGTTAATATATTATATTATATTATATTATATATAATTTTTAACTTTATTTTAATCTATTTAAAAATCAAAATAATATTATCTTTGGATTTTATGACATTAACATCTTTTACTATCTTAAGAAATTACTAATTAACATTAATTTTTGAATTTTAATGTATATATATATATATATTTTAACTGTTACAAAACTGAATTTCGAATAAACTTTTTTTTTGAATAAAATCAACATTAGCGCAAAAAAAGACAAAGTAGGGAAGACAAAGAAAACTAACCCAAGCCTACAGGCTTATCCCGTACACCCGAAACCTAATAGTCTTTTCCCCTCAACAATAACAAAAGCTGATTCGAATAAACTTATTTGATCTTTATCATATATTGCATGTAATTAATTCTATTAATACCAATACATTTGTCTGTTTTTCCCTTAACAAAGGTAATCAACTTAATCACGTAGGATAGTATCATTAACATAGCCTAACACATGCTTTTAACATGTTTAAACCTATTCTTAGATGATGATTAGGCTTGCCCGATTCATTATGACTCACATGACTTTTTTTCTAAAAATTACAAAATGATTTATTAATATATGAAAAATAAGTTCTAATGGCATTAAAAGACCTTAAAAGATGGGCCTCTTTGCAACAAAACATTGTCTTACCTCCAATTGAGCAATTCTACTTCATAAGCAATTTTTGTAACACACATAACACCACGTGTTTTACTCCTTCAATATCGGTTCCCTTGAGTTCAGACAACACTCGTTATCAGCTCTTCACTTGAGTCTGCTTGATGAATAAATAGTTAAGCATTGTGCGCATGTTGATTTCCTTATGCTTGGCTCTCTTACTTTTGTATGGGACCCAGTACTGTAACGCTTCTGCCTAGTATGTTAAATCTGTAGGTACCTTCCCTTCTGACTATTGATCTTTGCATGGAAGTTGTATATGATTTAATATCCAATCTCTTCGCTAGATTTCACTAATGAGCAGTTGCTTGTTCTTCTTCCAGTCACTTCCTCAACCCTTAATCAATATGTTAGCTTCCACATTCTACTACATCCTATTTCCGTATGTGCAGATGGTATCATGTGTTTTGTTCACTTCTAGATATTGCATGTGAATTTCAAACTTAATTACTACAATGAATCTCATCTTAAAAATGTCAAATATGTCACTTATATGTGCATTTGCAAGGTTTAAATACATTCTATTTTGCCAATTCCTCTCATATAGCTATCTTTCAAGGTTGAGCAATCAGGGATTGTATTATCCAACTCCTGATTGTTTAGAGCCGGGTAGTAATCCTCCAATGGGGTAACTCTTAAAAACATTTTATTTTTTGAAGAAAATTTACCCTTATAATTTAGGTCCAGAATACCAACGTATTCCTAATCCAGGTTCATTCTTATAAACCCAATTCTGTTAGAAGGCATTCCATACCCATCCAGAAGGCATAGCATTGGACTAAATAAACAAAAATAAACTAAAGATGATGAGTATACCAACCATTTTGCGATATTAATGAATGGATCTAGCTACTAGTAAGTTCCAAGCCTTCATATTGGCTAAATATTAGTATCCTTTAATTAAATTCCAAAAGTCTCTAAAGGTAACTAACTACACCCTATTTTTTATTTATTTATATAGAGTTATATAGTGCTGACTAGAACTTAGGGGGAGTAAGATTACCAACCTCATGTTTTGGGGTTTCTTCTTTCCTACTTGACTTTCTTTTAGAGAAGTTAGGAGAGCCCATTACCCTTTCTTCTAATCTAATTAGTATATCTTGTGATAAATCCACTTCTACCACCAGTCTAGGTTTTTCAGCTTCCTTACCAAAGAGAAAAGGGTAGTTGTTATTAAAGGGTTCAGAGCATTCCTTCTTCCCCATATTCACATTTGTATAACATTAATCTCTTGCTTGTCATCCTTGTTAGAAATGGACATATTATTCTTCATGTTACTTGTATTGACATTTCCAAGCTTAACCACCCCCTGCTCCTCGTTGTTGGTCGTTTCCTGGCTTACATCTTTCAAATCAAGATCTTGAATACCCATGATTTCATAATAACTTCTTATAGCAAAGATCTTCCTAATGGCTCTCAAAACTTTATTGCTTTGGTTGGGCTTCTAAGAGTAAGAGAGTTAAACCTCAGATTTGCATAACTCATTGAATTCATTTAGCTTCATTAAAGGTAGGCTCTTAGAAAGTTCTTCATTTGTCTTTACTTTAACATAAATCCTTGCATAATAGATTCTATCTAATTTAGTATTGGGATTAATCATATAGAACAAGAATAAATTTCGGCTACCAAAAACATAAACTAACAGTAAATTTTTTTGTATTTCTTTAATCTTTGTCAAAATTTTAAAAAATTACAATATCAATAAAAATATATAGGTTAAAATTAAGTTTTTGAAGTTACTTTCTCATTAGCATTGTTTGAAGCTACCCTATCCTCTGCCATTACGTCTATAAATTCATCCTTCTCAACCTCAAGCTAACAAACACCACTCTTTTTTGCTTTGTATCTTCTAAATCATTTCCAAACGAGATCCGAACTCATTCTTTTTTATCCTTTGATTAAAAGATTCATTCTCTCTATAAAATGTTGAAATAATTTATACTGCTTTACTCTCTTCTTCCATTTCACTTTCTCTTTTTTCGATTTGACATTTCAAGAAGTCTATATCTAATCGTACTAGAATAATACATATGAAACATTCAAGTCTCTTAGCACTTTGGTGATAAAGACTGTGAGAAGTGGGCTAATATGGAGAGTAGCATGATACCTAATTTCAAACACCGCTACTGAATTCCATTACTCACTATTCTCACTCAAAACTAGATTATGATCATTCCTTAACTAAAAAAGAAAATGAAAAGAAAAAAAGGATCTATGATGACATACCTCAAGTAGATCCGACAACGATGACAAGGAGTTTCGGTCCGACGATGGCAAGGAAGCGCAGTCGAACAACGACGATGATGACGCGCGGTGGCACGACGAGGAAGTGTGGTCAGACAACGAAAGGCGCGGTGGGACGACAACAACAGGAGAGAAATGAGGGCTGCGGGTGAAATGGAGGAGAAGAAAGGGGGGAAGATGTTGCAGGGGAGTAAGCTTAAATTGTAACACCAAGCAACGTCATTTTTGTTCTTTTTAAAACGCTAAAAAGGAGGCAAATGATGACGTTTAAGACTAAAAGTTATCGACTGTAAAGGCATCGGTAAATTTTCCTTTACCGACGGACACTTCTTACCGTTGCTATATTCCGTCGAAAAATTCATATTTATCGACAGATTGTTGTTCCATTGTAAGTTTAAATTTTTGCCAACAATTTTACCAATACCAACGATCCAATTTCTGCCGGTAATTGTCCATCACTAAAAACTAATTTTCTTGTAGTGTTAACTCTCTTTGAGATATGAAAAACTATATTTTTATTATTTCAAAATTTAGTTATTCTTTTAAATGTTTTATATTATAAATATAATCATAATTTCATAGTAAGAGGGAACTTATTTCACGTTTATATTCATTAATGCATGTATCATTTTTTGGTAGCACTGTTATACATCTCAAACCAAAAAATGTTGTGCATCTCCTCTCGAAAACTTGATTAAAAACTTCGTCCAAAATTAGGACTTTCACACTCTTTAAATATGGTAAGTCTCCAATCACGAAATAATAAATTGTGACATGATCATATTTGAGATCACATTTAATGCAGAAATTTAAATTCTTTTTCAAGACAACATCTTGAACACTAACACTCCTATATGTGAGATCTTTTCCTTAGACCATATTTCCAAAAAAGAATTCTTAATACATGTATATGTATGAAGCTAACTATTTAAGATAATTTAAACAAAAACATAGCAAAAAACCTTTAAAAATAATATGTAGGCTAAGGGGTGCATCAACTACGTCAATGCCTAGGTTAAAAGCTTGAAGAAGGTGTATGATTGATTGGACAAGATCTCGTGACAATAGGATATCTAGTTTAAAGGGAAGTCAAACTAGATAATTTTCTTCCTCAAGATCAAGACATGAAATGAAACTGAATGACGAAGATGATGATGTCGCAAAGCAATCACATAATACTACATCTTCACAATCTGATAAGGTTGTAGTGGGATCAAGGGCACAAGCGTGTGTTTATTCTGGGTAATGTAAAATTTTATTTGGTCGACGCCACTGTGCTTCCGTCACTGACGCCACTGTCATTCATAGCCAATGGGTTTCTCACTATCATCGACCCAAGTATGTGTTTACCCATTCTCCAACTGCTCTCTACGGTCCTTTAAGTGGGAATGCACTCACTAGTTGTTAGGACCCGATCTGGAGACCGGACCCCAACCGGAAAAACGCAAAGAGAGAAGCGATGAGCGAAAGCAAAGTGGCTAGCAGAAATTGGAACGATCCAAGCGAAACAAATCCGAACGAATACAAACAAAAGCGAAACACAAATCGAAAAAGAAAAACGAATCGGCGTAATCATATACTGAATCGGAAAAGAAATCGAAATTGAAGCGAACGAAGTGTTCAAACGAAACGAATGGAATTCCGACATCCGAGTACAAATATCGCAGAAAACCAAACAACCTTGTCGCGTTGGAAACTTTAGCCTAATCCGAAAACCGAAACCGGTGCAATTAAATTTTTTTTCTTCTTATTATGCATTTCTTTTTCTCTTTATTCAAACTTATTCCAATCCATATTATTTCCCTTTTTTGGAAATTCATCCTCATAAAACACTTAATTCACAACAATTCGTCTTAATCATGCAAAACTCATCTTTAACAAACTAACTTCTTATTCTACTCATTCTTCAAACATACAAAAACCATAGGGAATTTTACTATTCTAATCTCAATATCCTTTGCCATTAACTCAAAACACTCTTAATCATGCATATCTAAAACCTAATCACATCACAATTTTACACTTATTCTAACTTGTCATAAGCCGATTTTTCTCGAAAATCGGGCAGCATAGCAGCTGTATTCTATACAGCCCAAAAAAATCTGCAAAAGAATTTACACACTTCTATCATTTCCAAACACAACTCATATGCATCGGACCTCCCGTCCGGAAACCAAAACACCAGCAGAACACACATTTAAACCTAACACTTCAAAATTCTCAATCATCAATCAGTATCCTCGGACCTCCCGTCCGGAACCCAAAACACAATCATATCCAATCTCAATCACATTCACATTCATATACTGTTCCATTCATATTCATATACAACCATACTCAAATCCACAATTCAAATCACATTTATATAAACAATCCATAATTTACTAACATAATCCAATTCCATACATGAATACATCAATCATCTACATATCCATACTTCATACACAAACTCAATTCCAAACTTAAATTCAAAATTGCTTTACATCATGAATTAAATGCTTACACAAAGCTTGGCATCCAATGCCATAAACAATACCAAAATTCCTAATACAAGAAAACTCAAACAAACGAAATCGAACAAGGGCCTTGACTTCCTTTCATCCGATCTCCTGCTCGAAACCTGGAGATGGGGGTGAAAGGGGGTGAGCTTTCGCTCTGTGGATAACATATTTATACTCGAAAATAAGCAAAAACTTATTTCTTAAAACATTTGTCATTTTGCAAATCTTTCAAAAAAACTTATTTCTTAAAACTTTCCACATTTTCAGATCATTTATTACTAATTTCCAAAAATTTCTCGATTTCAAAGCTCAATTTCTCATTCCTTTAAAATTCTCAAATCTTTCCAAATCATGCATACATGAATGCAACACATTTTCAATGCATCACAAATATTAACAAAAGCAAAAAGCACATAACATTTCAGAATGGTTTGGTTTCGGTCCAAATGGAACGTACTGCACAGTCCCGCTTAGCGGTCCTGTGCAGCCGTGAACTTATAGGAGTCCGAAAATCGGAACTTCAGTGCCACTTGCGGATAGCCGGGAGAAGGCTTTTAAAACGAGACCAGTGCACTGACTCTACTTAAGGGACCTAACCAAACCCACATACACATTTCACACGCGAAATTCAAATTGCCCGAAGGCACAATTTCGAAAGCTTGATTTTCATACACATGACATATTCAAATATAATGTCATTCATAAAGTCACAAATTCAACCCAATTCACATAACACATTTGCAAATATTCAGGAATGCAACATTTATATTAAACACAATGAATTAACAATTATTTCTATTTTATCAAATCATTCAAAAATCAATGAAAGTAAAAATTTTCATAATTCATCAATTCATTCATAAGAATGAAATTCGGAAATTTCATCAATTTATCAAACTCATTTTTTTAAAACGATAAATTTAATCCCTCGGAAATCATAATTAGAAATTTCTTAAATTGTTACAAAATCAACGAAATAATCATTCGAAAAATAGTAATAATTCAATTTTTGCTTTCTTTAATTTTCAAAAATTCATACATAGCTTTTAAATCAAAATATAAATATGATACCCACCTCGAATTAATGCGTGAATCTTGTCCTAATCGTCAATTCTCCAAAGTCCCTCTTCTTTCCTCAAATTAAAATTTCCCTAAGCAAATTCACCCAAAATTCATCATCATAAAATTCATAATTTCTCAAATTAACTATAGGAAACCCAAATTCAACATAATATCAAGCCATCTACATCAATAATTTTCAAAAACCCTAAATCCCAAAATTTGGGCATAATCCCTAATTCATCAATTAACCAAAATTAAACCTCATCTTAGCATAATCTCTTCAATTAACCTTAGAAAACACAAATCCATACCAATAGCAAGCTATCTAAACCAAGAACTAAGCAAAATCTCAAAGATCCAACAATTTCGAGCTTACCTTCTCTCTTCTCTATTTTCGGATTTTTCTTGCCCAAGATGAAGCTTTCATCTTCTTCCACTTTTCCCTCTTAAAGAGGCATCGAAAATCCCTTAGAATGTACAAAAAAAACGAACCCTAGCTTCTCCTCTTTCTCCTTCTCCATCGCCGACAAGCTTCTCTTCTCCTTCTCTCTTCTTCTTTTCTTTCTTTCTATCGTTTCTTCTCTTTATTTCTGCTGCTTTTCGTTCATCTCTTCTTAATTTGCTGCTGTCTAAAACGACAGCAGCTTAGGCTGTCATTTAATGAGAGCAAAATTACCCATTTGCCCCTCCATTCATGCTAACTTCCAAAATTACCCCTGCACAGAATCTTGAAAAACTGATAACTTGCGTCCTAATTTTGAGCGGCTAAAAGACATAATTTGGCAAAACTTTCTTCTTTAAAATTGTTCCTCTATGTCTCCTCTTTAAAAATGACACCAAAAATGCTCAAATCGGATCAGAAACGAAGGAGTTATAGCCAAAATACTATCGGACCTGCACAAAATTCGAGACTGAACATTACTCCAACATAATTCCCAAAATTGACAATCTTAGGGATGAAATTGAATTTCGATCCCTTCACACAATTTGTAGCCCTATGTCTCAATTTTATTTGGCCTCAAGAATCAACTCAATCGGATGTCTACAGCTCCCGAATTTCGCAAAATACCAAACCATGTTCAGAAAATTATCTATCTCATATCCTTTAACCAATCCTCTTACTTAGGTTCAATAAATCTCTTTCCATTTAATCTCCTAAAAATTATAATTCTTCATGAAAATGAAATTAAAAGTCTTAGGAATCCAACACTTCAAAAATTGAATCAATCGGATGTCGGACGAAGGAATTATAAGCAAAGATTTCAAAAGGGGTCGGATTAAAAGCAAAAGAACAGAACTCAAAGCTATACATAAAACAGAATTTTCCAAACATCATATCTCTTGATCCCGAACTCGGAATTTGACAAATTTGGTGTCAATAAAAAGATTAAAGGAAGTTCTACAACTTCCATGAAGAACTCAAAAATCAATTCATATTATGTTCATTAAATTGATAATGTCTGAAACAAAAATATAGAATATTAATAAATTCAATACAGCTTAAATTACAATAACGGTGAGATTGGAAATGTTTGTCATTTCCAAAGCAATTATTACTAACATTTATTACTAACATTTCTTGCCATTGAAGTAACTTGGTTATCTCATTTTCACGAACGTTTTTTTCTCTCCAATCAAATTAACAGACCATCTTCTCCAAATTTCTGCGTTTGAATTGAATATTCTTCATCTCCCTCTCTGTGTAATATTTTTTAACCCTTTGTCTATGTTAAGCAGTTATTAACATAGGGTTGTCTTTTGGCTTCACATATTTTGTTATTTATGTTTTGATGTTTGTAATTGTTGAAGTTATGTAGAATTCACTGTTTGACATACGTATGTGTCTATTTAACGTAAACATACATTCATTGTGATGTAACTAGTATGCTTCTGTTAACAAAGTGGTAATTAATATGTGAAGGTTGAGTTGGTTATGATTTATGTTTGAAGTTAGACGTGAAGAGGTGTGAAATTTAATAGTTTCTAACTTATACGAGAGAGTATAAAGGTTTTGGTTTTACATAGAAATAACTGATAATTAAACAGTTACAGTTGAGTTGGTGGCAATTAAGTTGTAGTTAATATGTAAGTAAACATATCATCTGTAAAATGGAAACAACTTAGTAGCAAATCTCTTATAGCTTTTTCTGTTACACGAATGACATAACACATGGATGGATAAAACAATAGAACATACTATGTTTTATTTAATAGTCATTATTGCTTGTGTTAATAATTATATCTGAAAATAATGATCCTCGTTTTTTAATTTCACAGGTGTGAAAATGGAAGGTACATCAACTCCATGTCGTCGTTTAAATTATGAATGTGATAATGAGCAACATAACAATGATATTGGCTTTGGGATCGAGTGTTGTAATATGAACGCAAGAGATTTGGTTGGAAGAGAGTTAGTACCGAAAATTGGTATGCAGTTCGCGGCAGAAGAAGAAGCTTATCAATTTTATTTAGTTGATGGGAAGCATGTGGGATTTGGAATTAAAAGAAGCAAAAGTCACAAAGATAAAAGTAGTAAATTGATTTGTAGGCTTTTTTGTTGTAGTATTAAGGGTAAACGGATGCTTAATAAAAGAGATTTGTTTGTAAGAGCTCCACGGGCAGAAACAAGATTTGGTTATGAGACAAGGATGAAAGTGAATAGTTTGCAAACTGGAAAATTTCAAGTTATTGAATTTGTGGAGGAGCACAATCACTACCTTTCATCCCCAAACAAAACACATTTGCATAGAAGTCATAGGAAGATATCTTCAGTTGCGGCAATGCAAATTGA
>JAOSBP010000004.1:14684935-14705791 GCA_027563825.1 Erythroxylum mucronatum | reverse complement strand
AAATAAGCGTGGTTAATAATCTTTGAGAAAGCACACAAAATATTTTTCTATGGCATTGCTTCACTAAGCAACGATAACGACATACTTATTTTTCACTACAAATTATAAAATGTAAAGAGAAAACGTAACCAATAGACATAATTCTTGTAGTGAGAGAAGAAATAAAAGTTAAAGAGAGAGAGAAGAGAATGATTGTTTTTTAATTTTTTGAATTCCACTTGTCACATAGGATACAGATCTAGCAAGAAATTCATAAAAAATAGCAGATATAGTTTTTGTAACTGAGGACTAAAAAAGAAATTAAATTAAATATTTGTAAAATACTAGGGTTTTTTTAACGTGCCTAATTGTTTGAGTTTAAATTAAATTTTGATAAAAAAATATCGGATCCAATTTGATCCTTTTGCCTGTCACTTAATGGCAAATGTTCTAATATGTGGAAGATTTTCAGAGACATTAATACTCACTTGTCCACTAGAAAATTAGGAGTGCCGAATATGTGAGATTAAGCTAATTATTAATTCATCTATGAAAGATCTCCACTACAAAGTAATAAATAGACGAGTAGAGTTATGGTTAAGAGAAAACTATTTAGAGCACTAGTAAAATTCAGTATTTTTTCAAAAAAATATTGAGTCTCTTTCGAATCCCCTAATGTGTCGAACTACACTCTTTTTAAGGTAATAATGTGTCTAAAATTTATGGCACGTCATTGATAACTACAATAAAATTTTTCTTCTATAATTGTATAATGCTGAAAGATATATAACGTACCTCTACTCATCTGATTCCAAAATTTCAAATGCATCTTCTCGTAATGAATTCATACTGTGACACAATTTATAAACTTATTTCAAAAGTACTAACCCAGAGAATTTAAAAAAACACACACACACATAGTACCTTCACTTGTGAGTTGTTCCCAAACTGCCTTCATCTTGGATCATAACATTGGTGATAACTTATTGATTGCTTAAGAAATACTCAAGGATTATCACAAAAAGTCTGACATAAAAACATGCTTTCTTAAACTTCATTTTCAAAAGCATTTAACAATCTTAAATAGGACTTGGTCGGGACGGCTGGACCGGCCTTGGCCGGCCCAACCCTGAACCTAGGCATCAATGGGCCAATGACCTCAGCCCAATCGGTCACCTCAGCCCACTCGGTCTACTAGATATATCAGACTCCCATGCAAACACAACAACCTACGTAAACCTAGCATCCACGGCATATATAAGGTATAATTCTGCCATAATTCAGGTATGACGCTATAATCTCATTATTCTCTGATTACAGCGGCAGAAAACCCTAGGAAAATACTAACTTGAGCGTCGGAGGGGCCTCCCGGAACACAACCCCCGGCGAGCCTTCATCTGTTTTGCAGGGATTACGTAGACGGAGTCGAACGAGATATGGATCAGAACGATGACAATGCAGTCCAGCAGAATCCGGCTGAACCAGAAGGTTATATGAAAGTCAAAAAAATATATATATTAAGAAAAATTTATCAAAACATTCCCACGTTATCTGTGATGATAACTACTCAGATGTTTACTAAGGAGAATTCAATAATACTTATTGCCTCAAGACTTAGTCATCAAGCTCCATATATTAGATAGTTTCTCTTCAAGCCTATCAAAAGATGTATAGATCCATTTAGACATATTCTTTGGTTTCAAGTTAATCAATCATGTCAAGTAATGCACCTTTTGTCATTCAAAAGACAAGTTAAGCCGTAATAAAAGTGGCATCCCTTTGCATACCTTTGCATGACTGTGTAGTACATCCAGGCTAGGTTTGTAATAAAGAAGAGAATGTTTGACGTAAATTGAAGGCCTGTATTTCCTTACTTCTATATTGGTATTTATAGTACAAATACAATATAGTGAAAGATTACAGATAATAAAAATAATCTCTATTAGTTATAGAGAGTATCTTAAACAATAAAAATAAGAAGTATCAAGCAGTTACTAGTCACACATGGTTATTATATTCTATAACAACACTCGTGTACTTCCTGGGCTCAAGTTTATCACTTGACTTGATAGTTCTAATACCTCCTTGTAAGTTTAACGGGGATTAACCACAGTGAGCTTGGTTTTCAACCAAAGAAAAGAGGATAATGGGAAACTCTTGGTCAAAATGTCAACAATGTGAGCTTGGGATGGAATATATCAAACTCCAAGGTCACCACGTTTCATTATTTTCATGAAACAAAATAGAAATCAATTTCAATGTGATTGGAATAAGGGTGAAAAATATGATTTGCTGAGAGATAAGTAGCAGAAAATTTATCATAAAATAATATCGAAGCTTCAGGAAGAGACACTTGTAACTCATGAAGTAAATATCGCTTAAGAATCAAAATACCAGCTAAAAGCTGGAGGAGTAGTTAGCTAATGGCAACCATAGTCGTTGAAGAAAGAGAAGCTGCTTTGTCTATACTATAGCTATAGTTGAAGCAATTATAGCAATCCAAGGCTTATGCCAACTTTAAAGCAGATCTGACATGTCCCATTTGATTTTCCATTATTATATTTTTTTTCTTTTTGATTACAAAAGGAACTACTAAATTAGCCCAACGCTCTAGAAAACAAAACTCCTTGCGCATTTCTGCAAAGAAGCTCCTGGACACCTATTGGTCACTCTTAAAGGATACGTAAGCTTGGACGAAGAAGGCCGGCAATGGTTGCCAAGTTGTCGGCGCACTGATTTCCTTCCCGGAAGACATGCTAGAAATGAACCTCCCAATCCCGTTGAACAAGCTCCCGTATACCTGACACCAAAAAATTAACCACAGTTAACACAATATGAGGATTGGAGAAAATATTAAGGACCTCGACGGACTCCACTTCGGCGACCACCCTGCGACACCCAAGCTCCCAGGCCAGCGTAAGATTTGAGAACACTCCCTAGAGCTCCACCGTTAGGGGCGAACCCTTCCGAGATTTTGCTGAAACCCCCACACTAGTTCCCTTACCAATCACGTAGTAAACCGCCAGTTGAAGCCTTATTGGAACCGTGCGTAGCTGTGCCATTCGAATTGACCTTAACCCAATCCTCTGTAGGTTTAGTCCAGCCCATCAAGGTGCCCACAGGAATACCATAGGCCGGGAACACACAGTTCTCCAACGCATGGGCTTTCACGATCCAGTCCACATAGTCTAGAGTGATGCGTTTACCCTCTTTCGACCAAACAAATCCTGGCTCAAATAGACTACTGTTACGCCACTTCCATAGGAACTAGCAGGCAATGCCAAAGATAGTGGGCCACGCTGCCTACTGCACCAAATCGGGCTTAGTGAGATTAGACTTCAGCCACGCCTCCTCAGCTTGCTAGAAAAATCCCAAAACTATCACCTCTCGAGGAAACTGTCTCCAAAAAGCTGTCGCCCTTGGACAGTCCCTCCCCACATGGATAGTAGTCTCTGCATGCCCACAAACGTGGCACCAATTGTCCAAGGCTATATGTCTAGCCACTCACTAATGGTTTGTCTGGAGTTTACGGTTGGCCACTAGCCAGAGAAGCGATCGAATCTGCTGTGTGCCTGCCCATTTTCAAATAATCTCCCACAACTTGTTGCTGGGCACCATCGATTGGTCCTAAATTAAATCATATGCAGACTCCATGTGAACCTCCCATGGGTGGTAGGGCCCCACATCAAAGTGTCCTCCCCTGCTTCCTCGGCGTTAGGGCCTAAGTGCGCTAGATCCATACAAACAGTGGACGGGAGATACTGTTGAATGTCAATCCAACGCCAATTTACACTAGCTTGCGTGAGGGACGCGACTGTAGCAAACCTAAGGCTGTAGGGGACTGGCGAAATAGCTACATGTATAAGAGGTCCCCAGCCTTCCAGCCAGTTATCCAGCCAAAAGAGGATACTTCTCCCGTTGCCTCGGGTCCATAACAGACCCTGCCTAACAACTTGCCAGGAAGCCGAAATCCCCCACCATATATTTGAAGCCCATAGCCTGGAGATCCTGAGGGGAATCGGATGACGTACAGTTTATACCTGGCTCGGAGCATCTGAACCCACATAGCGTCGAGTTTATTGAGTAGGTCCCAACCTAATTTAGCCAAAAGCACATCATTGGTTAACCGAATACATTTAATACCCAACCCCCCTTCGGCTTTAGGCTTACACACTATCTCCCAGTTAACAAGGTGCACTTTCCGGCAATCCTGCGTGGACCCCCAAATAAAGTCCCTTATAATTTTTTCCAGGTCATCGCACAACTAGCACGGGAGGCGAACCGTTTGCAGCGTGAAGATAGGTAGCAAAGAGATGACTACTTGGGTTAAAGTAATCCTTCTCGTGAGGGACAACATTCGAGCTCTCCGGCCGGCCAATTTCTTCTGGGCATTATCAAGGATGTGTTGATACGTATGTTGGTTCGTCCTCTTATGAATCAAAGGAACCCCAAGATACCTGCCCAGATTACTAGTACTGGTAATTTGGAGCCCTTGGCTGAGCCGCCTTCCAGTGTCCCGGGTGACATTCCTAGAGAAAAAGACCCGAGTTTTGTGATGACTAACTTTCTGACCGGACACTAGGTAGAAAGTCTCCAGAGTTCTTGCCATGACTCTCGTTTGCGAATCCGCTGCTTCCGCAAATAGCACAAGGTCATCCGCAAAAAAAAAGGTGTGAGTTAGGGGGTCTCGTGCGACTCAGTTTAATTGGTTTCCAAGCCCCACAGCCTACCTCTTGTGTTATGAGGTGCCCAAGTCTCTCCATACAAAGAACAAACAGGTCCCGATAGAGGGTCGTCCTGTCTGATACCACGCGAGGGCCGAAAAGGCTCAAAGATAGTTTCTTGCTAGGCAACCTATAGAGAAGTAGTCATAACACACTGCATAATGACCCAGATTAAGTTCTCCGAAAGGCCAATCTCTATTAGGGTATCCTGGATAAATTGTCAATGAAGCCAGTCATAGGCTTTCTGCAGGTCCACCTTTAAAGCTAGGTACCCTTTTCTCCCAGTCTTCTTCTGCATAGAATGGATAACCTCCTGAGCTATAATGATATTATCCATGATATGCTTGCCTGGGATAAAGCTACATTGGTTCGCCACTGCTAGGTGGTCCACGTGCGCCTTCAACCGATTCACCATCACTTTAGCGATAACCTTATAGAGGACGTTACACAAGCTAATCGATCTAAACTACAAAATCTGGAGAGGGGAAGGGGTTTTAGGGATAAGCACCACTATGGTGAGATTTAACTCATGGTCCCACCGTTTCATCCTAAAAACTTGTTGGATAAAAGACACCGCAGACAACCCTACTTTGCCCCCTTGGTTTTGGAAAAAAAGGGCGTTATATCCATCCACCCCCGAGGCTTTGTTTGGATTCATAGCAAACACCGCACTTTTGATTTCCTTCTCCTGGACTGGACGAGCAAGGTCATGAGCTTGCTCCCTCGTAAGGGTCGGTAAGGTGCTGGAAACCAGGAATTGCGAGCTAGGGAGCTCATCACGGCGATAAAGTTGGACAAAATATTGGGTGACGAGACTTCGCAACTGATCGGGATCAGAAACTATAGTCCCTGTAGAGTCCTGGAGCCTCTCAATGTGTAATTTCTTCCGCTTGGCTAGGGTGACAGTATGGTAATACCTACTATTTCGATCACCCTTCGAAAGCCAGTTGCATCTTGCTCTCCGGTGCCAGCCATTATTAGAATTTAAATTATAGTTGGAGCGTAAAACATAACTACTAGAGGTTGTTTGACCTCGACAAGTTTGTGAATTGCCACGATGTCCTTGGCCACGAGATTTCCCACCACTATAGGATTGAGTCCTTTTTGTCGACTATGATCCTAGGTATCTTGAGAAGTATAAATAGAGTGAAGTGGAGTTTGTCGAATGCCCTCCAACCTAGATTCTTCTTGGAGAAGAACACCAAATAAAGTGTCCACTATATGTGTCTCAACAAGAACACAAAATGAAGTGACCAAAGAGCTAAATTTAGGATCAAGCCCAGAAAGTATATATTATGTACCAAATCAGATTCAGGTACAGGTTCATTTGAGGTTACCAATAAATCAGATATAGAATGTTTCTTTTCAACATATTCGAAAATAGACATTCCCCCTTGTTGGACACATGCAAGTTACACCTAATTTAAATGTATAGTACGACCTTCGATTGAGGCTTGAAGGTGCGATCTAGCATTAACCAAGCTTGACGAGCTGTTGAAGCACGACTGATATGAATGAGACACCATTCGCTGATGAGCGATTGAATCTATAGAAAGATGAGTTGGTGTAGTAGTTTCTGACACTACAATATCATCTAAGTCGTAACCTTCCAGAGTAAAAAGAGCTGTGAGCCCAGAGATGATAATTTTATTTGTCAAACTTGTGGTTAAGCATATGGTAATTGAAAGAGTTATTTTGAGCATTAAGGGTTGCAATCAGTTGATTTTCTTAAACAATAAAGATAAGAATTATCAAGTGGTTACTAGCTGCATTATTATTTTCTAAAATGTTAGATTTTTAAAAACTTGTCAAAATATTTAAATTTAAAATAAATTTTAGTGAAAACTTTAAAGTTTAATTTAATCATTTTATCTTTTTCTAATAATTAATTCGAAGGTAAAACTCTATCCAGTCTTGCTTATGGTGACATCCTGCCAAGACCACCAATCCAACCGCAATTACAAAAAGTCCCACTCAGGACCCTTGTCTTATCTCCATCTTCATGTTACTCACACAGGAAAAGACGGATAGCTTGGGTGTTAAACTAGTAGGGTCAATTGGTTTAAGGTCCTAGGTTTGACTCCTGATAACGGAAGGAAGTGACCGCTCTATTAGAGTGTTGATCAAGGTTAAACTGTGGTTCACTCCTCCAGCAATAATTAAGCCTGCAATTAGAGGCTCTTGAAATTAGGGGTCAACTTTTTGGTCCAAGGAAAAGACGAAACACGTCTCTTTCCCAATTTTCGTAAAAGAAAAAGTTGGAAACTTCCAACTCTTTTTAAATAGTCCACCATCATTATAGTTTCTTCCATCAATGTGCTTGTTTAATTTGTCAACTATTTATCACTACGTGTCAGCACCCATTTACCCTCGTTCCTGGGTCTATATAACACCTCATTCTCTTCTTTCGTTTGAAAGACATCAAAAATGATCACAAGCGTTATATCGGCATAAAATGAGTTGCAAAATTGTATCAGCTGGAAATCATTCTATCTTCCACACTAAACCCAATCTTCATACACCCAAAACCTTCCTTGAACCTTGTTCTGACCTTACCTTGAACACAAGACAGAGTCTCTCTTTAAGAACTCAATTTAGGTCCACTAGAAACCGGCTAATTAAGGCCGCAGTCAGTAACCTGAATGTCACAACAGATAGTCTCTATGATTTGCTGGGAATTTCTGAGACTGGAACTCTCTTAGACATTAAACATGCTTACAGGCAACTGGCAAGGAAGTATCACCCTGATGTCTCGCCTCCTGACCGCACAGAAGAATACACAAAGAAATTTATTCAGGTTCAGGAGGCATACGAAACCTTATCTGATCCCAATACCCGAGCTTTGTACGATAGAGACATGATCAAAGGCTTGCATCTGGCTTTCTCTGCTATAAAGCCATTCCACTACAAGGAGGTATGTTGAATAAATTTGACGTTTGATTGAGGATTTCCCATGTTCCATAACATTGTTTTTACTTGATTGTTATATCATTTCTGGTTTTGGTCCATTTCACAAATCATTTACCGTTGTTTCGTTTATTCTGTTGACAAACAGGTATGGAATGAAGGGGGAGAATGGAAGCAAATATGGCAGTCTCAACTTTCAGAGTTACAGAGGAGGCGGGATAGAGACGCCAGAGAGAGTATTTCGTGGGGAGCAAGGATGCGAGCACAGGCAAAGAAGAAGAATTGCAGTTGATTTTTGTGTTGGTCAGGAATTAGGCGTCTACCTCCCTGAATTGAGCCAATCAATGGATGTTTCTTTCCTTTGTCTGGTGAAAGTTGGCTCGATATGAAAAGAAGGTATCTGTTTTGTAAATATTGAGGAGGTACAGGTGTTTGTTGGATGTGGGGGCAAATCATTCAACAATTCCACTACCCTTACCTTCGTCCTTTCCGGATCTGATGTTGGCTCAAACTAGACTTAGTTCCTTTTTTGGATCTGATGTTGGCTCAAGCTAAACTTCCATATCGTCATCGTAATCCCTAACAAGTTTGGATTTTTACAAACCACTGCCTCCTTGAACCCAGTGATCAACTTCATTAAGAAAAACACACAGAAAATGAACTCTTAGCTTGAAATTGAACTGTTACTCCTTGTCATATCTACTGATAGACTAACAAATGCGCCAACCAACTTGCTAAATATATTGGTCACTTTGATTCAGGCGTTACTTATTTTGAAACTATATTCATTGGGTGCCACCTTCTTTTATTAGAGGATCTGTCAGAGAACGACTCCCTAGAATTATTATGTAATTTGTAGCGTGTTCTATTTATGAAAAAAAAACCACACAGAAAATATTTTTCATGATTTACCAACCAAAATCTAAACATCAAACTGAAAGAAAAACAACCAAGGACATTGGTTAACTTTTTATATTAAAAAGAAAATTCTTAAAACACTGAATTATAAATAAAAAAGAAATTGAGTTTAAAACTTCAAATAAAATGAAAGTGACTGAATTTAATTAAATCTATGCAAGAAAATCAGTTGAAAAGCAAGTACATTAGTATCAATGTGCTTCTCAATGGACAAAAGACAGTAACTTTTTATAATTTATATGGTTTTATTAATTTTACTAAAAATTTTTGTTTTTTAAAGGATAGATTATATTTAAAATTTTATAGTTTATCTAATTTTATAATATTAGTTAAAACTATCATAGAAGTAATAAAATATTCAAATTTTCAATTTGTTACAAAACTAACATGTCTTTAATCCTATAATTAATGGTGCTAACATGTCTCAACATGTAAACATAGCTATTTGACAAAGTATTACATAATAAATTAATATATTACTCTAAAAAAAAAAAGAAAACCAACATAAAACTCCCAAAAATTTTGAAATTATTCCAATCACGACCCTTATTATTCAGCTTGGTCATTCTGTTGGTTCTAGCATTTCGGAAAAAAGATAAAGATGGAAGTGTTTGGCGACAAGCATAAGACTATCATACGTCTGAAATAAAGTGTGTTTGGATAGGGTATTATAGAGTTGGAATAGGATATTCCTAACTTAGAATAAGGGTTGATTGGGTATAAGAATAGGGTTGTTCTGATACGGAAGTAAAGCGTATTTATCAATTGGATAAAAGATGAATAAAGTTATCCTAGCTTTGGAATAAAGTATTCCATGATCTATTTCTAACCCAGATTTAAAATTGTTTTAAATTTTCAAAAATAATTAAAAAGCCCTAAATTTTCAGATTTCTCATTCTTCATTCTCCCTTTCTCGTTGTCTATGTTGTCCTCCAACTCTCCCGTCCCATTTTTGCATTTTATCCACATTAATGACATCCAAATAAGTTTAAGTCTTCCTTTAAATTGTTTATGCATGATTCATTGCATGTCTTGCGATATTCATGGATTTTTCAATCAAAAATGCCAATTTCATGATTTCTGAATTTTTGGAGAATTTGTGTTATTTTATGCTGAATTATTGTCTAATAGTAGGATTTAATTTTTACGGAATTGATTTTATAATTTAATTCGATTAATTGCATGCCAATTGGGTTCAAATTCAACTAAATTGCAAAACTTTGCAATGTTTTCTCAATATGTTTTAATTACGATATTTTTGTGATTAATTAGGTTAATTAATCAATTCCGACATTAATCAAGACCAAGCTTGTGTTTCACTACATAAGTTTTGTGTTCAGTTATGTCAATTTTGTGTAATTATGACTTTAAGGTTGTTAGTTTTAACTTTAGGGTTAGAATTATAATTTAACAATTAAGTTTGTTTAATTTGTTAATCGCACAATTCTTGATTTTAATTTTTAAATTAATTAGTTGTTAATTACTTTTCTAATTAAATTTTTTAATATTTTATTTATTTATTTAGGTGCATAACTTTGTTAATTTTGTTTCTAGTTGTTTAATTTTTCATGTTTAGTTTATTTTTGCAATTAATAAGTATTGAGCACGATCAAAATTAAGTGTGAGGAAAAGTGTATCCTAGTTATTTATTTGTCATTTTTCTCACACTTCTTAAAGTTTCAGGCAAAATGACAAAATCACAACATGAGAAAGAGACTCCATGAAAGAGGCATCGAGGCGAGTCGTTTACGATAACCCAACCCCCAGAGAGGCCACGGATGCTTCTATTCAGTGTTAGGGCTCAAGAAGAACAATATCAAAGACTGAAGGATAAGAAGTTTGGAGTTAATAGATATATTGATTGGGAGGGTTTGGAGCAAGTTGACTTAGCCCAATATGTTAGAGAGCTCTTAGATGTAGGAGTATGGTCCTAATTCTTTGAAATTGTGGAGCCATCTTATAGAGAGGTCACTTTAGATGTCCTCTCCACATTCTTTGTGGAAAAAGAAGTGTTATGACTGGGATTACCCTAATGCAGTTTAGTTTCGAATGATGGGGCAGATCCATCAAATAAGTTACACACAAGTTGCCATCACCATGGGTATGTACGATCGGGAGTATGTTAAAACACCATAGAACCAAGCAATAAGAATGGATCTTCCGTACAGGTTGTGTTGGCACCCCACCCCTGCGAGTCACATGCCCGACGTCTTACGTGACATTTGGTCACGCATCCCACAAGGGAGGTATGTCACACCAAGCTAAACATCAACCAAAAAGCATCCAAAACTTACTTCCGAACAGGTTTGAAAATTTAAAAGTCTTAGGTCCTAAATTGAAAATTGATTCCTTCAGATAAGTTGTAGTTCCATGTCTCTAGTTTGTTCAGAACCAAGAATCACCTCATTCGGATCTCTACAGATCGAGATATCACCAAGATACTGAAGCATGTTCAGACTTTTTCAACTGATCCTCTCATTTTGATTCAATTTATCTTTTTCAAATTAATCTCAAAAGCTATAAATTTTTTTGGAGAGGTAGAGAAATGTTTTAGGAATCCAACGCTTCAAAAATCAGGTCCATCGAAGGTCGGATGGAAAAGTTATAAGCAAAAGAGTGGAAAGAGGTCGGGTCAGGGGAAAACGTGACAATAGTCGACTGGTCGAAGACTATTAGTCGACTAATGTAAGTAAAAACATGACGATTAGTCGACTGGTCGTAGACTATTAATCGACTAAGCCTATAATGATCGACTGGAAACTCTTGGTCTTTCTTCTTCCGACATCCCAACTTCCACAATTTATAACTTTTGACCTAGAACTCCAAAATTTGCAACTTTGGTATCAATAGAAAGCTAAAAGAAGGCTCTACAACTTTCATGAAGAGCTTAAAAACCAGTTCAGCCTCTAAAGGAGTCAAAATCTACCTCAAAGTGGCTGCCCGATAAATGTCATCCTAAACAGTTACATAACTTCTAAAAATCATATCTTTCTGCTCCTTTGTCCAAAAATGTCATACTTTATATCAATGAAAAGGTAAAAAATATAAAATACCACCTCCATGAACCCTATGAACAATTTCTACCCTTATGAGGGTCAAAATTCCACTCAAAGTTTCTGTCCCGGAATTGCCATCCTAGACAGCACCCAAACTTCAAAAATACACATCTTTCAACTCCCATATCCAAAAATGGCATATTATTGGAAAGCTATGAAATCCGTCTATAACTTTCAAGAAGGCTATTTGATCCAATTTAATCTATATCAGTCAAGAATTTGCCTCAAAGCTAGCATACACAAAACCTACCATTGTGGACATTTACAAAAAACAATGCAAAGTAACCTTTGGAACAAGCATCGACAAAATACAATAAAACCTGAATATCTTTCATTAATATCAAAATATCAGTTCTTACAAAGCTTTAGTGGGCATTTCTAGCCCCAATGCATTAAAGTCTCGGAAATTCAAATTACAAAGAAGTCATATGAACAGTAATTTTCCACCAAAAATGCAACTAAAGCTTTGTTTACAAAATATAGCTTCAAAATCAAAAAGCAAACGGGAGTGATGCCTTAACCTTGGATCGGTCACCCACTTTCTGCCAACTTATTCATCATAAATTTCATAGTACTCTTAAACATACAAGTTTAACTCAAAAAAATCTCATAATCATCAAATACCAAAATTAATATCCACTCTTCATCAACTTACTACATTTACTACCTAAATCTTGTATATCATTTCAAATTCAAGAATTCCTTTTCTTTGCACATGAATAAATCACCACCAATTTTTCATTTAATTTTATTTAATAATTCTAACTTTTAAGAAAAGTTCGGGGTCCAACACCTTCCCCCTCTTTTCAAGTGCTTTCCAAAACAACTTGAAATAAGTGGTTGGAAATCTTATTCCCTTGTCACTCAATTTCTACTCTCCTTCGTCTAAAGATGGTTCCCTAATGATTTTGCCACTACTAGAAATCCTAAGAGAAGGTGCAAAATCATAGGTTGTGACTTTGATTGATTATTTACTTGGTAAAAGACATGTTTTCTTCTAGCTTCAATCCTAGGCCATAAAATAATAGGAAAATGCAAGAATAAAAGAGGTGTTATTAAATAAGGACAACCTTTTTTTATTCCTTCAACTTACGAGTTGCTACTTAGAGAGTTATTGAAGGGGCCCTAGCATATTGATAGTGATATAATCTTTCTTTAGTTTAAGAAATTGGGTCTCCCTTTGGAAAGTATAAAGGAGTCTCATAACCTACTTTAGATTGATCTACATAACATACTAATGAGTATTGTTTCATTAATGGTTGGAGTCTCCTTGCAAGTTATATTAGTAACCTATAAATATGAATGAGTACACTGTAGCAGAAGGAGAATCAGATATGCAAGAATATATGTGATGGTAAACATGTCTAGAGGTCTTATTGACATTATTCACATTTATAGACTTAGTGAACACCTCTCCTTAGTTAAGGACATAATCAAAGTCTCTTATTCTTAGAAGCCTAGTATAACTTATCAAGGTAAAAATATGGAGACTAGCAAGAAAAGATTTACTCGAGGTGACTATCCGGAGTTGATAAGGCTAGATGGCTTAGTGAAAGTGAATGCAAATATGTTAAAATTATATGCAAAACAATTTTACAATTCCAAATTAAAGGGTCCATTACACTTCCATACATGTATCTTTAGTATTTTGACCGTAGCTTTATCAGGTTTTCGTCAAGTCTTTCATCAAAAATTTCAGCTCTAACCTTAAAGTAAGGTAACTACTCTTGACGCTTCCTTCAGCAAAGTCTAGCACAGCCTTAATTCATTTCCTACCTTAAGGCATATACTAAAGTTGATAGAAGAAAAGTATAGTTTTTAATTTGGAATCTATAAACTGTACTTGCAGAAAGGAGATATTTTATTTCATAATGCCATATAATATAAAGAAGAAATATATAGAGATTGCATCCCCCTCGACTACCCTAAAGAGCTTATTTATAAAGGTTGACTTAAAGTCTAGATTCCAAAAGTAACAAAAATTATATCTTTATTAACTATTTCTGAAAAGCAGACTTTATCTTATCTTCTTGTCTAGGATCCTCTTTTATCTTATTGGCTGGAGAGATTTCCATCTTATCTTTTTTTAAGAGTCAAAATCACTGTATGTACTGACGCTAGATAGTTTAGCTTTATCTTTTCCTTTAGTTGTTTTCTGACCACTTGTACATGAATGATAGATATTTTCTGTATGCTTTCGGAGATGGTAGAATCTTTTTTGTGCTTCAGAGCTAGGTCTTATCTTTCCTCTTGTAATCATGCTTAGCTTCATTCTCACAAAGTTTGCAGTAGCTAATGGTGTCCTTTTAGCTGGGGTTATCATTAGCGAGGAAAATTTGCTTTTTCCAGCATACATTCGAAATCCCTTATTAAAAGCTACCTCTATGCCATAAATGATTGTCCTCAGCCCAATACCTTTTTTATAATAAGTATCATTTTCACTATATTTAGAAAACTCCTTTCGTAATTCAGTATCCACTGTAATGGGAAAATGTTTCGCCTTTCCCAGAGTAATAAAATGATAAGTGTTATATCGTTCCTCTTTATAATGGATAATCTTCAATACCAAGGTATCTTTAGGAGTAATTGTAGGATTATTTAGATAACAATCCTTAACCCCTTCTTGGATCCATCTAGGAAGTAATGATATCTTAGGAAATAATAAAAGCTTTAACTTAAGTATTATTAGTTCTTCATAAAAACCTTTTAGGTAATAAAAAATAATAAAAATTTTCACAACTTTTTACTTTCGCCAATAATTCATTTTCATTTATGTGATATCGTTGTTGAGTATCGATAAAGGTTCCAGAAGTATATTGGCAAAAAGACTCATTTATCTTAATGTTAGAAGCATCATAATCTATCCATTTTAATATTCCACTCCGTACATGATCAAAAGGCATCAGTTTTAAGAATTAACTCATCATTATTTGATGGTAAAGAAAGTTTTGGTAACGTAGTATACAGTATCTTAATTTTCTTTACCTATTTAATCAAATAAGGTGAAAATTTAAATATTTGATTTTTCTTCAAAAGCATTTGAAAAGATTTTCTTATTTCAGATAGATTTTCAAAAGCAGTATATGGAATGCTATCTTTATTCATTTTTATCTACCCAAATCCAGAGAAATTTTTTTTCTCTTGTTAAGTTTATTAATGTTTCTTTATAAGGTAAGAAATACCCATCGAATATTATATTATCATTTAATATTTTATAATTTACTGCCATCCTTGCTTTATTTCTAAGGATTTTTGCGTGGTTTCTAACCATAAAAGTTGGAGAAGAGTGAGGGGATTTACAAGTCCTTATAATTTTTAGATTTTTTAGTTCAAGTTAGTCTTTGAATTCTTCGTGATCTTCTAGTTTATATCTTATAGCAGTGAATTTAATAATCTTTTGTTTATCTATCATTTATAAGCTTGTTCTTCTATGTTTTTATCCCAAAATTGTAATGGGTTATAAGCATAATTTTTTTGTTTTACTACTTTTAGTCCTTCTTTGAGGGTTTTTATCTATTGATATTTACTTTCTATCATATTTTCTATTTTTAATAAAGGTTTTCTTTTGGAAAGATCAGTTTTTCTTTATATCCTACATCACATCACACTGCGCTATGCGAGGGTTAGAGTGGATTGGGGTAGATCAGAAACCACGCAAAAATATATATTATATTATTGTTGCAAGATAGTAGTAATCCATCCGGAGTTATTTTATAAGGTTGAATTTGTTCAAGAAAACTAGTTCCTAGCACTATTTCTAAGTTGAATCCTTCATTTTCAACTAATAATCTTGTAGGTGTATTAACTATCTCCTATTTTAATAGTGGTTTCTATGGCAATATCTACTTGATATACTTCACCATTGAAGTGTATATACACTGATAAGGTTCTTTTAGTTGAAAACTTATTGTTAGATTATGATTAATGTAACTTCCACCAGTATCAATAGTATCTATTAAGATATTACATAGGACATAGCTTATACCATTACAGTATTCTATCTTAATTTTATAATTAGAACTTAACTTTCTACCCATTCTTATTAAGGCATTAGCATATCTTTTACTACTTAAAACACCCATTTCTAAATAAGATAATGGAGGTAACAATTTATTGTTAGAAGTTATCAAGGATTTTTGTTATAGATCTAAAGAAAAATCTATTCACATGCCAGTTTTTACCCGTGGTTTCTTTTCTTCTATTCACATGCCAGTTTGGTGTCAAAGCTGCTTAAACATATGGCGAAGGCCTGAAATGCAGACAAGGGATATCGGTAATCCATGGTAAACATATCTTTGCCTATCTTACCAAACTGCAAAATTATCTTGTCGTGATCGGATTGAGGAGGCTGCGATGACGCCGCTGCATCAGCAACAGGTTGCGTTGCAGCAATCAGCTGGAAATTCTTTACAGAGGCAACAGTCACCCTCCCGCGAAAATTGAGGCACCAGCACTGCAACTGCTCATGCCATCTGGGAGCCTTGTTCTTGAGGACCAAGGGCCTCCCTTTTCCATCTTCATCTCAGGACCCACCAATATCAGAGAACCGGGAACTATTAAACTCACTTAAGGTTATCAACTGATTTTGAGAAGGAAATACTCCTAAATAAATCTTCAAGGGGGCAGGGAATGAGTTCTGGCTGGCCTGGGACACAACCACCTGGCATTAACGATGATGCAGGGACTGCATACATTGTGCAGTGCATCCTTCGCGGACCCCTAGTGCCTAGCACATTTAGCTCATATGTGAGCTGAGCAATATTGTAATTGCCAGTGGGTACCTTTGGAGAAACTTTCTTTGAGTAGAACCAACGACTTCGGCCAGGTTGTGAGAGCTGAGAAATATTGCAGGGAGGCTGGGTGTCATAGACAATGAACTTTGGTCCCAAGAAAATTTGACCTGAAATAGGTACAAGTATGCATGTCACGGTACATAGCTTGAAATGCAAAGATAATAATTCATAAAACCACCATCATAACCAACAAAGCTCAGTTCATCTTTCAACTAGATAAGTTGGAACTATATATAATTCTAAGTTCATTGCCCCATTTCTTCATTGACAGCAAATTGGCCACAAGATGTTGAAATACGAGCCAAAAAACTGTTAAACAAACTTTTCACTATTTATATCTGAAATTTGAAAAATAAAGGAATGCAAGTGAAGTTCATATGAGGCCTTCTATCATTACTTTTATCCATATAACAAATGACAATTACACATCCCCATAGCACCAACAACCACATCTTTCAAGCACATAAAAGACGACTATTCAAGCAGACAAACCAAACCTGGAGCCCTTTGCCATACATGTCAACAAAATGTCTTTGGTAACATTTGTTTTCAAACTAATATTATGGAACAGTAACATGTAATCTTTGGGAAATTCACAAACATATTGGCATCTTTATTTACTTTTTGTGATAGCCACACCAGTAATCAAAACTAAGCAAACAATATGAGTATGAACTTTTGCATAAAGTTGGGAACAATTTCAATCTGTCAATTGGATGGGTAAAGATTAATAATTTCAAAATTTTCCTCTTTAATACGATGGTACAAATGAGTACTATTTAAACTTAAATGTCACTTCCAAACCAAAATCAGCAGATTCTAATACGCGAAAAGAAAAAACATATGCTTGTGAGGCAAACAAAGTGGACTAGCACTTCCCTAGCATGCACCTTTATTCAGTTCCTCCTAATTTACCATAAAAAATATTGGTGGTGAAGGAAATGCTTCAATGAAGTTAAGTTGTGATCAAAGTGACATTTCAAAGATGAAGTTGACAACATAAGAAGAAACCAAATGTAGAAAATTGTGTCATACCTTAGTTTTCCAATGTAAGTGTTGCTTGATCTTGATATGTTATCAGCATCCATGGAGATTACGTATTCTGTTAAAGTAGTTCTCCATGTCCGTTTTGCAGACAGAAGAAACTTTCCATTTTCAACATGCAAAGCTGAAAAGTACGAAATTAAACAACACCGCAATTTTCATAAGAAACAGCGGAATATATGAAATAAAGGAGTTTTTGTCAGATAATTCCATGGTTAGCCAATGAAATTGATAGCAAATGGATGAGAATCAGGTATTTTTATTGATATATAGCTATAGTTTCATAGTATAGTCCACAAGAGCTAAGCTACCAGCCACTAATGGCCCTTTTAGCTATCAGCCGAAATACAATGCAAGACTCAAGATACCCCGCACAACCCTTCCCCTCCTTTACATATAGCTCTCTCTCTCTTCTAACTAACTTCTCTAACCGTTTGCTGACTCACCTCTCCCTGCCTTAGTGAATCTCCTAGAATATGTTAACATGGGCTTAGGAGTCATATTCGGACCCTTCTCCCTCTTCCTCCTAGAGTATGTCAATATGGGTTTAGGATCCATATTGCTATCAGAAATCATAGACAAGCGACAAAAAAAGAAAAGCAAAAACAACACTCTCATGATATCATAATTTATGGCGCATGTATTAATTACATATCAAATAATTATGCTGTCATAAATGAAAATGATTACCAAGAGTGGCACTTGAGATGCAACAAGACAAAGCAGAGAAAGCAATTAGCATTGGTGTAAAACTACACATAAAAGAGCAAAGACTGAGAGAACATGGACAAGGATAGTCAAGATGGAACTAAAAGAAATTTACAAAAGAATCCAATCCAAGAGCTACCAAACTGGTTTGCCTATGTATGGAAATGATTCAAGTGAGCATCCATAGATATCTAAATGCACCCTTTACAACCCACTTTCAATTGCATGAGGCAAAAAACTATGATGGTATGCACCTTGAGGCATGAAAAGATTGAAGCTTATAATCATACTACTATGTTAAACATTGCATAAAGTTAAACAGCAAGCAAGCAGATGCAAAAAACACAGAGAATGAATAGCACCTAATTTTGATTCCATGCATGATATGAGCGAAAGAGGAACACCATGTTACAAATTTAGAAAAGAAATAAGCTAACCCACCCGAGATTATATCATATCAAAGTTTTATATAGTGGTCCAAGAAATTAGAGCAACTCTACTGCAGCCAAATGCTAGGGGCCACAGTTAAGTACATAATTAATAATCATCAGTTATTGATCAAAGCAGATGAACACAAACATGAAATTATTGTCAAAAAGACACGGAGATTTTTAAAATTTACACTTAACCTTACTAGGACTAAGGCAAAGGAAAAGATGATAAGTCAACTTAGATTTATCCCTCTTAATAAAGCACTGGATGGTTCCATCCCTGGGTCCAGGCTCTAAAGGGAAGGGGGAAAAGAAAATAGTCGGCAAGCATTAAACACTAGATAGTTCAATTAAAAAGTCCTCTAATAAAACACAGAATGCATGCACATTTAATATTCTAATAGGCAACCTAATAGTTATAGATACCACTTAAATGCATCAAGATTAGCATATTGAATACAACTACATTCTATAAGGATAATAATAGTGGGAAAGTGATCATATGAATTAACCTGTTTCAGGGAAACTAGAAAAGTAATTTTTCCACATAACTCTGGGCTTCTAACTATTTCTTTACACATATCCCTCCATGATCTGCAAACAGCAGCACAAGCAACAACATGCTTGCGAGCAGGCCAAGTGCTCTCACTTGTTTCCAACCTTTTGATCACATCACGCAGTAACTCAGGTGGAAGATTAGCCCAATGACTATTGTGGATGACTGCAAGCTGGTCATGCAAGTCATTTGTTGTGCCATTAGATTTCTCTCTGTGATGAACTGGTAGTCTCACCTCAAAGCTTCCCTTTGATAAGCTCCCAAAACCATCCCTCATATCACGAGCTATGCTATGGAACGACATTCCCTCTGATAACTAGTTATAGTAAGTTATTAAAACCTCAAATCTTTCTTTCATAGACAGTGATTACTCTTCAGACAATGGACAGATACAAACTGCAAGACACGTGCACAACAACATATCAGCTAAATTAAATTCAAATTCTAGTTTCAATGCTTAATAACAAAGAAAGAAAAGAAAAGAAAAGAAGACATGAGGAAAAAGCACAAAGCAAGTAAAGAAGATTCTCATACAAAAGAAAAGAGCCACATGAACCAAAAATGCTTCAAACACCACACTTTGTCCAGAGACATCTTTAGGCGGGTTTTAACCTAACCTCCAAATCCAAATTGTTAGGAATTTCGATCTTGTTTCTAACATAATGAACTTTTATCAAATTAGGAATCCAAAACAAAAGGAAAAGAATAATATCAATAACTTGCACATTAAATTAATGAAAGAAAATACATACGTATATATAAAGCATTATAACGAAATTATCCAAATGACAAATTTTAATAAAGACAAACACTAGAGTTTGGTATGCGGTCAGAGCAAGAAATGATGCCGTCAGATCCCAATTTTCATTTTACCTTTTTACCATTTTCTTTTTCGAAAGAAGGCTGCTAATCATCCTCCGTTACAGTTTTCCAGATAAAAGTTGTGGGGGTAATTTAGAACATACCTGAACAAGAAATATCAGGTTCAATAGAAGAAAAGGAACAAGAAAATAAAGCATCACCCAGAAATCCATAGTTCGAACTCACAACTTTCACTAACGATCAACATTCAAAACAAAGATCATAACTTGTCAAACCAACTATGCATCCAAAATGCAAACTTTAGCCCACTAACCCCCCACAGACACATATGTTCCTAACTCAGAACTTTCCAACTGAAAATCCCAAAAGAAAGAAAAAACCACAACCATCCCACTTCACAAGAAGTGCACCACCTTCACCAGAGTAGACAAAACGCAACTTTATTGGGTTTTGAAGATGACAGATAAAAGGCAGAGACTTTATATTCGTTGACACAATTATCCCCAAGAAAAAAAAATTCAATACCTGCAAATAAAAAAGAAAAAAAAAGAAAAAAGAGAGACGTAAACATAGAGCGGTGTTGGTCAATATAGCTCATCCGCGTCATTCTGTGTCGGATCCTTGAGTTTACCACATGCTATATTTGAGAGAGACTCGACACGCACGGACTTGAAGGTGGTTTAAATCCAGTCTGAGCAAACAATTAAAAACAAAACGAAGTGGGGGATTGATATTTAATAATGTATTACTTGTTATAAAAGAGAGAAATAATATGGTGTGCCACTTAATTGTTAGTGCACCAAATGCACCACTTAATTGTTAGTGTGCCACTTCTATTATAATGATAGTATTTTATTAGAAATTTTGTACTATAAATAGAAGGGTTAACTTGATGTAAGTGACACCAATTTATAAGAA
>JAOSBP010000004.1:14640092-14654580 GCA_027563825.1 Erythroxylum mucronatum | reverse complement strand
TTATGAATCTGCTTACTTTAAAAAACCAGTAAATTAAGAAATATCATAAAGATAAGTGAAAAAGTAAAAAGGGATAAACTAAAAACTAGTTCCACTAAAAGATCATAGCTTTAATCCCTAAAAAAATAAACCAATCAAAAATTTAAACTAATTAACTTCACTCCTCAGAAATTCCGAAAACAAAACATAAGCACGCTCAAGTTACAAGTAGCACATGTCCCACATAATAATCAATCAACTACTTGCTCATTCAAAAACCCATTGAAGAATGATAGAGAAGTTTGGGAGAGAAAAAATTAGGGTTGAAACCAAATAGAGCCGCATGGATTTAATGTTCATCAAATATATGCTCTATTAGCTAAGACAATAGACAAAATATTTTGAATTTAGTTATAAAAGTTTTAAAAGTTTTATCATTAAATTAAAAACGATTAAAAGATTAAACACTAAATAAAAATATTAATAAATTATTCACCTTTAAATTTGTTATTCCTTAATTTTAAAATTAGAAAAATGGCCTAACATCTAACTCTTTGATATTTCCATTTAGGTAACGTAAGCAAAATTATCACTTTTGCTTTTTTTTTTCCTTTTATACTTAAAAGTAATTCTATCTAAATTGAAAGTTGGGTAAAAGTTAAAATTAAAATTCTTATATTGAAGCGTAATTAGTTAAGTTGAAAAAACATATGTGATTCGAGACTATCGATATTATTACGAGTTTATATATTTGGACAATAATGTCAATATAAATAACATAACTTTAAAGAGCATTAATTGAATATGAGACTGTAGTGTAAATATTTTTGTATTTAAATAATTTAATCTTTAAACTTTTAATTTATATTTTTAATTTCAAATTTATTTCTCATGTAACCAATATAAATGGTGTAAAAAGAAATTCCATAATACAAAAAGATCTAATAACTCAATATTATATAAAAATATTTTAATACTACCTTTTGGTCAATATATATTCGTCGATAGTATTTGTGATAACATTGGACTGAGATGGGCTTAGGCTAAGAAAATTTTTATAAGGGCCTAACTTTAATGCAAGGTACAAGTCTAAATTTAATTAAACTTGTCTGACTTGAAAGCAGATTAAGCGAATTAAATTTAATTATTTTTAATTTAAAATTTAAAAATAAAGCCATTTTATTTAAAATATGTATTTTATACTTAATAATTTCAAAATATTTTTTAAAAGATTGAACTTGACTTAAAATTGGATTAACTCATTATACTAAACTCTTTAACTTTAGACAAAGTCAGTTGGGAGACAAAAATGTCATCCTTAAATAACATATTACAAGAAAATCGTGACATTGGTATAAGATGAATATGTTGCTTACTATCTCCTATGTTTTTGGGACCTGTCTTCAAATCCAGATACTATGGGCATGCTCCCGACGATTTAAGGTTGGCAAATAAAATTCAAACGCGATTGAAAAATCTATCTGGGTTAGCAAATAAAATACAAAAGTGGTTGCAAATCTATAGACGTCTGTGAGAGCCTCTAGATGCCTTGAATGAGTATTCGGAAACTCAAAATCAAACCAATGAGTCGGTGATGGTGATGGGCTTCTAGACGTGAAAGATACAGCCATACAAAACTGCATTATTTGTTGGATTACGTGTCAGACAACGACCTTGCTTTCATGGATTATCCTTTAACTTTTCAAGCTTTTATTCTCCTCTCGCATCATTTTCTGAGCTTTCAGGAATTCAACCTTTGGGAGTAGGTTAAGATGTAGAGAACTTACAAAATAGATAAGATTAGGCCTAATTCTCTTATTTTATTTTTTGAAAATTTTAATAGAACTTTATTTAATTAACAAATTAAGCTAATTAATTCAAGTAATTGGAGTTAAAAATTTCAATTGATTAATAAAAAATAAAATTTTATAATGAATGAATATATAAAACGTGCATATATATATTAATCAAGTGAATAAGATAAAACCAAATTCATTAATGAAAGATGATAAGATTATATAAAATAAAAGAAAAAGATTATAATTAAAGTGATCAATTCAATCAATAGAAGTTACATATTTTAATTGATTAATAAAAAATGATATTTTTAATAAATGAATATTATTGATTAAATGAATAAGATGAAACGAAATTCATTAAAATAATCAATTAAATTAATTGAAGTTACAAATTTATGTTGATTGATGAGTATGAGTATACGTATAACTAGCCACCTCCGCATCAGTATCTATTCCTGTATTAATATAAAAATTAAAAAATAAACTAAGATAATATAAAAAAATAGATGAAATTGATATATCAAAAAGAAAATAGTTTACTCTCAATAACCTCTTCATCTAACTACCTTCGGGCACATATAAGGACTTTTACAATACGAAGATGGAGTCGAGCATAATGAGGACTAATAACCTGACCACCAGTGTTAAAACAAACTCCAAAGCAATATAGATGATGTAATTGCTAATAGGCCACGTGCAATTACTTGCATGATTGAAAATTTATTTCTGCAACTTTTCCACCATAATAATACATCGAACTCCACACATTCAACTTCAGTCACGTAATCTTTCATCAAGTATTTATCTAACTCTATCATATTTTATGAAGTCTTAGCCATTTTTCTTTTATGAATTTTGTAAGTGAAAGTAACAAATATAGCATCATTCGTGCTACAAATGTCTACTGTTATGGTGGAAAATTTGGTGTCGATACTACAATCCATCAAACAATTTCCCAACACAATTGTCTACCTTTCACTTGTATGTGATGCTAATACATAAATGAACCTATCATATACAAATATGACCAACATCAATCATAATATAATGAAAAAAAATGATAACAATATTAGATAATATAAATTATCTCAAAAGTTTATTGCATAGAGTCTAGTCATTGTCAACATAGTGTGTTGTCTAAGCTTTGTTTTGGTTATCAACCGTCCACATGCCTGTTATAATGGCAATTCATCCTTCAATACTTGACAATGTTTTTAAAATTTTTAAAATTCCTTTCTTCTTATCCTCATAAATCTTTATAAAGTCTTTCTTTAACGTATTCTGAGTTGGAACCTTGAAGGCCGGTTACAGTGAATTGCAAAACATCCTAAATCTTATAGTATCAGCTATAGATATATCATCACCAGTTACCATACAAGTGATAAAAAATCTTTTGTGTTATCGTCATAAGATGCTTGTAGTTAGTTCATTCTTTCCTCTCATAAAGTTAAAGGTAAAAAATGATTAAACTCCTATTACTATCTTTTTTCTAATACACAGATTCGCATGTTTCTTTAAATGAAAGGTTTCACCTTTTGAACTCCAGGCCAACATCTTCTGACAATACTTACATTCAGCCTTTTCTACTTCATCCATTGATCTAGTCTTATTGAAATGATTCCAAACTTCACTTGTCAATTGACTTTAAGTTGGACTTATATCTTTACTTAGTACGGATTAGAAGTTTTTACTTCTGTCTCCAGTACCAAATTATAGCTCTTCATTGAAGGAATATGCTCAATGCTCATCCACCTAAAACAATCAACATATAAATATATATTTTATTCATAATTCTAATTGAAAGTTCATAAACTTGACCGAGAATAAAAGGACATAAATCATAATCTTAAATTTAAAGTTTATCAATTATTAGTTATTAGTTACGCTTGTGTATATGACTATATAAGTCACTGAGATCATATCACATAACACATACGGGCATGTATGTATTTTTACGTGCACATATACGATCGTGTATGTAATTGTATAAGTCCACAAAAACACTTTCTGATGGTAACAATCTCAGAAATTCTAGCATTTCACAAATTTAATCTTCAATCAAAACCAGAATACAACAAAGGAAATTTGGGTTAGTGGTAAAGAAGAAAAAAAGAACATGACAGTGTGACGATAGGGAAGCATGGTAGCGGGGTGGCAAAGTGAAGGGGTGGCTGCAATCGGAGGGGTGACAGCTTCATCAATCCCTACACTTTAACTCCCTCTAAGTAAAACGATACCGTTTACTTCGTCTTAAGAATGAAAGTTATAGTTGAAAACGGCAACGTTTTGTTCTGGCATGTTGTCGCGAGCATTTGGGCCTGACTCATTGATTTCAATTCAGGTCGGGCCAAGCTCGGACTTGGCCCAAAATGCTGCCCCTAGATAAGATGGCAGGGAAAAGGATTGATAACGTGGTAGAAGAAAAGCAGCTTCTTAACAACTCTTTGTCTGCCTGCGACAGTCTCTTAGTATTCTTGTTTTTATCTTCAAGGAAAATTCAAGTTTGCTATTCCGCAGGAATATTTAATAGAAATGCCAAGGCATGTGGTAGACATGTTGACAAGTGGCCTGGATTTATGCGAAGGAATTTGATAAGAAAATGATATGCAGGTGTCAATCAACTTTTACTTGTTGTTGGTCCTACATATTCTAGATGACAAACCATTAAACTTAAGCAAGCATTGTGTGTCTATAAAGTTAACCTTTTTCTACCTTTTCTTTTCTAGAAGGGGAAAAGGCAACAAATTCGGCGCCAGGAAAGAAAATATGTCTGTTGTTTTGGCCTCTTTCTTCTTATTTGCGTTATGATGAGATGAACCTGAAGGTCATATTGGCATAGAACTTTCTACCCTGTTGACACCTTCAGTTTTCCGGTACGAGTTTTTGCGTTTACCTCGAGAGAGTGGAAGGGTTACTGAATAAAATAAATTTAACATTTCAAGATTCAACTATACTTTTTTTGGGGAAATCAGTTTTCCACTCCTAACTCTTAATGTGTATCTTTTATCATAATCTTATCCGTTTTTTCCTGTACTCGTCGGTGGCGTCAATGTCTTCGATATAAAATCTTCCAAGTTGACGTAAAAAGTGGGAAAGACCCAACTAGAATTAGTTCTCCGTGTCCTGAAACAATCCTCAAAAGCTACAGGTTCCTGCTATTTTTTGTTTTCTTTTACTTCTTTGGAATTTCCAGCATTTGATACGGTGACAGGTGTAAATCTGTAATCTTTATCCTGACTATCACATTGTTATCTCCACGTCACGTACAGAGACCAAAAACGGCTGTTGGAGAACTTTCTTTCCAACTAGATATTCTCTTTTCAATCCTATATCAGATTATCTCATTTATATATTTACATAAAACCTATACAAATATGTAGATAATATTAATTGGCGCAAGATTAGAACATACAGAGGATTTCGTGTGCTTCCCTTTTGTGACTTGTGTATTTATAAAATATTTAATTAAAAAAATTCTTATCTTATTATTTTAATTTATTTATAAGATAGTTATATTTAAAAATTATGGTAAAATTATAATTATAATATTTATATTAATAAATAATTCAATTAATACATATTATGTTTCTTCATAGTTAATATATATACATGTTTAAATAAATATGTGAGTTATTATCTGAAAACAAATATATTAAATGGACTAACTTGTGTATAACTAATCATATTATTTGAAATATTTTAAGGATCATAAAATAACCGATATGTTCTAGACTATTTAAGACCTATTTTCATCAAAAGTGATTTAATTGGTAATTATTAGAAAAAAATATAACTTATATGAAAATTAATTAGTGATTAATATATGATTCATTATTTTAAAGTAATTAATGAAAATTAGTATTTATTCAAAAAGTTTTGGCAAAGCTAAAATGATAATTTAAAAAGTAATTTTCAAATGTCATTAAAATAATCAATTACTAATGTTCAAGAATCAATATAATTTACTTCAAATATAATGAGCACTAAATATATATTATATATATATCTAAAATTTTATATATTATTATAGACTCTAAATCTATATTTATGTTTAATTGAAATATTATATAATAAAAGGATTTAATTATATAAAAATTTCATGCCGAAGGATTAGTCAAAACTACATTTACATTCTTAATATATTGTGATATTGTTAAAAGATAGATAATTAAGCAACTATAATGATTTATAATAATCTATTTAAAAGTCAAATTTATAATAAAGTTGCTAAAAGGGAAAAAAATCCATCAAAAGATATGATTTATGATTAATATTTTATGATGTTCATATTATAAGATTAAACTAATATTAATATTGGGATACAGTCCGAATCAATCCGAAATTGCATTAAACCACTTTATCCGGAAAGTGCCATGAATATATGCCAAAATATTTAATCCGTAATCATCTAACCTCTAATTTGGAGCGTTACAGATATTTTGAAAATTTTAAAATTTTTTGTTCATTATGATACGCAAGTAATCAGATCGCGTCCATATTTCACTTCGCTTTATGAGTTGACATTTTTATTATACATGTAACAAGATTCGATCTTATATGTGGCCAAAAAAAAGAAATATTTTTTTGGATTTGTTAAAAAACAAGATAACTATAAATTTTATATCATGATTGATGCGTGAATATAATAAAATATAAATGTAAATCATACCTTACTGTGTAACTTACTCTTTTTTTAATAGCTTCCCCTTAATCGTTTTTGAAACTAGTACACCATGACTACTATAATCGCACACATATTAGACCTCTAACGATATTTACATGAAAAAGTTGAAAGAACTTTGCAAATGGTATAAAGAGGAGTAAGCAAAAAGTGCTACCTACTTTAGATTTTATGTCTATTTATAACAGAGTTTGGATCTTCTAATTATTTTGATTGAAATATAAATTCTAATTTTAATTAAACTTTAATTATAATTAAACATAATTAAATACTTATTGGCCCAAATAGATTCAACATCTTACATTAATCCTTATTAAGTATATCGTATTTAACTTTTAAAATTTCTCAAACTTTACAATCAAGTATAACTTAATTAAATTACCATTTTCTTCTATTAACCATTCTTTCTTTCTAACCTGTTAAGTTCCTAAACATATTGGTAATAGATATCTTGAACTCGTATTTAGATTTGCATAAATTAAACTTTTAACTTATCTTTAATTATCTAATTAAATAATTTATATCTATATATCAAGATTGATATCTAATAATGTACCATGACTACTCAAATATTATGAATGCCAACATAGTTTTGACTCTTCTCTTCGTATATTTTTTTTGTATGATCTAGTCCTTTTATCACATAATGTTTCGACTAGACATAAATGATAGAATTAATGTCTATTCTATTTAAGTCTAATTATATAAATAATCTACTATTTGTAATTGATTCTATTAATATTTTTGAAAATTATTTTCAAAGTATCATTCCATCTTTCTAAAAAATTTTTCAAATCAATACTAATTGAGAATAGCACAATATTATCTTTAATCACTTTAGGGTGGTAAATCTTACATTAATCACTTATCAACCTTTATATAGTTCATATTAAGTACAATGACCATGGACAGAGTTATGCTTGACAAGGATAAGTCATAAGTAGTATGAAAATTTAATAATCTCTATGTATGAAATATTTTAGAGATCTCAAGTCAAATAATTACTTGTACAATCTTTATAATGAGAATTTCTATAGACATACACCTAAAATTCTAAATAGAACTCTCACATTGGATTAGTTTAATAAACTTATTCTCTAAAAAGTACCTACATGTTTATTTAAATATTTCCATATTTTAACTTATGAGATCGAGTACTACGAATTTTATAGGAAGAAATATAATATATGATAATCTTTATACTATTAATATCTAGTCTCAAAGAGCAATAATTGTGAATAATTTAAGGATAATATAAAATTTAATATGAATCTTATAATTATGATCTTATTATAATTTTATTTACAATGTATATTTATCTCTTAGACTTTATCATATACATCAGTTAATTAAACAAATATGTATACAATAAAATATTTCTTTAAATAATTGTCACAAAAACAATAACTAACCAATTAGCTACCAACATATTGCATAACTCTATCAACGAAAATAAGGAGTTTGATTTCAGTTGAATTTTAAAAGTTAAATGACTGGTTTGGTTAAACACGTGGCTTGGTAATGTTATTCCATACTGGAAATTCATGAGAAGAGTTCTTCAAGATAGTGGTGGTAGAAGGATTGCAATTATGGGGATTCTTATGTGTAAAGGTGTGCTTGCACTTACTATAAATCATAACAGCTCTACTTTCTTATAAAGTTTATATTATAATTTACAGTTAGGAAAAGTGGGGTGCACAATACTAGTTACTGCTTATAATGACAATTTTATATACATTAGAAAGTTAAAACCCCAAAGCGCAGTGATAACCACCGTTTAAACTTTGTTTCGGGAAATCAAGCCAGATTCAATCCCACATACAGCGGAATAATTACAAAACATTTTCGTATTTTGATTTCTCAAAACCAAGATCACTTAATTCCATAAAATGATTAATAAGTAAATCATAATAAAGAGAGAATCATAATTCGTACCTTATTTTGAAACTTGGTCATATTGTTGTCATATCCCTATGAAATCAACTCATCTCAACCACTGTAGCCTTTAACCTTTAACGATATCCACAGAATAAGTTGGCGTTGTTGCCAAGGAGGTGATTAGTTTAGTTCTTTATTGTCAGGCTTTTTCACTATCTTCTCTTTACGAAAAATAGAAAAAGAAGTTTGGGGCCTAAAGTAGAGACAAAGCAAGACATCTTAGAATGAGAAATAAGACATCTGAAGAGCTAGATGCCAAGAAGAAATGGAAAGAATAATGATGGAAGATAGATATTAAAGGGTGCAAGGAACTTTTATGAATTACAATGAGGTACAGTATGGTTGAGGAAGTAACGATCCTTATTGGAACATGTACACTCCGGGTGGTAAAATCACCCTGGTTTCTATTGGTCCAACAATGTAAGTACTCATTTAGGACGTCAATACCAATTAGGACTTTAGCAAGATGAGTCCAGTTTATAGGATTCTAAATTGGACAAGATCCTTAATAAGCTCACGAACATGGAAGAGGGTCATAACAGACTAGAAGAGAAAATTGAGCAAGTAATGGAAAATCATGACTCGTTTATTCATAACCTAGAGATTCGAGTGAGACAGATTTCTAGTGAATTTTGTAAGGGAAGTGTGGAAGACTTTCTAAGTAACATAGAAATACATCAAAGAGAGTAATATGAGGCTATCGCACTTAAGAATGGGGGAGAGCCAGAAGGACCAATGGAAAACCAAACTAAACCCCACCTTATTGAAGACCAAGAATGCCAACTCTCCCTTTTATTCACCAGTTCTTGATATACCATATGAGAACAACGAAAAATCTTAGGTAGATGTTCATGAAAATAACCTTATCCTTCTGATTAATGATGACCAAGTGACATTCAACATGAATGATGTATTAAAGAATCTGAAGGATAATAGCTCATTCAGGATAATTGATGTGTTCGAATCTTCTAAAGAACAAAAGAGCGAAGAATAGATGACAGCATAAATCAAATTTAAAGAAGCTATGAAAGTCTCTATTCATGAGGTGGAAGAAGCAGAGGAGACGAAGGTGATTAAGGAAGAAAGAAAGCAACTTACCTTCTTATATGACAAACAATTAGATTCGATGGATGATTCAGAGAGGTTTTTTATTCCCTATTTTTTTACAGTTCACTCGAGAAAAGAACATTATTGAGCTTAATTGGTTTTCATAATGTTATCAATATTGTCCTTCTGACTATTTTGCAATTTGTAGCTTACTTACAAGCTAAAAAATTGATGTTGAACAAAAAAAGTGGAAGCAAGTCGCTCATAATTGATCCCAGTTGAGTTTCCAAGGATAGAGCGTTGAGCTACCGACATTAAAAGAAGCACTGCATAGGAGGCAAACCATGGACTATTAAATTGATGTTATTTCCCTTGATTTTTAGATAGTTGAATTTCGTAGTTAGCTTATTTCGTTTCCAAATAAAATCGGGAAGGCATAGGACTTTGACATGAATTTGATGATTGAGGAATTAAGCAGAGGTAAAAGGACTATAAACAGTTAAGAAGTGATTTCGGAAAAGTGGAGAAGGACAAAATAACAGAAAAATTTGAAAAATTGGTTAAAAAATTGCAGGGTAAAACGGGGACATGCGATTTTTAAAGTCAAATTTTACTATTTTACCCTCTATCCACCTATATATTCATTTCTAGCTTCATTTTTCACTCACTTTCATTTTTACTTTATCTCTCTAAATTTAGAACCTCCAAACACTCACCTCTGTACCTAAATTTTAAATTTCCAGTCTCTTCCAACTTCTACCTACTCAAAAGCTAGTATGCAGCGCATTAAGCAATCAACAAATTGGGATCAATCATTGAGACGAAATCAAGTCTCAGGACGAGGGAGAAGGAATAGGGCAACAGACATCGGAGCACCCTTCCCAATCTACACAGAGGAGGAAGGCGTTCGTTTTCAATTCCTCAGTGCTAAACAAATTGTAGTCCCTAAATATTTTGATTTTGATACACTTGATAGGCTAGAACTGCATGATAGGGTAGAAAACTTAGCAGGAAGAATTCAGTGGGCAAAATTCAAACACTTCCAATTTCTTGTTTACAAGAAACTCACTCTAGAATTCTTTACTTCCCTTTCCTACGAACCTAGGAACCCTAAAGAAATGTGGTTTAGATTGTGGGGACGAGTTTATGAACTGAACATCAAAATCATATGTGATATGTGTGGGTTCCCCGAATCTTCCATTATCGATCATCACGATGGTTTTTAGCTTCTCACTATTGGAATGAGCTCATTGGGTTAGAGCAATTCGATGCCAAAAATGCCCACAACAATATCATTAGGACCCATGAGCACTTGTTATTGCACAAATTCATATTGGAGTTATGTAAATATAGTGCCTTGGAAAGCTAGTGTATTTACTTATAACTTAATTTTCTTCCAATTACTTTTGTAATGAAAATATTTATTATTTAAAAAAAGAGTTTGGTTTTTATGAGCATTATATATCTAGTCATAAGGTGCCGAGATTCTTTTGTAAGTAATATACATATACATAGAGATGTATGGGAAACATGTATATTATAAGAATATAAAATAATTGATTCATAGTTGAATAATCAAGTTGGTCGCTTGATTATAGTTTAGACTGTAATGGGGCCGAGCTAAGGGTAGGAAAAAAGGAAAATTGTAGTTAAAACCACAAAGCTAATTGAACATTCAAAGTAATTCAGAAAAATGATAAATAAAATGCTCAATTCTTTCCTCTCACGTGATAAAGTTAGCACTCCCCATTTTTACGTCTCTCCTCTTCTTTCATTTTCTGTTCGTCTTCTCTTCCTTTGTTTCTTTTCCAATCTTTTTTCTTTTATTTTTCTCTTTATTATTATTTATTTATTCATTTTAAACAAGGAAATTAAGGGAAAAAATATAGAGGGGAGAAATTACTACAACTATACCCATCCCTAACTTAAAAGCCAACTATAAGCTATGATTCCTCCACACTTATTCCCTAAACCTGATTATTCCTTTTCAAATGCTTAACTTGCCCTTATGGTAGGTGTAATGAAGCAGATAAACAATCAAGGTCAAGGCTCATATTTTGGGTTTAAAGAAAGAAACAAAGTTATTTAAGCTCAAGGGGGGCTCACTAAGGGTGACATTATGGTGTCTTTTTAAGCTAACAGGATAAATCCTAATTGCCTTCATCATTTCAATGTTTGCATAAGGTTATGTGAACTCAACTTGTTGGAACCTATGTGATTTTAGGCACAATTTAGAAGCAAAGAAGTTAGAATGAGTCGAAAGCCAATATTTGGGTCATTTTTTGAAGATTAATTTTCACTTGCTTTTATCGAGCAAGAAGAAAAAAATTATAAGAAAAAAGAAGACAAGAATAATAGAAACAAAAATTAATAAAAGTTGTTGTTTTGCATGGACCATGCAAGCGTATGCAATGTGTTCTATGGAATTAAATGAAGGCAAAAGGCTGCTAGAAGAATGAGGCAAAATGATAGTAGATGAAGGAGCAATATGACAACGTGTGGGTTGAAGGAGGATCAAAATGATGTGCAGAATAGCAATGTCCAAGAAGAAAAAAATAGCGTAATCATAACTAGGAAAATATGTCATATGCATTTAACACAACACTGCGTTTCATGCTTGGGGTTTAAAGAAGAGTGAATAGTGTGGAGGACCAATAATTAAATTGTCACATAACAAAAAAATAGTAGTTGGCGAGAATAGGTTAGGTAGAAACAAAAGGAGACACAGTGAAAAGGAGCTGTTGGGGGTTTTGGCTGGGACAATTTTCATAAGGGCTGAGGCATTTTCTTAGGAGAGACCCATGAAGGGCTAGACGTCCTGATGCTGATTTAAAGGTGACATCGACACTGACGACCTAGGTTAAGTGTATTTCTTTTTTTTGTTGTTTATTTCTCTCATTAGGAATTGATTATGCTATCTTGTGATGATTGAATTGGTTATTGTGAAAAGATGATTTTAATGGGTTCATTAAATTGTTTATTTGCAAACCCATTGTTAGAATTTCAATATAATCCGTAATTGTTATGTTGAAATTCATATGTAGCGACTAATGATTCGTAATCAATAGGGATGCCTAGTTTAAATGACGCATTGTATGTGGTTGTTGCCTTGATTAATCAGTTTTCCTAATTCATAATGCTACTACCTAATTAAATCTAGAGATCGTATCCTAGGTTATTCAGTGGTTAGGTTTAATTAATGATCATATCTTGATTAAACACTACCTAAGGGAAAACTCGAGTTAATTATTAACCCACAATTAATAGTTTTTAGGAGAGATTTAAGAACAACAAATCAAGGAAATATATTTAATTAAGGTTTAGGCCAAGATTGAACTAAAGAACCCGGTCCCTACCGAATTGCACACTTTTATCATTTTTTGTATGTTTTTTAATTTTTTTATTAGTCTAGCTTTATTTTATTTTCTTATTTCCAAAAAAAACCCCTAAGCCTAAATACTGATTAATTTCATTTCAATAACTTTACACACACTTTCTGTGAGATCGACCTACAGTCACCACTACAATAGTAGTAGTCTAGTTATTTTATTTTGACTAGCATCACGATGCGCTGTCAATCATGTAGCACTTCATCATGATAATTGCTAATATTAAATGAAATAAGGGACTATTTTGTTACCTCAAGCTTGTTCCCTTTGCTCAACCACCTAAGCAAATATGATCAAAGATGCTTGAGAGTAAAAAGACCTAGTGTTTCAACCAAATTCGTTAAAGCAACATTTGTGTAACTACCCCTATCAATTATCACATTCTAAAGCTTCCTCTTCACTTTATCTCAAGTGTGAAAGGTCAATTCTCTTTGTTGTACTTCTTAAGAAATTGATTGAAGAATAAGAGCACATTAGGTCATCAAAGACTCGCATTCCATCTCTAATTCAATGTCAAAAGATCATTGCTCGCCGTACAAGACATCAAGCTCCCCTTCCTCTTCTAGGACCTCTTTCCCCTCGTCCTCAAATGTTGCTTCCAGCATTAAGTCATCTATCTGCTATATGTATTAAAGAGTCATAGCATGTTTTTTTAGGAAACTCTTTTTTAAAATGCCTATAACCCTTATAACGAAAGCATTTCAAATCTTCCTAATTGTGCATCTTAGCATTGACCTTAAGAGCATTCGGCATCTCCTTCTCTTTACCATTCTCCTTTACATCCATGGAAGCTTGAAAATTTGTAATTAAAGTAGAAACCCAGAAGGAAGAACTATACATATAGCTTGTCTTTGAATATGGTTTATGTTAGTTTTGTTTTTCCACTTTAAGAGCGAGTTTAACCAACATATTAAAGGAGAAATAAAGTTCCCTTTGTAGCACCCCACTCTCGTAAAACACGTACCCGACATCCTGAGTGATGTCCGAGTATGTACCTCGCAAGGGCTGTATGCTAGAACAGTCAAACACTTGAACTCGGTACAAAATTTTCAAAAATAGCACAAGTGTATGCGAAAATTAAAATTGGGCCCACTTTATTCAAAAACTTTTTCAATCACAAGGGTTACAATCATTTCACAAATCATCAAAATTTTATCAGTCACTAGGGCCCATTATAGATACAAACACTTATAAACATAATGTTATTACACTAAAAAGTCATTTACAATTTGGAAAGTTATTACAAAGAAGAAATGTTCAAATACACTTGTTACATTAATTGCATAAGACTCAATTTGATACAAAAAATAAAGAAAACAAAAATGCAGACGCGAACTGATCCCGACCTCTATCTTTTACTTGAATGCAGTGGCTATACTTCCGTTAGCCTAACGGGATAACTCTTCTGAGCCTAAAAAATATTGCAAATTTTTAAGTGAGTTTTTGCAAACTCAGTGAGTGACCATCCTTGATGGCCCACTCAATCACATAACACATCACATGATATTTTCACATAATTTACATCGCTTTTTTAAACATATAGCATCACATTTAGAGCAGTCAAATCAATCATTTCAAGCATTTAGAATACACATATCACTTATAATGCGATGCACTTGAGACTCACTTTCGTTTATTATTTTGTTGTGACTGGG
>JAOSBP010000004.1:14628811-14639992 GCA_027563825.1 Erythroxylum mucronatum | reverse complement strand
AAACATGTATATTATAAGAATATAAAATAATGGATTCACAGTTGAATAATCAAGTTGGTCGCTTGATTATGATTTAGGCTGTAGTGTTGTGATTTATCTCTATGCAAGTAAAAGAGTTTACTTTAAGGGAATGATAAGTTTCATATCATGATAGTAGTTGACTATCGATACTGGCACTATTAAATGAATACAAAATCAAGTGTGTTTTCAAGAATAGAGTGGTTGCTTTAGTCTTAAAACATACAACTTAAGCATTCGTTTATTATGAACCAAAATCTTGATGAGTGGTGAACTCATATGTATTTCATTATAATTCTCGATATGGTCGGAATGGATTTTTACAGAGTATCAATCTAGTGTCTGCATGTTGGAATTATTAATTGAAACATATATGAGGGAACATTCACTCAAACAAAAAGTTTATAATGATATCATCACTTCTAGATATTTTATGGAGATTGATGATTAAACTGGTGTTAGTAGTTTGATGGACTAGCTACCTATCAAGTCTTAACACCAAGATGAGATCTTGTGTGTTAATCACCATATAGAATAAAACAGGAGATCTAGAAGGAAAACTAACATAAGGGCAAAGCAGTAATTTTACCTTTTATTGTGCGAACGGCTATAATATGTTTCATATTAGAGTTTGCAATAGGATATCTTATTTGAAACATGTGTTCTCATAATATTTAGTAATTCAAGAGTTCAACTAATTATCTTTAGTGGAATGACATTTAGTTAATAAGTTAGAATTAATTCTAATGAGATTAAATTAATTCTGAGTTTATTGAAGATTGAATTATATAAGTCTAATTAGATTCTCCATTTGGCTTCTAGGAAGGTTATCAAGCAAAGTAAGAAATACAAATAGAGGTTTTAAAGCCTATGATTGAATGTTGGGCTTACTTTAATTAATTGTTAATTATAAGCCCATATGAACATTTAGAAATAGGCTAGGCTTTGGTTAATCTAATTAAATTAAATTAAAACAAAGTTATTAAAAATAAATGGAGGTAGAATTTTGATTTTAGTGGGCTAAATGTGCAGCTTAGGCTTTGGTTTAATTTGATTAATTAAATTAAAACAAAGTTATTAAAGATAAATGGAGGTAGAATTTCAGTTTTAGTGGGCTAAATATGCAACTGCACATTTAGCATTGGTTTGCTACATTTAAGATGGTTTTTTAACATGCTTTAGCATCATTAAATGGAGTAATAACCTTATCATTAAATAGTTTAATGGTGGTCTTTTAATGATAGCATGTAACTATTAGCATTCATTGGACTAAAGAAGAAAGAGGTGCATTTGATGGACCATCTTTCTTCTTTCATCACAAAACCGAAATTGATTTGTATTTTTAGGTTAATGGTCTTTTCATATAGCCATCTTAAAAATAAATGAGAAGAGTCTCATTTGTTGGCTTCTTTATGATTGATTAAGGAAGGAAGTGATGCATTGGATGCACTTCACTTCTTCCTTTGAGACTTAGCAAAAATTGAGAGAAGAAAAGACAAGGTTGTTGAATGTTTATCTCTCTCTCTCTTCTATCTTGCATGTGTAAGCCGAAAATTGCATGAGAAGTATGTTATCATTGGCTTCTTTCTTTTAAGGCAAAATCTCTTCAAGTTTTCTTCTCTTTTCCCACCAAAGGATTTTGTTAACCAAGTTATCCAAGAAGAACAAGTGATAGATTGGATTTGTCGAGGATACAATATAAAGAAGAGGATACAATTACGTAAAGAGGATACATCGCCTAGGAGAGGATACATTGCCAAGGATAGGATAGCACAACGAAGAGTTAAAGCTGTAGCGAAGGAGTCGGTAATAATTTTCATCTTGTGTTTATGCAAATGTTTTTCCTTATACCGTATCATGTATGGTTATGCATTTTAATTTGGCTATACTGCTTCTGCTACAATTTTGATTTCTAAAAGGTTTTGAAATCTACCGTTTTATCTAAATTGTGCATGCTTTATTTTTTCGATCCAACAATTCATATGTCAACTGTTGTTTGATAAATCAAAAACTAATAAGTATTCAACGAAGGAACTTTTCCTATTGTGGTGCATGGATCACGACATTCCAATGTGCACGTCCACACATGTGTTGAACGCTATTATTGCGACTCTGTGCAAGAGGAGCAACAATTTAGGTATGGGGTACTTAGTTTTCTTCATTGCTGAGTATTATGGCAAGGAATGTAGTGGTTTAACTGTCCATCTCCCAGAATTCCTCAATCATCATCATCAATGGCGTCCTAAAATCCTTAAGTCCTATAACATGGAACTCCTGAATATCAGCCAAAAGATGCATATGAAGATCAAGGCAAGTCAGGCAAGTTCAAGTACAACGTTGCCTCAGCAGGAAGAAGAGGACTCGACTAGTGAAGAGTCCGAGGAGGAAGAAGAAACAGAAAAACCGGGCTGGAAGAAAGTGTTTGATACAATCTCCGCGAACACCAAGGTAATCACATATACATTTGCGGAGAACTCTAGAAGAATGAAAGAGATGACCCAGACATACGTCGCATCCACCATTATTTTGAGGCCTAAGGCGTCCAATTGCCACCTCCAACACCTTCCCCACCTCCATCACCATGAGGCATTATTCTAACCCTTTTCTTTTTACCTTTAGTCTTTACTTACTTTTTATTTTGCTCTAATTTTATGTTTCTTCTTTCCATAAATGTTTTTTTGTCTCCTTATTGAGGACAATATGTTGTCCAAGTGTGGGGAGGGTTATGTGTTTTGATTCGAATGTGAGTTTGCATATTATATGATAGTTGGTATATTGCATTTTCTTAATCGTGTGAATGTGTCAACGGCTTATATGGATTAAAATTTATTTAATTTTGAACATAGTCTATTACGTTGCGGAGAATCATTAGCTCGCAAAAATTAGTGAATTGTGGTTATTTGGTTAAATATGAAGCTTAATTAGGATTTAGCGTTAAGTTGTAAACTTCTAAATTATCACATTCATTCATAATTTATACAAAAAATTAAAAACTAATGCATAATCTAAATGATTTATATGCTTCTTAAAATAGAAAAGAACAGTAATTCTTTTTTTTACTTAATTTATTGAATCAAGGATATATGAAAATGCTATTTAAAGAAAAAAATAGAGAAGTTATTGAATTTTTAAATTCATGTACAATGAAATAAAATTAATGTCTTAGTTATTTGCTTGCACTAACTTAACCCTTTCCTTTATAAAATAAAGAACTTTGTCATTAAATTAGTGATAGATAATTAAATGTTTTATGTCTTATTATATATTTTTAATTGAGTATGATTAAAATAATATGAATGGATAAGATAGGAACCCATTTTTGTTTATTTTTCTCTAGCTTTTAAGGGTTTATTTCATTATTGTGTGATATGCAATCACTAGTTAAAGATTAATGTATTTTAGTTTATTTAAAAATTAAGGTTTTTTTTGGTTAAGCTTTCTAATTGATTACTTTTGAGAGAAAAGTTTTTACAAAATTAATCTAAAATTTTCTCAAGCTTAATTGAATTCTTATGAATTAGTTTGGTATATTTAAATCTTTATATTTGAAAAATAAAAATATTTTAGCAAAATTTTGATTAATTTTTCTTTTTCAAATTGCAAGAAATTGAACTCTGCTCACCTAGAGACAGGCATCAGTAAATTAGTGAATCGAACTCGACTAAAGTAATGTGTTTGCTACTATGCGACTGACTGGCCCTTTCTTGTCCTTTGTCACTGCTGTGACATTAAAATGAGGTGGATGAACTATCCTTTTCTTGAACATTACTGGAGCCAGCAAATGTTGTCATGTACTTAGTTTGGGAATTGAATTAATTTATAAAGAGGAATGGTCATTCATCATAAAAACAATTATTTAAAAATATTAAGAATTATAAAAAAATTTCACTAGATCGATTATAAAAATTAATTTATAAAGATGCTTTAACTGAAAAAAATTGTACATTGACAATTGAAAAAAATTGTATCTTCTTCAGTATTATCTTACGTTAAAGCAAAATAAAAAAGTACTGTACCAGTAGGCAAATGAAATTATAACCAATGACGATAAGATATTGTTGGCAAATCCCAAACTACAAAATGGCTTTGCCTTGGACGAATTGATCGAGCTACTTCAATCATGCATGACGCCTTTGTGAAAACGGCAAAATCCAATCCTTGTCCTCGTCAGCGCTTGAGACCCATGGTTTGCCCACGGCCGCGGTAATTGAGAACCGTAGCCTTTTACATTACAGACCTTCAGCTAGGTTTATTATTCTCCGTGACCGTGTGCCAACTGCCGACATCTCAAGAATATCACTTGTGATTCCGAATCCGAACTCATATTAATAATACAATTTTATTATTTTCTGTAAAAACTACTAATAAGCGACACAGTATTTAATTTATTTTTTCTTATTTTATTTTTAATCTTATCCGCTACTCTGGACTTTTCAACGCTTCACCCATTTCTAAACACAATATATAGCCACATCGAACTGCTTGGAGAACAACACACAACAATAACAATAACTAGTCGGACGAGACGAGCCAAGAAATGAGTATCGGAATCATCACAGCAGCAACTCAACCCTCCTTCCATAACTATGCTAAACCCAACTTCACACTCTCAAAGTCAAAAGCCTTTCTTGATCCTTGTTCTCACTTTAGATTCGACACCCATCTCCAGAAACAGAGAACTCAATCCAGGTCCACCAGAAGCAGTCCGATCAAGGCTGCTGCCAGCAACCTGTATGTGAACACTGAGAATTTCTATGATTTGCTGGGTATTTCTGAGAGTGGAACACTTAAAGACATCAAACATGCTTATAAGCAATTGGCAAGAAAGTATCACCCTGATGTGTCGCCACCGGACCGTACAGAGGAGTACACAAGGAAATTCATTCAGGTTCAGGAAGCTTATGAAACCTTGTCTGATCCTAGCAGCAGAGCTTTGTACGACAGAGATATGGTCAACAGAATCCACCTTTCGTTCTTTGCTAGAAGTCCGTCTCACTATAACGAGGTTTGTCTACTTTTTTCCGTCACTTCTCAGTTTTGATAGTACAGTTGGGCCATGGTTGGGCCAACGACTCTTAAAACTTCAGAAACTTAGCTATCCTATTTTATCGTGAGCAGGGATGGTTTGGAGGATATGAGTGGAAACAACGGTGGCAATCTCAGCTAGCAGAGTTACAGAGAAAGAGCACAAATGGGACTTCAAGAGGGAAGATGTCGTGGGGAGCTAGAATGCGTGCTCAAGCAAGAAAAGCTACCTAACGGGCTTACTAATCTAATTCCCAAGGATGAATTCCTCCTGAACGGCTGAACCTTATGGGATGATGTGATTTCTTGTCAATTGGATCGTGTACATAAGTTTCCCCCTTTCCATTTCTAGAAATCAGTAGACGTTCAGGGCCAATTTTGCTATCCATTTTAATTTAAGTGTCACCACTTTTGTACAGGCCCTTCAGGTGCGCCTCAATCCTTCTAGAGGATGTCATCGGGATTAGCTTCTCGCGAGCAATCATGTAACTTGTAGCGTTTCTTTCCTTTTAATAAAAAAAAGGGTCTATACTCTATAGTAGTCCATTTAATGTAAATCTTCTACAGCATATACGTCGTATGTGAGCCATAGAAGCAGCTAATCTGATTATAAAAAGATTAACATGCCCAGTGCTGGTGATTGTACATTTTCATTATGACGCGCGTACTCTGAACCAAATTGAGGGAAACAAAGTGTGGAATACATTATAATATAGAAGCGGGTTAAAAATATGGAGATAAAGTTTACAAGAGCGTCGAATTGTTTTGACGTTCAAAAATATTATAGAGAAAGAACGTAACGGTTAAGAAAACTAAAAAGCTTGACGAATTTTGGAATGTGACATACCTTTTGATAAAGAGAAAAGCAGAAATGAGGGATCAGAGAGTAGGGCAAAATGAGGAAAGAATGAAAGGATCCTAAGTGTAAAATTACCAAGCTTTGTATTTGAATGTTCTAACTGTAAAAATATGATATTTGTTACATAAATTAAAAGTGACATTTATAATTTTGGGATCTTAAATAAATATTTGTTACAAATCAATAGAGTTCAGTAATATGGTGGGCCTAATGTGAAACATGTTGTATTGAAAAGAGATGGAAAAACTTTTCCACATTCATCCCAAAAATTAGTTTCTTTCTTTTGACCCTTTTGCGATTACAGAAACTTTATAAAAAACAAATTTGCTGCCTTAATTAGTAAAGAGAGAACCAATTCAGATATCTATAATTTTTAATCTGATACATCCATCAAGTAACTAGAATAAATAGTTGAGATTTATTTCATTACTAAATAGAAAATATAGAACAATTAGTACTCTTCCATTATATTAATAGTGAGGTCACATTTTAACACTCTCCTACTTGCCCCTTACTTTAAACTTTATTTTAATAATGTAAACATTAGACGCATATAAATAAATCTCTTAATATCTTCATAATTTACCACAACACAATAAATCATATAATGAGGGTCATAGTAGTTATACACTTCAATATCATATACTTCTTTTCATATACCACAACACTAGTAATTTATCAAATCAGGTACTACAAGTGATAAATAAATATCATAAAGGTTCATATTAATGTCTTATAGACAATTTTATTTCTTATTTAATAACAGGTACATGTGCATATTCATAATAAAATAGAAAATTGTTAATCAGAAATTTTATTGAGTTCAAAAGTGTTAAAAAGTCATTAAAAAACAGTCATCAATGTAATCAAGGCTCATTCTTTAAACATGTTCCTTAAATATCTTTGGTGGAAGGCCTTTAGTTAAGGGATCTGCAATCATAAGATCCATCTTAATATACTCAATTGACACTCTTTATTTCTAAACTTCCTCCTTTAAATATTTCAACTCCACATGTTTAGCAACTCTAGAGTATTTGTCATTCTTGGAGAAGAAAATTGATGCATAATTATCACAATAAATTTTTAGCTACTTAGCCCAAGCCCTGAAGATACCTTAAGACTTTCTTTGCAACTTTCCAATGGTATATAATAGAACTACTTTGATATATGCCTAGCATTCTAACTGTAAACTTGATATCGAGTCTTGGGCATGTTTGTAAATACATCAAACTGCCAAAAATAGAAGCATATGAAATAAATTCCCTTTGTTTACTTTGCACATCATTCTTTGGACATTGCATGAAACTAAATTTATTCCCTTTTTGTATCGGGATAATCCTTGTTAAACATCTATTCATATTAAATCTCTCAAGAATTTTTTCAATATAGTCTTTATAAGACAACTATACAAGTCCTTGTGATCTATTTCATATTGAGATTCCTATTCTCCCATATATTTCATTTAAAAATTCTTAGAGAGAAAATCTTTAGTATTGTATAATATGTCTTAATAACAGGTAAAATATCATCAACATATAGAACTAGAAATATAAACTCACTCTCTCTTATCTGTTAATAGATACAATGACCAACCATATTTTCAACAAAAAAAAAAGATGCTATGATATCATTAAACTTAATATACCATTGTTGGGAAGTTTGTATAAGCCCATATATTGATTTATTAAGTTTACACACTAAGTGACCTGATAAGTGCATATTATAGTATGTTATCTAGGTGTTTGAGTGCGTTTTTAAGTGTTTTCTTAGATGATAATCATATATTTAGGACTTAGAATTGTGTTCTTATTAACTGTTTTCATTGTTTTATTAGTTTAGAGCAAGAATGTGATCTTAATTTTATGTTTCAAGGGGTATTTGATGTGTTTGTTGGTAAGTGGAAACAAGAACTTAGAATAAAAGAGGAAGAATTTAGAGAAGGGAAGAAACCACGATCATGCACAATGCCACTATTGTTTATAGCGAGAGGATGAACTCTCTGTCTCGATAGTGGCTCTATGCATGATCATGACATGGAAGATGGATAAGCAGGAGTCACGATCATGGCACCTTGCACAATCATGACAGGGAGTTTTCCAGCATTCACATCAAATTTAAAGAGATCAAAGAAGAGGCATCAAGAACAAATCCAGATTTTCCAGATTTCCATATCAAGATACAACACTGTTTTTCTTTCTTTTATCTTCATATATTTCATTGTCTTGGATGTTGATTTGGATTATTAGGATGTTAAACATAATTATAGTTTTCTAAATCCATTTTAAGGATTATTTTTGATATGTTTTTGTTAAACTTTATTCCTGTTGAATTCAATAGATATATCAATGTTTTATGATATTTGTTATGCTTATACTTAGTAATAAATCATGAGATTGAATCAAGTTATTTATGTTAAGGTATGCAGCAAGAGTTGGTAGCTTAATAGACCTGCAAATATGAAATTAATGAACAATCAAAGATAGGTCTTAATTATGAATTAATTATCCTTAAGATTGCTTCAAATCTAATTGAATATTTAGAAGTAGTTTTGTGAATCGAGACGCTGCAATTATATTATTATTGATTTCAATTAGGATTACTTGATTAGATCTCGAGAGAAGGTAATCGAAACCTTAAGACATCTAGGATCAAACATAATTGAATCAACAAGATAAAAAGGGAGAACAAACAAGGATATAAAAATTCCTAAGTTTCTAACTTTGATTAACTTTATTCTTAGTGCTAGCTTATTTATTCAAGTGCTTTGTTAAATTAGTTATTTTAATTCCAATAAATTTATTTTAATTCAATCAATCTGTGAGTACCTTCGGCAACGTACATTCAAGTTTTTAGGTGTTTAATTAATCCTTGTGGGAACGATGCCCTTTGTATTATGAGTTACAATCTGTATACTTACAATATTGAAAGTTTTCTATATAAAAATATCAACAAGTTTTTTATCCTGTTGTTAGGGATTAAATTAACATCTTATAAATTTTGAATTTTTTGATTTAAGGATTGTAATAATTTTCTTGTGTAATTACAGGTGCTTGAATATAAGACTTAAAAAAATAAACTTCAAGCTAAGCAAATTGTAGAACTTTTATTCCAACCCAATGAAGGCATTACAACATGAATGGGAGTTACTTAAACTCGTATGATCATTGGTGGCAAAACTATCCAAATTATCCTTGCCCTAATGATGTAGGAAATAATATGAGAGTACAAGGTCCACCAAGTTTCTAGCAAAATAGGCTTAGATTCTTAAAGTCTAAGTTAGACAAGTCAACAGATGTGTTAAGCTACAAGCTCAATAGCCAAGATGAAAGTCAAAAGTGAATAGAAGACAAATTTGATCAAATAATCAAGAACCACTCCTCTGCGTTTCATAACTTGGAGGTTTAAGTTGGGCAACTTACTGATGTATTGTTAACCAAAAATTTGGGGAATCTTTTAAGCCACACGGAAGCATAACTAACATCCTTATTGTGTTGTGACAGTTATGGAAGTAACTACCACAATCATAAATTTCTGGCATCAGAGTCCATATTGCATGTAAAATGAACTTGAAAATACACTAAGTGAGCTTACTAATATTGAGCCAGACAAAACGTGTTATTGGAAATCATTATGCCTCAGAGTGAAGAAGAGACTAAGGTCGATGACATGAATGAAGTTGTTGTTCATGAAAAGAAAGAAAAATAGATGATAGAGGAAACAAAAGTTAAAGAAGAGAAGGAATTCTCTATTCTGGATGAGGAAGTAGAAGAGTGGACAAAGGTGAATGAGGACGAAAATGAGCAGTTCACCTTCCCATAAGACAAACTGTTGGAATTAACTAAACATTTAGGGAGTTTCATCATTTCTTATTTTATTGACAGTTTTTTTATGGAAAAAAGAATTAATAGAATCACTTTGTATTTCTTAATTTGTTTAGTTATGACCTTATTATTATCTTACAACATATGCCTTATTCATAGGCTACCAAACGACCATAAGGAAAAATGGGTGGAAGCAAGCCACTAATTATAGACCCAGGTTGATAGTAAATAGGAAGGCTACATCAAGCTAATGACGTTAAACAAGCACTACTTTGGAGGCAACCCAAGAATTAGGATAGGTTTCATTTTTATTTTCTTTTTATTTTATTAGTGCTTTGTTATTTTTATGCTTTATGTTTATTTTTTAGATAGTTGAATTGATGGAAGCTCATGACATGAAAGGTGTCCAAGTTTCACTTCCAACACCATCACCACCTAGATCATCATAAGTTTTCTTGCTCTTACTTTTTATTTATTATTATGTGTCTTTATTTGAATTGTTATGTTTTCCATATTAAGGACAATGTATTGTTCAAGTACGGGGACGTTTATGCATTGGCTTATCATTTGTCTGTGAAATTGGAATTTACATTATGCTTGTTTTACTATTAAAAGGCTACAATGACACTCCAACTAAGCTAAATAAAAAACGTAACCTAGGTTAGGAACCTAGGGGCATTCATGACAAGGTGTTTGACTTCACGTCAATAAACTAGGTGATCGTTAAAGAAAATCTAAAAAATGATGAATAAGGTGTTAATATTTTGATTGATATGTATATTCAAATCCAAACACTTAACTATGAAAGGAATATGTTAGTATATTGGCACTTTTTAAATGGTTAATATTTGAGGATAAGTTAATTCTATGAGATTTGATGCCATTGTACCATTACTGCATTGTGGGTTATATGTGTAAGTTTTAATTAATTAACCTCGATAATTCGTAAGGGCATGGTTCATTCACGTAGTACCTAAGGTGTCAATCCCAAAAGGAGGGATAATCTAATCCTAAAATCTAAGGTTAGAATAATTTGCAAAATTAGAAATGTAACGAAACTAAAATAAGAATTCAATTCAATCAAACAAATCAATTCACAATTTAATCACAAAAATATTAATAATTTAGCAGTTACAACACACACTCTTGAATTAACCTAAAGGAATTACCAATTAAGAGAAAGGAAATTTTACTTATCCTTAACACTAACCTAATTGATTATAAATTACCAGATTATTGGTTATAGACGATCCTATGGTTGATTACTCTCTCTCAAGTTATAACCATTAATCCTAATCAGATTATAGAAGTTGCAATTCTCAATTAACAACCTATCCAAAACCCTAATTGGATGTAAGGTTGTTACGGAAACCCCAAGAAAACAAGGTTCTTGAAACCCCCTAATCCTATTGAATCAAAACCCTAATCTTTCTATTATAAGAACATACTAGATCAAAC
>JAOSBP010000004.1:14608163-14618621 GCA_027563825.1 Erythroxylum mucronatum | reverse complement strand
GACACGAGCATGGATAAATTGAGAGTGATTAAAAAGAATATCGACAGAAATATAATCATCCCAAAGAAGCCATATTCTTCCTGCAAAATCGTGAGCTTCAACCCGATGCGAATATGGATAGCCCAATTTTTCAACAACCGAGTCTGCAGTCTTACCACTAACCTTCGTTTCCAGAAGCGCAACAAGGTTCATATTATGCTCTTTCCTATACTCAGAAAAAAAACGATGAAATTTTGAATTACCACATCCTTGACAATTCCAAACGAAGGTCGTAAAATTCATATAAAACATTATAAAACAGATAAGAAAAGGGAGCAAAACACCTGTGCAGTGGCACTGTGATCAGTCCGATGTTGCAAGCAAAACTCCATTCTACTCCGTAGCAGTACCCGAGCCCGAAGTGGCCAACATCTCAATTTGCAGATGATCCACAGTGCGAACCATAGTTGCAACGGCCTCTGAGACACACGCAGAAGCCGCAGATGACTCAGCTTCTCCCACGGTCTTTTCCACTTGAGGAACTGGGCGCACAGCCTTTGGCCGACCACACTTCACAACTTGGGAATTGAACGGCGAGACAATGACTGTCGATTTGGCCTTTTTAGGCCACTTTCGGTTAGAATGAAGAAGCGGCACCTTGTTAGGAGCACAATGTTCTTCCATTCTAACAACCGAGTGTTGCTGCAGGTCCAAAGACGACCCCATCGGGCGAGCTTGAAATTGAGGCTTAGAAGTAATTTCCTTAACCCTGTCGCCAGCGATCGCCCCTCGCTGATCTGCAGTTGCTCGATCTGAGACAAAGACAGGATTATCATGGACCTGTGCCTCCATTTCCATAAGCATTTCGGGCTCAGAGACCGTGCCTACAGGGTCGGGCTGCTTCGCAGTTGTTATCTGGGCCACCTCGTCGGCCATCTTCTGAATATGTGTAACTGTCGGACCTTTCCTTAGACTGCCAACAGTATTGGCTTGCTTTTGGGCCTCCGAGACCGATTCTTTTGCATTCTTTTTGCCCGTAGGATGGCTCGTGTACCTGGCCTGAGCCATCCTTGAATTATTAACACGAGGAGCCGTTGGAGAAGAATCACTGGGAGCAGAAGCCTTGCCGAAATTATCCATCTCCAACTCATTCCCTCCGTGACCAGCAAGGAGATCGAATCTTGAACCCTTAAATTTTGCCCCTGTATCATCACTTTTCGGATTGTGTCATTTCGTGGTAATCACCCGAGGTTTACGCTTGACCACCATCCATAACCCGTATTCCTCCATCTCGACGCGTTTTACCAGCTCCTCCAATGTCGCCTGAGTCGCCGGCATCGGACTCTTGCCTTTATCCACCTGCACGACTCCTTGCACAGTACCAACATTGTTACTAGGACAATTATCTTTGAAATGACCATACTTACCACATTTAAAACATAAAAATGGCAGTGACTCGTATTCAATTCGTTGAAATCGGCCATTGATTTTGATTTTGGATGGTAACGCTTTCCGTAAGTCGACACAGACCGCAATATGAGCAAACCGCATTTTGGTGGCCATTTTCGCATTGAAATCCACTCTAATAACCTTCCCCACTTGTTTGCCGATCGCCGTAAGAGCATCGTGAACATACAGCCGTGACGGCAATCTCGGGAGTCTAATCCATGTCGAAACATCCATCGGATATGGCTCAATTGTATCGAAAGTTGGGGTCCACGGCTGGACCGTCAGGCATTGTCCGAAAACGAACCATGGGCCTGCGGACAAAACCATAACATAGTCCTCCTGCGATTGGAATTTCGCCATATAATAGTCATTCTCAAGAGTTGACAGATGAAAAGGCCGCTTAGTCCTCCATAATCCATCCAACTTAGTCGATAAAACATTGTAGGTGATCCGACGGCCCAAAAGCTTAATGATCACACATAATTCCATGCGCTTATCAAGGAGACCATTAATCCGGTCCGAGAAGGTAATAGATGGAACCTCATTCTCAACCGTGGCTATGTAATCTGCTTCGCCAATAGAAATCTCATCCCCCGCCTCCAGAGGGATAGCAACAGAATGAGTCGAGCCCTTGCCCAAAAGCTTGTCTCTGAAAGAAGCAACAGGAAAGACAACAGCCGCCTCCTTCATGATATCATCGCTAGCCAATGAAACTGTGTCTTTAGTTGTGACTTGTTTGGTTGCGTCGTCCACCCCTATGCCCGACCGCGGCGGCAGACAAGCATCGACAGCGGTAGTCATTTTTAGCTTCCCCTGGGTTAATTCTTACTAAGCCGTCTTACCCACTGCAGAACCGCAAAAGAGGGCAAGACCCACGACGCAGATCTGAAAACCCACAGACAAAGCAAAGCAAAAGAGAAACATTGTTATTACGCAGATCGAAAAATGACTCGATCTGAAAAAGAACCATTTGTTAGTCTTCTTCCTCGTCCAATAACACCTAGTGGGCACGAATCTGCTCCGAACGGGATCGGTAACCAGCAAGAAGTTACTCGGAACTCGAGATGCCACCTCTCAAAATCATATCTCTAAGTACAGAACACAAATCTTTGTTGTTGTGTTAAAGAAAAAGATTTCACTCGCTACACGAAAGCACGAGACAAAAGCAAAGAACCGTCTCTCTCTTTCCAGAGGTCAAAACATCACCAAACACAACCCGTCTCCCAACTTCTAAACGGAAACTTCTCGTATTTCTCACCGAAAACCACCTAATTCTTCATGTCTTCGGCGATCGTAGGTGGTCAATCCGCGAGCATCTAATTGTTTTATTTCTGTGAATAAAAACTTTCTATTGCATAGTATAAACTAAATTTTCTTCAAGCAATTAACGGTCCAGAAAAAAAACATAATAAGGATATAAGGGAACACGCAACCTATTTTTTGTCAATGAATTAGTACTCTAGAACACAAAAACAAGGAGCAGACATGATATTCATTGAATGAAGCAAAAACAATTTTCGCAATAATCAAAAACAATGAACAGTTCCTAGATTAATTAAATCATAAATCCATAATTTTTATCAATCAACAACAATCAAGCACTTAATTCAAGTTAAACAATTAAAGAAGACTCTAATACCACTGTTGGAAATCAACTGTGATTGAAACACAGGCGTAGCAAAAAGAAATAAAATTTTTACAGCTTCTTATTAGATCTCGTTAATTGAATAACTTGAATAATAAAAATAGAATCACAAAATAAGAAATTATACCTTTTTTTTTTTTTGAAATCCTTTGACAACTTTTAGTTGTGTCAACCACGAGCTATTCACGTGTCCAACATCTAACGGTATCTACAGAGCAGTTTCTCAACTCTTGAGAGGAATTAAGCAGGAATGTTCTTAAATTTTGTATTAAAACTAAATATCTCAATTATAATTAAAGTCAAACTCGAATTGTAATTAATTTAATTTTAATAAAATCAAATCTTTAAAGTTTTGCAAACGCTATAATTAAGTCTAATTTAATTAAAATTGATTTTTCCTTCACGAACCGCTCTTTAACGTATGACCCATTAAGTTTTTGATATATTGGAACTGATTATAAATTATAATTATAATTCATAATTAGAATAAGATAAATTAAAACTCCTTTTAATTTATCTTTAATTCTCTAATTAAACAATTTATAATCATAAATCAAAATTAACGTTTAGCAACATGTCATGCCATCCAAATATCAGGAATATTAAAGTAATTTGACTTAACCTGTTCATGCATATTTATGTTGTACAATTTAATCATTTCATCATCCAATGTTCTAATTAGATTTTTTGGTGCACCCAGGGTATCCACCGACGGAATCAGTGACTAATCCCTTCGCTGCGGGAACATCTCCAACATGGGAGGGCTACAGCTGGCCCAGGAGCTTGCTGCATTCCAATCATATTCGTTATTTCTAACTAGTAATCAATTTATAATTGATATTTAAAAATGCCTTTTTAAATGTCAATTCACTTTAGGCAAAGAATTTCGTAAATCACTGCTAATCAAGGACAATAAAACATTCTCTCTAATTACTTTAGAGTGACGAATCCTTTATTGACTTAATCAACTATCTCCATATGGTTCATACTGCATCCGAGTACTAACAACATAATAATTCTAAGACAGTTCATAAGTAGTATTAAAATACAGTAATTTCCACACGAGATATTTTGGTAATCTTAAGTCTAATAATCAATTATAAAATCATCATTATGAGAAAATCTACAGACATATAAGTAATATTCCATTTAGGATCCTCATAGTCGGGTCAATTTAGTAAACGTGTTCTCTAATAAGCACCCATACAATAGTTTAAGTATCTTTATACTTTAATATATGAGATTAATGACCTTCTTCATAAGGAAAAATCTAGTGGGTGCTACTTTAACTGTTTTATCAGTATCTTGTCTTGATGAAATTACAATTAAGAATATTTAGAAATAATAGATAAATGTAAATTGAATATCATAATTTTGATCTCATTAAAATTTTAATTATATAATAATTATTCTAGGGATTTTACTATTAGTATTAAAATATCAAACGCAAAAAACTTAATACATAAAGATAAAGAATGCATTTATTAATTAAATAATAATGGAATACATCAAATTGCAAACAATCGATTGACTATAAGGGCATAAATTAACAAATAAGGGGCTTGAACTCCCAGAGGTGGCAGACATGAAGCTGGCGGCAACCAGATTCTAGGGTTTTGATTAGTGAAATTAGGTTTTGCTTGTGAAGATGAGAGATGATTGGAAACAGGTGTAAAAATACAATTGTTTCAAGTCAAGAATAAGGTATTTTTAATTTAGAACATTAATTCTTTAGATATAAGAATAAGTCTATTTTAGTATAGCAAGGTTGCTTGTTTCAAGTCAAGAATAATGTATTTTTAATTTAGAACAATGATTCTTTAGATATAAGAATAAGTTTATTTTAGTATAGTAAGGTTGTTTGGATAAGTTTAATAGTGAGTTAAAAGTTTACAATAAAATTTTATTTAGTTTATATATTAAATTAACTTCTAAAATAATTTAATTTATTTTGAATAAAATTTTTACATAAAATTTAAAAAATATTTAAAAGTTAAATTTTAAATTTTAAAATTAAAGTAATTATTTTTTAATTTAATGCAGATTAATAATTAAATTAATTTTAATTAAAATTTGAAAAATTATTTTTGAAATTTAAAATTAATTTATTTTAATTAAATTATAGTTGATTAATTAGGCTCATTAGAAAATAAGAAAAATGTTTTCTTAAGTAATTAAAAAGTTTTTAATTAAATTTTTTATTTTAATTTTATTGAAATAAATTAAATTTATTAATTTTACTTAGAAAAATGTTATTTTATTTATTTAGAAAATTTTTCTTTATTTATGAATAATACGTTCTTTATTTATTAGAAACTATATTTTTCTTCATTAAAATTTAAAAAGTGTTTTCATTTATTAATTAAAAATAAAATTTTTTAATAGTTTTAAAAATTAGTTCTCTAATTTATTAAATATATATTTCTTATAAATTAATAAATAAATCTCTAAATAAATAATATAAATGATTTTCTATGTGATTTATTTAATTTTGAAAGTAGTTTCCATTTCTATATTAGAAAATAGTTTTCTAATTCAGGAAAAGTATTTTTTGATTACATTAAAAATATTTTTCTAATTGTATTAGAATGATTTACATGTTAAATTTTGCAAAAGAATAATTTTTTAATTATAATAAGTAAGAAGAATAATTTATTGAAAAAAAAATTCAATTAAATTTTGTTAAAGAAGTCAAAATAATTGGAAATAATTTCCAATTAGATTTAAAAATTATTTTAAAATCAAACTATATTTCTATTTGGAATAACAATTTAATTTATTTAGGAATCAATGAGTTTTAATCTAATTTAGTTATCCAAGAAGTTAGAAATATCATTTTAAATTATGAAGATAAATAACTAGAATCAAACGAACTTGATATTTTGTGCATATAATTTGATTATGAGTGTATAAATTACATGCTTTATTTTTATGTTTGATATATTTATTGGATGCATATTATATTGGAGGTTTTTATATATGAGATATTATTACATAAAATTTTGTATTTGATGAGATGAATAAAATTAAATCTCTCGTTAAAAATATTAAATGCATGTTTTGAACATGATTACTACCTTCCATTTTTATAAGAATAAACCAGAGTTTTATTTATTATTAGGGTTGTTGAGCAAACTCAAGGCCGCTTCAATCTGAATATGTTTAATTTGACAATAACGAGTCATATTTAACTAAATTTGTGTGATTTGGATGAGCAAGTTCGGATCATATGAATTTAAAGGCAATGTTCAGAATAATAAATAATATATGTTTTGACAAAAGTTATCAACTAAAACATTTAGGAGTCACATGAGATGTGATTGATAAAAATGTTGTTTCTTTATTTTTATTTTTAATTCCATTTTATTTATTTATTTATTTTATTTCTTGTCGACTATTCGAAAACAACCTCTCTACTAGTTACGGATAAGGCTATATACACTAGACCTCTCTAGACCCTGTGTTTAGCAAAATTTTTACTAGGTTGTTATTGTTATTATGGTTGTTAGTTTGCTAAGCAAACTCAAGATTAACTAAATTTGACTAATCCTTTCCCACTAAAAAGATTAGAGTACTTTTTGAATAGTTGTGAGAGATTATTTCAAATAAAATAGTGGGAGTAACTAAATACATGATTAAAGTCCTAATCTTATTTGATAGCTACTAATCTCTGTTAAGGATTCGGTGACGAAGTTTTAGAGATATGTCAATATCATACGGATGACAAAATGTATTGACATTTTGAGTTAACTAATGTCTTATAGACTTGGATTACAACATATAAGATGTATGTCAACACTATAATAGCAAGATGTAAGAAGTTATATAGACTAGAGCTGAAAGGTATAGTACCCTTATGAAATTGTTCCATTCAATATAGACCACAATTAAAGACATTTGTTATAGTATGATAATATTTTTTATTAGAAGAAAAATGGTTACATGACTTTTCTTGCTTATATATCATATGATAAAGATCAAATATATTTCTAGTTCATGTTTATGAGTATTTTATATTGAATTCAAATTCAACATTACTACAATGTTCAAAGCATGATAAGAAATAGATTATTAAGTAAAGGTAGTTTATCGAAGTGTATACAAATAGTATTGGATTAAAGGAGACTTACACTTAATATAAGTGACAAGAATACAAAGTTAGATAACTAAGATTATCCTTTTATCTAATGTTGGTTAATTAACATAATGAGAATCACAAAGTTACATACTAAGGTATATGCATCCTTTTGATTATTAATTATAAGCAATTTATGAAACTTATTGGGTTGAAGAAAAATCAAATCAGTCTTTGATGAAAGAATGATAATGGTATTGAATTGTTAAATCTTATACATATGATGTGTTAGATGCGATAACAATTTATAAAAGGATGATACTTATATTTCTTTATATTACTCATGATTTTATGTGATATAATCATATGTATTTAATGAAAATATTGGTTTAAAAATTGAAAAGTGTTTAAATTTAAGTAGAAATTAAGTATTGAGAATGCTAAAGCACTTCGATGAGATTGATGTGATGACATTAAAATTTTGTGGTTCTCTATTAGGAATGAGATTCTTTGATGAATACCCCCACAACTAAATTCCATAATAATATGGTTTGTGCAAGGAGGATTATAAAATATGAAATATTGTATAATATAATATTTACTTCTTTTATAAATAAGCCTAATACTACAACTTACCTTTGAAAGCTCCAATTAAATCAATTAGCAACATTTCATATAAGATATGCAATGATATGACTTTAAAAAAGTCAAAGTTAATGACTTTAGGATGTGATGTTTAGTTAAACCATATATTATCCCTAAGTTTATAATTAAATTTGAAAATATAAAGTTACAAGATATCCAAAAAGTTGAATATAATCTTACACACCCCATTGAACAAATTATTTGTTTCAATGAAAAATTATAAGAGAACGATTATCATGATAGGTAGTGGGAGTAAGATAAAGTTTTAAATTTTCATATTTTATAAAATTAAATCTAATTAGAACTAGTGCCTTTGTTGATATATTTGATGTATAGTTTAAATGTTACTGGATATTGAAAGATTCAAATTCAAGGTATATTCAAAAATTATATTTTATAGATGATTGTGAATTTATCATATCTACAAAAGGTTAATGGAGTATAGTTGTCCTCTTTAACGGGAGTATGTAGTGACATATTGTTGATAAAGAGAACAATAATTCATAATTTCAGTTGTTAAAAATATAATTATCCAAGAAAAATTCGTATTGGATTTGAAAAGGTAATAGCTTAATTTTGGGAATTATATTTATAGAGATAGATACAAATGTTGTTTATCTATTCTAGTTGTACATAGATAATGTACTAAAAGTGTTTAGTAATTAAGATATCCAATACTTGTATGTATGAGTTGAAATTTGACTTTAAAGTTATAAGGACATTAACTTTATAAGTAAATTATAGTTAGGGTATATTTTAATTAGAACAATATTATTTTGAGAATGGAAGGGTTCCAATGTAGCCTTAATTGCTAATATAGCCAAAATTCATTTATCATTTAGAGGAAATAATTATTTGGATTAGAAGTGCTTTAATGAATTTGGTATAATTCCTTACATTGTTCAGAGAGTAATGTATTGTAGAACATTAAAGCATTTAAGCATACAAAAGTAGCTAAGGTCTCATCAATGTCCAAGTATATATTTAGGCAGTTTCTTTTAATTATGATAATAATTAAGATAAAAGTTGTAAGATTTAAGAAAGTACTCACTACAGAGAATCTTGTAAAATTCTCTCACTAAAACATTATCCCAAGAGTACCATGATCATCGTATGTTGATATGGTATAAGATACTAAAACGATTGACTTAGTGTAAGTGAGAGATTGTTAGTTTATGCCCTATAACTAATTGATTGGTTGTAGTTTAATGACATAATTATTTAAAGACATTCTTTATCTTATTATATATACACAAATGTATATAATAAAGTCTATGTGATAAATATAAATTAAAAATGAAATTATAGTAAGATTATAATTATGAGATTCATATTGCATTTATGCATTATATCTAAATTATTTATAGTTATTTTCCATTGAGATTGAACATTAATAGAGTATAAAAGACCAACACATATTATGCTTCTTCCCTATGAAGGAAGTAGTCAACCTCATAAACTAAAGTACGAAGATACTTCAACAAAAGTGTAAGTGCTTGTTAGAGAACAAGTTTACTAAATTGTCCTCATATGGAAATTTCATTTAGAACATTATTTGTATGCTTATGGAAATTCTCATTGTGATATAAGTGATCATTTGACTTGACATCTACAAAGTAATCTCATATAGGGATTGTTATATTTTGATAGTATTTTTGACCTATTCTAATCAAGGGTAACTCAATCGACAATTATTAGATATAGTATGAATTATATAGAGATAATTGAGTGATCAACATAAAATTATTCACCCCAAAGTGATTAAGGAGAATGTTTCATTATTCTTAATTAGTATTAATTCGAAAAATCCTTCGCCAATGGAATGACTCTTTGAAAACAATTATCAAATGCCATTAATTGAAACAATTATAGAGAACTAATATGATTAAACTCAAGTAGAATAACATTAATTTTATATTTTATTTTTAATCAAAACATTATATGACAAAAAGATTGAATTATAAATAAAAGTTATGTATGGAAAGATTAGTCAAAATTATTTTGACATTTCTAAATATTTAGGTAGTTATAATACGTTACTAGACATTAATCTTGATATATGGATATAAATTGTTTAAATTAAAGGAGTTTAATTTTTCTAATTCTATATATGATTTAGGGCTATAATTTATACCTATTGTCAACATATTAGAGAATTTAATAAGTTTTATATAAAGAACAAGTTTTATACAAAGGATAGGTTGAAGAGAGAAATGTGTTTTAATCAAGTTGAACTCGATTGTAAAGTTTGAAAATTTTTATGAATAAATATAAGATATTATATCTTATTTGAATATAATTAATGTTTAAATAAAATTAATTGTAATTCTAATTAAAGTTCAACTTAAATCTAACTTTAATTTTAATTAAATAATTAAAATATTCAAAATCAAGAAAAAGCGAAAACTCACGCAGGTGTATCAAAGAGAGGACGACTTAGGTTTGCGAAAGCTAAACAGACTAGTAGATGACCATGCAGCTCATCTACATAGAATTGAAATTACGCTGGAAATTATTGGTTTCATAACGAATGGTTTCTGACATTTTAACATCAAGGTACCTTTCAGGGGATGTCGCATTTATTATCAAAGGCTGGGTCAAGTAACAAAGGGCAATTGGCATTGTTAGGCGAGCAGCGAGCAACTTGGCAGGTCGATTCAAAATT
>JAOSBP010000004.1:14584503-14596746 GCA_027563825.1 Erythroxylum mucronatum | reverse complement strand
TTTAATACACATTCTCTAGCTCATTTAATTCATTAGCTCATGTCATCAAATCTTCATTTAAGGCTATCATGCTTAATTTATTCATTTAGTGCTTTAATTTCACTAATCATACTTAATAATCATAAAAAAAATTCTGGGGGTAACACATCACATAATGCAGGATCACCTAGGCTTTACCACCATCTTCTTATCAGGAGCAGCCAAAGATTACTTGATTAAAGAAATATATGGGGCAAATCTTAAGAGTGTAGCATACTATTTTGACTGGACATCAAAAGAGGCATATGATAGATGGATGGAGTAATTGATGGTTAAGATGGCAAGACACCTTAGAGTCATGATACCTCCTCTATTAACTATGGTTGCCATGTCATCTTTCGCTCTTTAACAACTAGATGCTCGTGTTACTTCAGAGGCACCACTTGGGGATACTCAAGCAACACAAATGGACTAATGAACACAGAGGAGTCCGGGATGTTCATTAAGGTGTTTTGTTTATTTCCTTTTTATTTTTCATTTTTTGTGTATTTTTTTCTTTTGTCTTAATAGTTAGCAAGGGATTAACCCTCCTAAACTCTTATTTTTCATTATTATTTACCTTTTATTTTATTCCATTTCTATTTATTTCCTTTTATATTTCTTATTGCCTTTTTATCGTCGTTTATTTTTGCTTTGTAAGGATAATTATACTTAATCTGGGATGGAAATTATGACAAGTTCAAAATCATATAAATTTTTGTCAAGGAAGCACCACGTCAATGTTCCTTTCTCATTTTTTTCTTTGATCTTATATGTTTATATGCTTTTATTGGGTACATTGGGGATAATGTACAATTTTAAGTGTGGCGAGGGGGAACAATGAAAATTTTGAAGAAAGTTTTTTATTTTGAATTAATTAGAAGCTTATTAGAGTCCTTATTATTCATTATTATTAACTTAAATCCCAATTTAGTTTAAAAAACTATCAAAAACACTTTAGGTTATTATTGATTATGGAGTTAAATTAGTATACGAAAGGATGAAGAGTGGATTGAACTTGCTTGTATAAGCAATATTTTTAGCAGTTATTGAGATAGTTAATATGAATGAAATTTGTACATTAATTACATACATTAAGCCTAAATGTGAGCTTTTGAGCTTAAGAGCATTATATAATTATATTATGCTATGTTATTCCTTATTTTATGTTTTATCATGCAGAGTTGGATGATTCTAGAACTTGCTTTTATTATTCATATTGAGACCACATTGTCATACTAGAGGCAATAAAATGACAAAGGAACTTAGATTTAACCAGTTGTTTGATTCTATTTTTCTTTGATTATTATCTACCTTGTATTGTCCCTTAGGAGTAAACAATTTTAAGATTTAGCCTTTTCGTTGATTGATGGTAACCATATTGATATACAATTACCCTATTTTTCTTGAAGAGTTTTCATCTATTTTTGAGCCCTTAAGATTTAACCTTTTCTTTGATTGATCATAACCATATTGATAGCCAATTGCCCTATTTTTCTTGAATAGTTTTCATCTATTTTTGAACTGTGAAGGATTTGCATTTTCTTGATTATATAAAATTTAGATTATATTGATCAATTTTAAAGAGAAGATCTGTTGCACTTACAATTGTTGGTACATGTTATTTGTTAAATTTATTTCACCTCTAGTGCATTGTTGTTACACCCTTATATTCTCTCCAAAGTGGCGCCAAGTTCAAGTTTGTAAAAAAAAGGAAAAGAAAAGAAAGCTTAAAGAATTAGAAGAATTATTGTTATGCCAATTGAAATCTTTGCTTGAAAGATTTATTCTATAAAGAACCAAGTGTTTTGTAGTATTATTTAGGTACATTTTCTCCACAATGTTACCTTTTTAGTAATCTTAAACTTAAATAAATATATTTTTTTACTTGACAAAAATTAAACTTAATTAAATATATTTTTTAAACAACCTAGAGTTGGAAATCAAATTTTAAACCGGGTTCGGATCCAATCATAAAGACCTAGCAGCGGTGTCATTTTCACTCCCTTCAATGCCATACTTTAGTGATCACGTGACTTCGAGAATATACCAACTCTATATCCCGAGGAAGTATGGTAATCCAACGGTTATAAATGGGTCCCTAGTCCCTACACATTTTGATGGGCTGCATGACATTTACTGGCACTTTGTTCCCGCCCAATTTTGCGTGTTGACGATAGTAGGGAATCGCGATGTGTGGAAGAGCTCGTTGCAGTCTACGAGCAGACGACATCCCGAGGGCCTGTCACCGGACTGGTGCTGCAGCTCGCACCGTCGACATGGAACGGTACTCTTCATCTTCACCCTGCCCTTCACTATAAGCTTCCTAGAGTATATTGATGATTTTGACTTACAGGTACCGACCGTCCTACAACGTTTCTCCGGGAGCTTATTTACCGGTGGTTCGCAGAGAGGACGGAGGCAACGGCGAGAGTTATGCTATTCACTGCATGAGATGGGGTTTAATTCCAAGTTTCACTAACAAAAATGAAAAACCCGATTTTTACAGGATGGTATATCTTTGCTTCCTACTCCTTTAATTTAGTTAGTCTAGAATTATAGGCCGAAAAAAGATAGATGGAGTTCAGATAAACTTTTGTTAATTTCTATTGGATCAGTTCGCACTATCAAGTCGTAAGTTGATCAAACTTGTTGCATATTGCAGTTCAATGCACGATCTGAGTCAGTTGGTGAAAAGGCTTCTTTTCGTCGTCTACTTCATAAAAGTCGGTGTCTAGTGGCAGTAGAAGGGTATGCTTATGAAATTTCCTGTTCTCTTTTTGCATTGGATGTAGTTCTCTCGATCAGTTTTCTTGTGGAATTGTCTTAGATTAACGTTCAGAAAGCACTATGATGTAGGAAAGATAGAAGAAGTATCAACTAGTAGCTAAAATCACAAAATAAGGAAATATAACTAATATTAGGCTGCTGAATACCAAGTTTCAGGGTTAAATTTTAGTTAGGAATGCTGAAATTTTAGATTTTGTACAGCTGGAATTTTAAGGTTTGATTGCTGGAAATTTAAACTTACGATTTTCAGGGTTTAATATGGCTAGCATATAGGTTTGGGATGATTAGAATGTAAGTTAGGTTTGCTGGAATTTAGTGAAGAACACAAAGAATGGATAATAGGAAACTAGGAATCACTCTTAGAATAAAGCATCACCCATTCTAATTGAAAACTTAAGTTTGTAGAAAAATTCCAGATTGCTTATTATTGATGAATAGTTGAATGCAAATATATATAGAGAGTTTTAGAACCCATATTCTAGTAGGAAAAGGATTTCTAATTTAAATCTTATTATAATAGAAATTTTACAAGTCCTATACAACTAGGATAATATATCTAAAATAGAATAACATAAAAGTACTGCTTCCTATTTGATAAGGTATTCTAACACAATCTAAATTTCAACTCTTATCTTTTGTCATCAACTCAATTCCCAATCTTCATCCCACCAAATTAAGACTTGTGGTTGACTAATTTTTCTTCTTTTATTTCTTCTATATACTTCAAGCTCTTTTGCATCAATTCTCCCTGACTTGTCTGAAGTCGTCCTCAATGTAGAATGTGACAAATACAGATCATATAAGTCTGGATTCAACTTTTGAAATTCTGATTCTAGAATCCAAGTATTGTCAGAAATTTTGTCTTCTTTTCTACTTGATAAGATATTGTCGATAACCTCCATTTCTTGTGGCTACAATTTGTTTATCTAGAACATGTTCTATCTCCTCTTTAAGATGAGGAATGGTTTGAATTCTTACAGTTGCAGTAGGGGATTGCTCATCGTCTTTTCCATGATAAATAGTTAAGTCCGCAATATTAAAGATAGGACTTATTCCCATATCACTTGGTAATTCCAAAACATAAGTATTAGCACCTATCTTCTTGAGGATCTTATAAGGTCCAGCATTCCGTGAATGAAATTTCTTATATTTCCCTTTTTGAAAATGCTCTAAACGAATCCTAACCATCACAATATCCCCTTCATTGAATTCTACCAATCGACGATGTGGATTAACGTTTTTTATAAGACTAATTGCTGGTTGTTCTCTTTCATCGTATTTCATCAAAGATGTCCCTCATGTGTTGTGCAAAACTTTCAATTTCAACACTAACTTGGTTGTTTGTGGTAGAGGAACCAAATCAATAGGTTCCCTTGATTGAACTCCTAAAACTATCTCAAAAGGGTTCTTACCAGTAGACCTATTTATAGAATTATTGTATGCAATTTTTTTCCATAGGAAGAATTAGGTCCTAATTGTTCACATTGTCTTCGGCCAAACATATTAACAAGTCCCCCAAACTTTCATTTACCACCTCTATTTGTCCATCGGTTTGAGGATCAAAAAAACCTCGAAATTGAAGCTTAGTGTTCATTGTTTTTTATAGAGTTCAAAAATAATTCATAGATTTTATATCATGATCAGAGATGATAGTTAAAGGTTATCTATGGAGATGTACAACCTCTTTGAAGAAGAGTTTAACTATATGACCAGTTTCATTAAGTCCTAGAATATGGAATTAATTGACTCATCTTGGAAAACCTACCACCACCACAAAAATAAAATCATAACCTCTTATAGTTTTAGGAATTCCCAAGACAAATTACATGCTTATGTCATGCCATGGTTCATGAGGCACAGGCAGCGGTGTGTATAATCCAAAATTTTGCTTTCTTCCTTTAGCTAGTTGACATATTCGACATTGCCTTATAACCTTAAACAAGTCCCTCTTTAAAGAGGGCCAATGAAAGCGATCTTTAACCATTGTGATGGTTTTATCTCTTCCAAAGGTTCTTGCTGCTGCTCCATATAATTCCCAAATCACATAATCCCTTATAGAAGTATTAGGTAGGCAAATTCGATTTGCTTTGAAAAGATTGTCATCGTGGATCGTAAAAGGAAAGTGTTGGTCTCTTTGTCCAGCTGTAATTTCTGAATAGATTGTTCCAAAATCTCGATCTAAAGCATATTTTCTGCATATTTTCTTTTTATTTTGTCGAACCCTACAACTTTTACGGCTAAAGTGTTAAGCAAATAACTCTTCCTACTCAATGCATCTGTTGCCTTATTCTCAACTCCTGTCCGATGTTTAATAACAAATTTAAATTGCTCCATAAATTCACTCCATAAGGTGTGCCTTTTGTTCAAGTTCTTCTAGGACTTGAAGTGTTTAAGAGATTGATGATCCTAATATAGAATAAACTCCTTGTATGAGAGATAATGACGCCAATTGTAAAGAGAACATACTACTGCTTAAAATTCCTTGTCATAGGTTGAATATCGCTGCTTCTCCTCCCTTAGCTTCTTACTGAAGTAAGCAATTGGGTGTCCCACTTGGTTGAGTATACCTCCAATTCCCACATGAGATGCGTCACAAGCAACTTCAAATACCTTAGAAAATTCTGGAAGTTGTAAAATAGGAGATTTAGTCATCTTTTTCTTGATTTCTTCAAATGCTTTAGTTGCTACCTTTGACCAAGTAAATTGTCTTTACTTTATACAATCAGTAATGGGTACCATTATGGTGCTGAAATTACGAATAAATCGCCTATAGAATGTTGCTAGGCCATTGAAACTCCTTGTCTCATGCACGTCTTTTGGAATAGGCCAATCAAGAATGACCCTAATCTTCTCGGGATTAATCTCCACTCTACGGTAGGATATAATAAAACCCAAACATACAACACTTGCCTTAAAACTCTCAAGACTTGTTGTAGATGTAATAGGTGGTCTTCTTTAGTCTTGCTATATATTAATATATCATCAAAATATACCACCAAAAATTTGCCCATAAATGGTCGATGTACTTGATTCATCACTTTCATACTCTTTAGTCTTGAAAGTTGTTTTTCATTCATATCCAGGTTTGATTATAATTTGATGGTACCCAGTTCGTAAGTCTATCTTGGCAAAAATAGTCACTCCAATCAACATATCTAACATGTCATCAAGGCAAGGAATTGGAAATCTATACCTTATTGTGATCTTATTTGTTGATCAACAATCAATACACATTCTCCAACTTCCATCCTTTTTAGGAGTTAAAAGTGTTGGAATTGTAGACTTTGTTGAATAAATCCTTTTTTCAATAACTCCTCAACTTTGGCTCTTCAACCCATCATTCTAATAGAAGTTAGGCGATAGGCTAGAAGATTTGGTAGATTAGATGCACGTACCAAGTTAATAGCATGTTGAATATGTTGTAAAGGAGGTAATTCACCTGGTAAATCTTCCGGTGTAAGGTCTGAAAAATCAACTAACAATTCTCCCACTTCTTTTGGTAAAGTTATGGGTGTTTCAAGCATTGTTTCCATTACTTCCCTTATGACCATAGCAAACACAATCCCTTTTTCCTTGTAATAGCTTCAAATTCTCTCGTTAAAGATATTAAGAGGCTTTTGCTTGACATTTATGACTGTCTTGCTACTTCCTCTTTGTTTTCTACCTTGTCTACCTTCATAGGCTTCAAAATTATCTTCTTTTCATGAAATATAAAATGATAGGTGTTAACTTTTTCGAAGTGCCGAACATTAGATTATAAATCCACGGTCGTCCAAGTAAAATGTGAGATACTTTCATCGGAATGACATCACACTAAATAGAGTCCTCATATGTTCCTAATTTGAAAGACACCAAGCACCTTCGAGCAATTGGTATAGTAATATCATCTTCCCAAGCAACTTAGCAGGGATTTGGATGTTTCTTCTTGAGTATATTCAATCGCTTCAGCATCTTCTCCGATTCACCATTCATACTACTTCCTCCATCAATGATAAGCTTGTATACTTTCTTTCTGCATCTAACTTGAGTAAAGAAAATAATAGTGCGAAGTCATTCTTCTTGTTCTTCCGCTTTAGGGGTTGTAAATATGCGTCTCACAACATTAAGATTTGTAGGACTAGTTAGTTCATCTCTAGCCTTTCAATTTCTTTCCAGCTTCATTCTCATACACGTACTCATCAGATTTTTCCTCCTCTTTTTATCCCATCATATGCAAAGCTTTATTAGGACATTCATAAGCAAAGTGGCCCCTCCTATTGCATCGGAAGTACTTCTTGTCACTGCCTCCTTTCGTCCCAATCTCAGTTTTCTAGTTACTTTGTGGTGTAGATTTTGATGCATTGGGTGGTCTAAAATTTTGCACCGTCGTAGTTCTCTTTATGCCGAACTCCTTGGCTTGACTTCGAAACTTTTTAGTTAGTTGTTGCCTTAAGTATTATTTCGCTCTTAAAGTCAAGTGATATGCATCTTCAAGGCTGTAAATCCTTTGCATAATCAGCTCCTTGTGAATCTCTATCCTTAAGCCATTTTTTTAGTCAGATATAAGTTGTCGTTCTGACTCCATCCCTTCACATCGAATTGCAAGTTCATCAAATATTTTCATGTACTCAGTTACGGACATAATACCTTGTCTAACAGTTGTGAGTTGATCTTGGAGATTTTCTTGATGATGAAATGGTAAGTATTTTCTAAATAATTTCAACGTCATCTCTTCCCAATCAACAATTTATGGCTGTCCTTTTTTTGAAGTCAATGCTTCATCGATCTCCACCAGATTTTGGAGTGTCCAACTAACTTCATCTTTGCGAATCGAACTTTTCGATCTTCTGAAATGGTGGTACCAGTCAAAGAAATCTTTCATTACTGCTGTTCAATCTAGGAATAGGTGTGGATCCATCTTTTCTACAAAATCAGAAGCTTCAACGCAAACTTTCTTAGAATGTCATCGAATTTGTTTTGTGTTTCAACTCTATCGTGGCTTCTAAAGGATCACATGCACTTTCCATGTGTTGCTGGTTGATTTCTTTATTTGCTGGTTGATTTCTTTATCTTAGATCTCTTGATAGGCGTTGATGCCCTAACCCCATTCGCTATTGATTAGTGTTAGCCTCTTCGTATTGGATTTCACTTTCTCCACCCTCACCATCAAGTGTAGTTTGTTATCTGATATTGTTTTCTGGATTAATTCTTAGATCTCTCGATAGGCGTTGATGTCCTAACCCCATTCGCTATTGATTAGTGTTAGCCTCTTCGTATTGGATTTCACTTTCTACACCATCACCATCAAGTGTATTTTGTTATCTGATATTGTTTTCTGGATTAATTCCTGGAGCACCTTGTGATGAAGGGCTAGTAAGGTCCAATCTTTCTATAACTCTTAAAAGAATCTCATCTCGCTCTTGGTTGCTAAATATTCCTTTATATGCCCTTCCGCTACGGGTTGTCATCATGAACTATAGCTTTGATACCAAATTGATGTAGGACAAATAGAAGAAGTATCGACTAGTAGCTAAAATCACAAAATAAGAAAATATGACTAATATTAGGCTATTGTAATACAAAGGTTCAGGGTTAAATTTTAGCTAGGAATGTTAAAGTTTCAGATTTTGTAGAGCTGGAATTTAGACTTGGGATTTTAAGGTTTAATATGGCTGGAATATAGGTTTGAGATAACTAGAATGTAGGTTAGGTTTGTGGTAAAACCAAGACAACTCAGCAATGAATTTACATATATAGTAAATATATATATATATATATATGTATATATACGGATATGTTATTAGTTGCGGGAAGGGGGCTGACAGCTAACCGAATCTGTTATTCCTAACAGATTCTTAGTATAAATAAGCAATAGACGAGGAGAGGAGGGGGTGAGTATATTGTTGAGTGTGTGAGCCCTAGGCGGGAGGTTGCTGGTCCTCGAAACCAGCTTATCTTGTATTCGTTTTACAGAAATCAATAGCCAAGTTATACATTTCCTTACCTGTTTTTCTGGAACCTATCAGTTTGCTGGAATTAGTGAAGAACAAAAAAAATGGATAATAGGAAACTAGGAATCATTCATAGGGTTTAAAAATCACTCTTAGAATAAAGCATCACATCTTCTAATTGAAAACTCAAGTTTGTAAAAAGATTCCAGGTTGCTTATTATTGATGAAGAGTTGAATACACACGTATATATAGAGTTTTGGAACTCTTATTTTAGCAAGAAAAGGGTTTCTAATTTAAATCCTGTTATAATAAAAATTCTATAAGTCCTATACAACTACAGGATAACATATCTAAAATAGAATAGCATAATACTCCTATTTCCTATCTAGTAAGGAATCTTAACACAATCTAAATTTCAGAACTTATCTTTTGTTATCAACTTAATTCCCAATTCTCATTCCACCAAATTCAGACTTGCGGTTGACTAATTTTTTTCTCTTTTATTTCTTCTATAAACTTTAAGCTCTTTTGAAACACTATATTATTTAATTTTTCTTAATGTTGCACAGCCAGAGATTTATAGACTGGAATTTTAAGTATTTGAATATTGCTAGTGTTTGGAAAGCAGGATAGTGGCCCAATATAGTAAATTCTTAAAGTCAAAAGTTTGGTTGTTTTGGACACTTGGTTTCCTTTATGTCATATAGTTATTCTACTATTAATTCTGGTAATTGAGTTCAGCTGAATTATCTTTGCATTAACATGCTCGTTTCCATAACCTTAACTCTCTAGATTCTACGAGTGGAAAAAAGATGGGACCAAGAAGCAGCCTTACTATATCCATTTCAAGGATGATAGGCCTCTCGTATTTGCTGCCCTGTACGACTCATGGAAGAACTCTGAAGGTAGTTTTGAATGTTTTGTGTATTTAATATACAATGAGTTTTGCCTAGCACTCACAGTTGAGTCTGCTCTTTTTTTTTTATAAATTCAGTTCATACCTTCTGTTACTTGTGTGGTTTTAAATAATGTGCCATGCCACATACATGCTTACCTACCCCCTGAGAGATCCATGTCCAAGGATAGTACACTCACTCGCAGTCCATACATACTTGCCAAGGGTCTTACATACACATTGATCAATAACTTATTTTTGCCTTGGTGCAGGGGAGATCCTTTACACATTTACCATACTTACAACTTCAGCATCATCGGCCTTACAATGGTTGCATGGTGAGAGGTTTTCCCTTGATCCTATGGCATAAGATATTTCCTTTGTACTGTTCACAAAACTGATAATGAACGTTGGATCATTTACAAGGACTGAAATACAAGTCATTTGCTATTAAATATATATTTGGAAAGGCAGAACAGATAGTGAATGCGTAGTACCCTCAAAGCTGATTTAAAATATAGATATATCAGCAGTTTGCATTGCTTAGTCCAAGATCTCAATCCTATATACTAAACACAAGAGAATGGAAATATTCTCTTTGTATACCTTGTAAATTGGTGTCTTTAACAGCTTTTATCCTTCCTCTATCTAAGAAGCTTAATGCTGATATTTAATTCATCTGTTAATCCAGATAGGATGCCTGTTATCTTAGGCGACAAGGGAGCAGTTGACACATGGTTAAATGATTCATCCTCTTCCAAGATTGATACTGTGCTTAAGCCTTACGAAAATTCAGAGTTGGTATGCCATAGCAGCTTCTAATTCATAGGAAATGGGATGCCAAGATGTCTTTTTGACATAGCTTTTGATATCTAGGTATGGTACCCGGTGACACCAGCAGTGGGTAAGACATCTTTCAATGGACCAGAGTGCATTAAAGAGGTTTGCCCAGTTTGGCTTTTCATCTCTTTGACTCAACATGAAAGTAATGCCATTGGTTATGAAAGTAAATATTAGCTATTTCTAGTTTTTGACCTTCCACTATATGAACTATGGACTAAATTTTGCAGATACAACTAAAGGTGGACGACAGGAGCTCCATCGCAAAGTTTTTCATGAAAAAGGAAATCAAAGAAGAACCAGCATCAAGACTAGAGATAAGTACATGTGACACAGTGGGCAAGGAAGATCCACCAGAAAGAGTGAAACAGTTGCCTGAAAGTCAGGACAAGATGGTAGTTTCACCATTTATCACTTCGGAGGATCTTGATTTCAAATCTAGTATATATAAGCCATCTCTTGATGAAGAACCAAAGAACAAAGCAAAGCGGGACCGTGAGGAGCTCTTAGCTGGTTCAGATGTGAGTACAGATGAAAACAAACAATTGCATTCTAGTCGTGCGAAGAAGGCCAACCTTAAGAGCGGTGATGATCAACAGCGGACCCTTTTTTCATACTTTGGCAGAAAATAAATTGTGCGCTTCCGTTGCATTTTGTAATGTGTATATCAGCATTTGTGTATATACTACATCTCGGATTTAGTACTATGACGTAGTTTTGGTTTTTGAATGATTAAGGCTAGCATAATAGGGTAGAACCCTTATATACGGCCCAGACTTCGGTGACCCTCCAGCAGCGGAAGCGTGATGTCATTCTCCTTTGCCGGTGTTGTGTCAGTGCTGATGACCCCCTCTACAACTTATTTGAAGCTTCGTTTTCAATTGCTGCAGATTTCAGTTTGCGTTTATTTTTCAGGTGCGGCAGCCATTTTCCTCCCTTGGAGCTATTGTTTCCTAGTTCGCGGTTTCTCTTAGTCAAGGGTTTAGCGAACAAGAAAAAACACAGAAATATAAGGCTCCAGTATTATCTCAAGTACTACGTTTAGACATTTCTCCGTAGGAAAAAAAGTATATATTTAATTCTATTTTACATCCAACCAATTGAAATGAGTCATGTAACATGATTTGCAGTTTATTTTACAAATTAAAGACTAAAGACAGGAATCCGATAAAGTAATATGTGACCTTTAAATTTATTTCACGACTTACTTTGTGAGAAGCTTTATAAGAGATTTAACCTATTTTGAGAGAAGAAGCTTTGAAGTTGAGAAGGACTTAGAAATTTCAAGTGTTTCTAAAGTTGAAGAAAATACTTAGATGTTTCGTCAAGTTTATAAAGAGATTGAAATTACAAAAAGATTTGTCCAACATTCTTACAGCAACAAGTTAAGTGGCTCTCATAAAGGTAAGACGTGTACGAAATCAACTCAAAAAAGGCTCGCACAACACTAAAATTCATGAGGAGCGAGGCCACTTTGTTGTAATTATTATTAATGAACAACTTTATTTCTTAGGGACCAGTTGTTTCGTAAAGGGAATGGTAATAAGAATGAGAATGAATATTCTCATTATAATTATGATGGATGGTTAAGAAGAAGGAATGATTAATGTTACCATTGATAGTAGTTGGTTTGTAAAAATATTAAGAAATAAAAATTTATTATAATTAATTAGTTTATTATATTATATTTTAATTAATTATATTGTAATTAATTAATTACAATATAATTACTAATTAATGAATGAATTTTATTTTAATTAATTATATTG
>JAOSBP010000004.1:14557361-14568323 GCA_027563825.1 Erythroxylum mucronatum | reverse complement strand
ATGTTGGAATTATTAATTGAAACATGTATCAGGGAACATTCACTCAAATAAAGAGTTTATAATGATATCATCACTTCTAGATGTTTTATGGAGATTGGTGATCAAATAGGCGCCAGGAGTTTGATGAACTAGCTACCCATCAATTCTTAACACCAAGATAAGATCTTATGTGTTAATCACCATAAAGAGTAAAACAGGAGACCTAGAAGGAAAAACCAACATAAGGGCAAAACAGTAATTTTATCCTTTGTTATGCAAATGGCTATAATAATGTTTATAATAGGGTTTGCAATTGGATATGCTATTTGAAATATGTGTTCTCATAATATTTAGTAATTCAAGAGTTCAACTAATTATTTTTAGCGGAATGACATTTAGTTAATAAGCTAAAATTAATTCTATTGAGCTTAAATTAATTCTGGGCTTATTGAAGCTCAAATTATCTAAGTCCAATAAGATTCCTCACTTGGTTTCAAGGAAGGTTATCAAGCAAAGTAAGAAATATAAATGGAGGTTTTGAAGCCCATGATTGAATGTTAGGCTTGCACTAATTAATGGTTAATTAGAAGTCCAAATGAACATTTAGAAATGGGCTAGACTTTGGTTTAAATTAATTAATTATAGTAATTATATTAAAACAAAATTCTTAAAGAAATGAAAGGGAATTTTGGTTTTTAATGGCTGAATGTGCAGCTGCACATTTAGTATTGAATTGCTAAATAAAGATGGTATTTATCATGCATTATCATCATTAAATGAAGTAATGATCTTACCATTAAATGATGTAATGTTTGTCTTTTAATGATGACATGCTATGTAACTTTTTTAGCATTCAATTGATTAAAGATAAAAGAGATGTATTTGATGGATGATCTTCCTTCTTTCATCACTAAAAATCAAAATTGACATGTCATTTTAGGTTATTGGTCTTTTCATATAGTCACCTTAAAACAAATGAGAAGAGTCTCATTTAATGGCTTCTTTATGTTTGATTAAAGAAAGGTGGGATGCCTTGGATGCTTTTCTTCTTCTTTCTTTTCATGCATAACCGAAATTGACAAGGTGAAAGAGAGGTGTTCTTGTATTTTTGGACTCTCTCTCTTTTCTTGCATGAGTGTGCCAAAATTTGAATGAGAAGTGTATCATTTTTGGCTCCTTTTTTTTAAAGAAAAATCTCCTCCAAAGTTTTCTTCTCCTTTCCTACCAAAGGATCTTGTTAACCAAGTTGTCTAAGAAAAACAAGTGGTAAATCGGATTGGTTGAGGATACAATATCAAGAAGAGGAAACAATAACAAGAAGAAGAGGATACATCATCTTGGAGAGGATACATTGTGGAGGATAGGATAGTACAGCGAGGAGTTAAAGCTGTAGCGAAGGAGTCGGTAATATAATTTCTACCACCTTGTTCTTATGTTTATTATCCTTATACTGTATCATATTTGATGGCATGTTGATTTGGTTATCTTGATTATGCTATGTTATGATTTCTAAAAAAGTTTTAAAATCTACCGTTTAACCAAATCTTGCATGTTTTCTTTTTCCGATCCAACAATTGGTATCAGAGCCATTTTTATTGTGCATGATTTCGATTCCTATATGTGATGCATGGGTTGACAATTAATTTTTGTATGCTGCATATTTTTATGTGATAGAAATATATATGGTATATGTTTTGCTCTTTTGGTTGTCCACAGAATTTACATTTACCATGTAAGATTTCTTTATTTGGTTTGTAACAAGAAGGTGGTCTATCATCACCATGTTTCCTCCTTGGATTCATTTTTCTGGTTTCTTTGATTTTGTAATGTACAAATTGATGTAATGATGAAGATGAAGTAGCCATGGATTGAAGAAATGAAGAGGTAATAGTTTCGGTGTATCTTTTTATGTATTGGCATAGTTTCGATTTTGTGAAAACCAATATGTTGGATTTTTGTTTCAATGAATCAAGTTCGATTTTTATGTCAAAACAAGTGCTGGATTTTTGTTTCAATGAATCAAATTTCGGTTTTGATAAAAACATAGTGCTAGTTTTTGTTTTAATGGAATAAGTTTCGGTTGTAATGAAAACAAGTGTTATAATTTTTTGTTATGACAAAGATTCGGTTTTATGAAAACCAAAATGCTGGATTTTTGTTTTTAAAGTGACAAAATTCGATTTTACAAAATGCCATTACATTTTTTTTATCGAATGGGCCAGGTCATGTGAGCTAAAAGTTCGAAGCGGAAGATTCAAGTCTAAGAAGAATATTTTGGGCCTAAAAGTCTTGTGATTATTTTTTGTTCTAGGATGGACAATCAAAAGTGGCTTATTAGTTCATGTGATGAATGGATAAATGAATGCAAATAATATGTGATATTATGTGATTGCATGTCATTTATAAAATTGCCAACCCTAGGCTTTGCCATGCATTCATTATATATGAGATATATAATGAAAAAATATAGGATGAATAATAAATTGCATCTAGACATGATGGTATTTATTAAACTTAAAGCCCAAAAAAATTAAGTGGGAGAGGATGCTCATTTGAGAGTCCACGGTCTCCATATAATGACGCATTTGCATGTGGTGAAGTGTTACTCCCCACCGGAGGGCATGAATCCTAGATCTTGTATGGTTTAGGTCTCCTTAAGGATAAGTCCATTTATTGGTAGCAAATGTGACCTCCCACTGAGGCATGGTTTGCAAGTACTTTTAGTGGATGAATCAAATGGTTACACACTCAACATATTTTATCAATAACCTGCCCACCATAGCTCTGTTGGTAAAAGTATGGACCAAATTATGACGCTTCTTTAAAAGTTAGGCATAAAGATGCTTGGTAGCTTTTTTAGTGGAAGGGTCCCAGTTTTTCTTTTAATGGATAAAAAGACCCACCGTTATTTAGTTTGTTATAAATAAGAAAAATAATCGTCGTATAAAGTTTTAAATTTTTTAAGTTTTGTTAAATCTATCATCATGCATACATGCATCATGATTTTTACAAAGTTCCAATATTGTTGACTAGTATGCTCATGTTTTAATAATTTATTTTTCAGACATAGTCACCATAAAATGAATCCACTCACTTTTCTCTTGACAAATAACAAATTAGAAAATGGAGAGAATTTTAATGAATGGAGACGTAACCTTGACATTGTTCTTCAATATGAACGAATTTCATGGGTATTAACGAACAATGAGCCTACACCTCCAGGTGGCAATTCAACTTCTGAGCAAGTCCAATAATATGAGCGATGACAGAATGCTGATAAGACTACCAAGTGTTATATTCTAGGTTTTGTCAGTGGAATGTTGCAAAAGCAAATTGTATGCATGAGAAACTGCTAGTGCAATGGTCCATTACCTATATGAGATGTTTGGTGTGAGGACCAAGTCTGCAAGAGTGAAAGCTATCCAAACCTTTCATAATCTCAGACAAAAACCTAGTGAATCGGTGCAAAATTACATGCTAAAGGTAATCTCTAAGGTTACTGAGGCTGAGATGCTTGGGGCAGAAATGGATGTAGACACGCAGATGATTATGATCATCAATAGCATAAACTCATCTTTTTAGTAGTTTAAGTTAAACTATGAGCTCAACAGCAAGGATTACACCTTAAGTAAGTTGATGAATGCCCTTCAGAGTACGAAGGAGATATTAAATATCAAGGCTCATTAGCCAGAAGCTAATTTAGCATCTTCTTCTAAGCCCAAGGGTAAGAGCAAGAAAAAGAAGAAGGGTCCAATGAAAAAGAAGGCCCAAATAGGGGTCATGGTCCAACCCATGAAAAAGAAGGCCGAATCGGACAACAAGGGAAGGTGTTTCCAATATGGTGAGTGGGGTCACTAGAAAAGAAACTGTGTGGTCTACCTGGAGTCCCTCAAAAGCAAACAAGGTATGGGCTTCCTAAGTTTGTTAAGAACTAGAAATGTGGCAGATTCTGATTCTTGGATATTAGATTCAGCAGCCACTAACCATGTTTGCAATTCTTTACAGGGGTTCAGTAAAGGAAAAGACTACATAAAGGCCAGTTTCAAATCAAGATAGCAGATGGATCCTATGTTTCAGCAAAATCAGTGGGAGTAATTATCTTGGACTTTCCTAGTGGTCATAGGTTATATTTGGAAGATGTATATTACATCCCAATGATTGTAAGGAACATGATTTCTGTTTTTTGTCTAATAAAATTTTGTTATTCCTTATATTTTAAAAATGTTGTTTCAATATATGAGAATAAGGATTTTATTTGTAATGTGATAATTAAATAGGGATTGTTCTTTATATAACCTATGACAGGCTCACTAAACACCGTATAAATAATAAAACCAAAACAATCAAATAACTCTAGCATTAATTCAAAATATCTGTGGCATTTAAGAATAGGTCATATCAATCAGAAAAGACTTGACAGGTTAGTGAAGGATGGGAACCTTGCGGGCTTGGGTAACGATCTATTACCCACTTGTGAATCTTGTATTGAAGGAAAAATGACCAAAGCCCCATTTCCTTCTAAAGGAAACAGATTTGAATCCATGTTGTAGCTGGTACATACTGATGCATTATAGATGATTACTCTAGACTTGGCTATTTGTATTTGATGCATAAAAAGAGTGAATCCTTTGAAAAGTTTAAAGAATTCAACGCTGAAGCTAAGAAGCAGCTAGGCAAGCCACTAAAAAAGCTTTGATTAGATTGAGGTGGTGAGTATTTATCTGGAGAGTTCCAACAATTTCTAATTAACAATGGAATTGTCTCCAACTTGTCAGCTCCTCGAACACCTCAACAGAATGGTGTAGTAGAGAGGAGGAATAGACTCTATTGGAGATGGTAAGATATATGCTATGCAAACTGCAACTTATCTTCTTAACTTTACTCCATTCAAATCGGTGCCAAAAACACCTAGGGAGTTATGGACTAGCCGGGTGCCTTCATTGAGGTACTTAAGGACTTGGGGCTGCCTAACCTATGTTCTAATGCTTGAATCCACAAAGATCGAACCAAGGCCAGAAGTATGTTTGTTTGAGGATATCCTATGAGTACACGAGAGTACTATTTTTACAGTCCTCAAGACAAGAAGGTATTTGTCTTGACAAATGCGACCTTCTTGGAGGAAGAATTTGTGAGAAATCACAAAGAAAAAAGTGAAGTAGTACCAAAGGAGTTAACTATTTCATCCAAACCAAGAGTTGATTTGGATATAGCAGAACAAGATGTCGAAATGGATTCAAGAGTTGAATCAGAAGAGCAGCCTGAACATCAAGTAGTGCCTAGATGTAGTGGGAGGATTGTGAGACAACCAGACAAGTATCTAGGTCTAGAAGAAGGCATAATTGCCCTTTCAAACTAAGAAGAAACGGATCCCATTACTTATACACAGGCTATTAATGATGTTGATGTAGAAAAATGGCTCAAGGCGACAGAATTGGAAATAGATTCTATGTACACCAATGAAGTCTGGATCCTTGTAGATTTACCACTAGATGTAAAAGACATAGGATGTAAATAGATCTACAAAAGGAAAAGAGGATCTGATGGAAAGGTTGAGACTTCTAACGCTAAATTGGTAGCTAAAGCCTATATTCAAAAAGAGGGTATAGACTATGAGGAGACTTTTTCTTCAATTTCCATGCTTAAGTCTATCAGTAACAGCCTATTTCGATTATGAAATATGACAAATGGACGTCAAGATCACATTTCTTAATGGGGATCTTGAGGAGACCATTTATATGGCCCAACCAGAAGGATTCATTTACAGAGGTTCATTTATAAATGGACCTCTGTAATTTGCATACCGTATGCTTATATACAATATTGTAACTTTAAGTATGACATTTCAACCCTTACAAAGTAAATTTTAAACTCAAGGATGTATTTGTCTAACAATTATATTCAACTTAATGAAGTATCTTTATACTTGTATAAACACAACTAATAAGCTTATTATTTTGATGTGATGCAATATAAGAACAAAATATCGTCATAAACTCAAGAAGATAGTTTATAAAGTTAATAAAGAAACGTTGAAATTTGCAACTATCTAAGAGAAGATCAAGTAGAAAATAAAAGAAACACAAGGAGTTAATAAAGAAAAGTTGAAATTTGCAACTATCTAAGAGAAGATCAAGTAGAAAATAAAAGAAGCACAAGGAACATCAAGGTTATTATTTACCTTGTAATATTAATTGTAATCTCATTTTGTTACTTTGGTAGTCTTAAAGGCTCACCATGTTTAAACATTTTATCTTACTTCATTATACGAAGTATTGAAGTTTTTGTTCTTAAAAGAAAAGTCCCTTGATCTTTTAGACATTCTTATAGAGACAATTTTAAAAATATTTTAATTATTTTTTCACTAAATAAATCAAGCTTGAGTATTTGAAATCTTAAAATGATATTTTTAGAGAGTGATTAACCAATACAAGTTAAAAGTATAACATTTGAGTTTAGTGGATTAATATGCCTTAGTGGTCAACCAATCTCTCAATGAATAGGAAATTTGTGTATGTTACATTGGTCCATCACAATGACTTGTTTTTAGCTACAACAGGAATTAAGAGTCTCAATACCTTATAAGTACATGTATTCTCATCGGTTGCTTCATAGAGAAACATTTGTGTCATATACATATATATAGGCATTCATTGCCTCGTATTTGTGTAAGTAAACCTCTTTGGAATTTTCAAAGTAATAAAACCGTATACTTCTTTACTGAAAAATGATTCTTTGCTTTAGAAAAATAGTTAACAGTATCAGCGGACACTAACTATATTTCTTTTACCTTAGCTTTTTTACATTATTACTTAAATGCATTGTTAAAATTTGTTATATTATATCATAGTTTCATATTTTATAAATTGTGTTTATTAATACACTAAATTTATCAACCCCCAATTTTTCCCTCAATTGAGAGCACTAGAAACTAATATATTTAATTAACTGTAAATTAAATTAACTAATATATTTATTAATACTAGTTATTTCGATGCTTAGCCCTTAATCATCAACTCACTAAATAATATACTCGAAACAAATAGCGTGTTTCTATGTGATCTCAACAATTTATTAAACATACCACTCAAAGGGACTTACATAATTGAAAACATATTTGATAGTAAGCACAGAAAAACTGGGAAATAAAGTGCAGGTACATGCTTAGGAAGCCTTAAAACACTGTAAAGAGTATACAATGCTAAGCATTGAAAAGAATGAAGAGTAAATAGAAGTCACTTTAATATTTAAGCCAAGAATTCACCCCACGTATTCAACAGTTGCAAGTAAATAAAAAACATAACAAATAAATAGTTTAAACAAATTAAATCAATAGTAGACTCCTCACATTAAGTATATATAGACATTGAATTATCAAAATCATCCATAATACAAACGTGATTCAAAGCCATAAACCCTCTCTGAACTTTCATCAAACACTTCAAAGCCTTGACCATATTATCCCATATTACCTAAACATATAATCTCTTCTTCCTTAACATGCTGTCACACAATGCAAAACCAAATGCATTGTGTTACAGATAATCAAAACAAACGAATAAGCACTCTTAAACCCAGATTAAATCGTCCACTTTAATCGACTCAAAAACCAACATTTTAGCCGACATTAATCGCAAGCAAAATAGTTGAATTCCTTACCTCAACCAACACGCACATGCACTTTGACTGTAGACGACAGAAGGACGTCAACTGGTGAAGCAACCTCCAATGATTCCAAGTGCGACAGAAGATGATAGAGGGAAGGTGGCTTGAGGGAGAGGGAAGGCGACAGAGCTAAACGGGGGAGACTGAGATGAACCTCTTTTTTCATTTACATAGGGGGCGGGGACACGACGTCGTCTCATCTGCTTGGAGGGCGGGAGTTTAAGATACAAAAATGATGTCGTGTTGGGCCAACAACACGATGTCTTTTTGGTGGGGGTGAGGGGAAGAAGGATAATTACCTAGCCTTTCCCGATGTTTAATTCACCACAACGTCGGGCTAAGTATTTTGCGACGTCTTTCTAACAAAATGACGCCAAACACTTCATTTTTCCACGACGTCTGCATACAATGTCGCAAAATCTTGACTCTTTTCATGACGTTTGGAAAAATGTCACGAAAGCCTCCTACATTTCGCTACGTCTTCTCAGAAAAACGACGCGAAATGTATGTTATTATTGAAGTGAATCTAGGATACTATCTCTAGATTTAATTAGGCAGTAGCGTTACAAATTAGGAAAACCGATTAATCAAGGAACTAACCACATATGATGCGTCATTTAACCTAGGTCATGTTATCCCTAATGATTGTAGTTTGTTATGTTTGTTGGAAACTAAGCTTACCTTAGAGGGCCTCACACGGTTTGTTCAGTCTTGTTTGCCGGGGTGGCATTTTTGGCACAATTTTGACGAAATGGCTGGAGGACGTATGGTTATATTATGGGATCCTACTCAACTTCAGTGTTCTCGTCTTGCTACTGGGGCCCAATACATTCATTGTCTAGTAACCTGTTGTATTTCTAAACTACAATTTGTTGTGACTTGTGTCTATGGCCTGTATACTGTCTGTGAACGAAGGGAGCTCTAGGAGGCCTTAACACATCTTGCTCCCCCTCTACCGACCCCTTGGATGGTCCTGGGAGACTTTAATTATGTCTGTGCTGCTTCCGAGCGGCAAGGGTGCCTCCCTCCCGCTGCCTACTACTTGAAGGATTTACTGGACTTTCATCTGCTTTATGGGCTCACGGATGCCCCTTCGACTGGTGAGTTTTTCACCTGGCAGCAAAATAGACAGTGGGCTCGGTTGGATCGTGTTCTTATTAACCAGGAGTGGGCAATCCGTGACCTCCCCTGTTCAGTTACTACTCTTCCCATATGCGCGGAATCTGATCATTGCCCACTTGTTGTCGACTTTCACCGTATGGAGCTAGCTGGGACTAAGCCCTTCAAAGTTTATAATATGTGGACGCTTCATCCAGACTTTCCGGCCTTAGTTGAACAGGTTTGGCACCAGTCGAGGGAGGGCTATGCTCAATTCACTTTGTGTGATCGGTTGGCAGCCCTGAAACTAACTCTTCGGCGTCTAAACTTTTCAGTCTTTAGTAGCATCTCGTCCCGTGTCACGGAGGCCCAAAAAGAATTTTAGAGTCGATATCAGGAGTTTTTAGACCACCCGGAGGATGACGCCCTGCGGTGCAGCGTGAAGAATCTTTGTCAGCATGTAGTCTTCCTCCAGGACGCAGAGCGCCTTTTCTTTAAATAGAAAGCCAATTGTACGCACCTCTAGGAGGCTGATAAAAGCACGAAGTACTTCCATGCTCTTGCTAGAAAGCGTGGTCAGTCCAAAATGCTTACACACCTCACCAGGGCTGATGGGTCAGAGACGACATCACTCCCTGAAGTCTCGGACATGCTAACCACTTACTTTGCCTCTCTTTTCGGTACTGCTTCTACCTGCACCAGGGTGGACCATGCGATTATTATGACTGGAACCATTCTCGGTCCTGAAGCTCAGAACCGACTCCTCGCTCCTTTCTCGGCTGCAGCGATTCAGGAGGCTATGTTCAGTATAGGAAGTGACAAGTCGTCGGGGCCGGATGGATTTTCCTTGGAATTTTTTAAGAAGCAATGGCACTATGTAGGGCCAAGCGTTTGTGAAGCTGTTCAGGAATTCTTCAGGATGGGTCACCTTCTTCGGCGTCTTAACCATACGGTTCTTCCTTTGATCCCTAAGAATTCTCGCCCTCGGGTAGATGAGTTTCGCCCTATATCGTGCTTAAATATAGTCTATAAAGTTATTACCAAGCTTCTGACTGGGCGGTTGGCGCCGGAGATGGACAGTATTATCGATCCTGCATAGTCAACTTTTGTAGGCGGGTAGCGGTTGCGAGATAACATCTTTTTGGCTCAGGAGTTAGTTCGTGGCTATAGCAGGAAACGAATATCGCTATGGTGCCTCATTAAAATAGACCTTACCAAGGCCTATGACTTTGTGTCTTGGGATTTCCTTCGTGAGATGTTGAATTGTCTAGGGTTTCCTACATGGTTTATTCATTAGATCATAGCCTGTGTGACAACCGCCTCTTACTCTCTCTCCATTAATGGATCTCTTCACGGCATGTTTCAGGGCCGCCGCGGTTTACGACAAGGCGACCCCATGTCTCCATTACTGTTTTTGCTATGCCTTGAATATCTGTCGAGGTTTCTTAAGAAGCAGACGGCTACTGGTCAGTTTAACTACCATCCAAAATGCCGTCTTCTGGGAATCTCGCATCTTGCTTTTGCTGATGATTTAATGCTCTTCTCAAGGGGTGATCTCCCTTTGATCAGAATATTACTTGATGGCCTGCGCTCCCTTAGTTCAGTGGCTGGTTTGGCGATTAACCCTCTTAAATCTAACATCTTCCTCGGTGGGATTCTTGGAGGGGAAAAGGAGACAATCTTGCGTATGGTTGATTTTCCTGAGGGGGTGTTTCCTGTTAGGTACCTTGGGGTACCACTGGCCCCGCTTAAGATCTCGGTTGCTCAGTACTCTTCCCTTATTGAAACCGTCGAAAATTATCTCACTACTTGGCAGGAGAAAAGCTTGTCCTATGCCGGTCGGCTAGCCCTTGTTCAGTCTGTTATCCAGGGTGTGCTTTCTTTTTGGATGCAGGTCCTCTCCTTTCTGGCTACCATACTAGATCAGATTACTTCTCTTTGTCAGCTTTTTCTCTGGGGAGTCGACATTATCTGTCGGACCCCGGCCCCAGAGCCCGACTGCCCCGGAAGGTGAGCCCTATGGGGGCCTATTCCTGGGACGATTCTTGATCTTGTTGATCTTGGTTGTTATCATTTACTTGTTAAACATCATTGATTCGACACTTATTAGTATATACTCACTGTGGTTGTGAGCTTACATTGAGTGAAACTAAAATTCTGACCACCTTTGAAAAGTCAACATTTTGACTATTTAAGCCATGTCCGTTAAACGGACATGGGTGT
>JAOSBP010000004.1:14534633-14550002 GCA_027563825.1 Erythroxylum mucronatum | reverse complement strand
AACAATTGAAGGAATTTGCCAACACTTCCTTCTAGAAAAATGTTCCTCATTGTCTTAATTTTCTAATGACACCAAAAACATTCAATTTGGTGTGGTAATTCGAAAATTCTTAACCAAACATGTCCAAACTATCCTTAGATTGAAACAATATTTCGTGGTCAATTTCCATCTAAAAATTGAAACTCTTAGAGACTAAATTAGAACTCGATTTCATCAGATAAATCGTAGCCCTATTTCTCTAGTTTAATTCAAATAAAAAATAATCTCATTTCAATAACTAGAGAAAGAGTTATGGCTAAAACATCGAAGCATATTCAATGTAACATTTTCCAACTTCTAACTTCCAACATTCCACATATAATAGTTCTAACTTCCAATAACAATTTGGGATCCAACAGCATAACTTCTATGACAACATACAAATCCACTCATATAATTTTAGACCTTAAAGAGGCATACATAAAGTTTTCATTCATAGTAGACATCGTGCATATAATAAGCAAGCATTCTGCTTTATATACGAATCACAATCTAGGCATAGGGTTAATACAGACAAGGAAATAATAAGCATAACTTCTATGATAACATACAAATCCACTTATACCCTTTTAGACCTTAAAGAAGCATACATTAAACTTTCATTCATAGTAAATAACATAGATATAATCTTGATAGGAAATTTTACTATCTTAGAAGAACATTCAACTCCTTTTATTCCCAAAGGAATATTTCTCATTATGCATACACAAAAATAGTTAAAGAAATGCATCTATGCGTCATCACTGCATGGTATACCATTTTTGTGCCAAATATTGACATATTGATACATTTTTTCTAAATAAATAATGGAAAACAAACCTTTAAAAAGTGTAGACTGAAAAAAGGTATCTAATAATAAAGGAACCAAGCTCATTTGGGTACCTAAAACATATTGATTGCCTTGTTTTATAGGGCTTTTAGAAAAGAAAGAGAAAATAGAATGTAGTAGAGACGACAATATTATTTTTTAAAGATTTCATGTTTTTTTATCTTAACGAATCTAAACTTCTTATGTATAAGAAATTCTTGAAAATATTCATATAAAATATGGAAAATTTAATCCTTAAAGAGACCAAGAATGATTATCAAAGACTATTAAAAAAATTCAATTATTAAACCAAGTAAGCGAGATGGAAAGGATAAGTTTCTTTTAAATGGATTGAAAATTCAAGAGGAATCTTCATTCAAATCATCATAGAAAATATTCAACAAAATGTAATTAATAGTTCATGATTTAGAAATATGTAATATCTTGCATTCATGTGTCAATTTGAGTTTAAATCCTTAGCAATGAATGTTTAGGTTTGCATTATGAATAAGAAACCGAATATTTCTTTGGTCTATTATGGAACTACATATAGAGATTATGTATAAATAGGGCTATTAAGTTAAAATTTATTAATATACTAGACCAATTATGGTATAGATTCAATAAACCAATGAATGATATTATTAGGATAGAATTGGATATGATTTTATGTGATTAATGTTAAAATAGTATTTAATTTATTTTCACATCAATTATTAAGCATTTTTTGTTTTATTTTGGGTTTTTACGTTTTTTTACAATTCTTTATGCCAAATTAGTTAACTAGCATAGAATGGTCGACCGATGTTATAAAGAAAAACAAAATCTTGTATTCAATAAGTTTGTCCATGATTTGGTTGAACTTATGGTCATTTGCTTACAAGTTTTCAATTATAAAACTCTCAATATTTCACAAGCACACCAGTCGTAAGCATAGTAGTTGAGGTTTTGGTCCCATGAGGAATTAGCTAAAATAATTGAATCCTAATTTTGTCTGAGGTCTAAAAATTGTAATTAAAATGAAAATAAAAATGAGCAATTAAATATGGATTGAATGAAAATGAAATTCTAAAATTAATGCAAGGAAATCAAAATTAAGCATAACCGCTTAACAATAGAAAAATCATATGAGGAAGATTAGTCAATTATGACAAGAGGGGATTTATCCTATCCAATTATGAGAAGAATGGATTTATCCTATCATCAATTGCTAACTTAATTACTTTTAAGTTAATAAGTATTGGTCCTAGAATTTGACAAGGTTGATCATCCTCTCTTGAGACCTAATCATTAAACCCTAAATCATAATCCCTAATTGAATTCAAATTTCTAAATGCCTACTTCCCAATTAGTTCTTAAACACTCTAATAGACAATCGGGTCCACATACTATATCTCACTTCGTATAATTACCGACTTGATTGGTTATGTGATCTATTAGGTTGTTAACTCTCATTACCCAACCTATCATGTTACTATTGATTCACTCTCTCGATTTGTTACCAAAGTATGCAAAAATGACAAACAATCACAATACCCAAACACAATAACAACAAAAGTAATCAAATCACCATTGATTCAAGAATAAATCACAAAAGAGTTTAGAACGTCTTTAAACAAATATTCATCATCCTCATATTCATTTCATACATTAAATGAAATAAACAACAAGATAATATGAGAAAGTTATCTTGGAAGGAAGGCTGGAGTGGCTTGCAGCAGCAGCTCTTCTTCTTCTTCCCTCCTCTTCTCTCTTCCTTCACTTATTTTCAAAAGTGGCAAATGGAGGCTCCCTTCATTAGGTCATCTTATTTCCTTTTATAGTGTTTTTTCCTTTTAGGGTAAAAACTAGGTTTTACCCAAGCTAAAAAGTCCAAAACGACCCTCTAAAAATAGAATTGGAAGTAGATCTTCGCATCTGTATCATGCCTGTCACGATCGGCCCCTTAAAAATGAGGTTCTGTCATAATTTTGGCATACTTACCACGATTGTGACCCGATAATGTTGGCTTCAGTCACAATCATGCCAGGTTGGGTTACTTCTGTTACAATCGTGATTGGGATGTCATGATCGTGACCCTAGCTCTTCCTCCAAGCTTTCTCCGGCTTCTCTCAATCTTCTTCACCTAATCTTAAACACTAACAAACACATCAAAATACCTTAAATGCATAAAATTAAATTCCAATAATATGCTCTAAACTGTATAACACTCAAAAACACAAACACATAATCACATTGACATAATTCTAAACATAAACATGCATAAATCATCTAATGAACAACTAAAAACATACTAAAATATCCACTAGAACATAATGTCAATTATAACTATATCAACATCCACACACTTGAAATTTTTCTTGTACTATAGCAAAAACACAAACACAAACACACCAAATAAGAACACATTTAAGCACGTATATGTAATAACGATACCATGGCATTGAACTTCATGAAACTAATTTAACTTTGAACACAATCCTTCAAGCTACTCTAATTTATTAACTTATGCAATATGTGGTTAAGCACTTTAGACTAAATATACATACTAATCAAGACCTTAATGTCAAATTCCCTTGCCCGCAGCTCTTGCATACACATATTGATAAGCAGTAGTAGACTGAAATTGCAAACATTACTAAATAACTTTTCATGAAAAATAATGATATTAACAAAATTCAGTGGAATTTATTTATTAAAACACCATTTTGTTAATTTTCTTTAACACTGATCTAGTCTTTTGATGTGAAGGCAAATATTTGTGATCAATGTCCCCTGGTTACTCAACTAGGTCATGTTTTTATTAATAGGCTTGGTTGAAATGCCATTATAGCCTTTTAACGTGAAGGAAAACATGTATGATAAATGTCCCCCAGTTACTCAGCTATATCACATTCTCAACTGGCTACTAGCTCTTTGCGTAAGATATACATAATTTTTCACATTTTATTACCTACCTCATTTCTTCAACTAATCATTTTCATGAAAAGATACTAATAACATTACTTATTCAATTGAACTATGATTATAAATGTATGTAACAATTTCTCTAAGGTGACAAAATTAACATCAGATCCTAATTAACACGCATTTTTAACTAAAGATGCCTAAAACATGAATTGCACAAGTTAATAAATCTTTAAAACTTAGAAGACTATGTTCAAAGCTAAACTGATTCCATTAAGTTCTAGCCATTGATACATTCACACGATTCACACCATGAAACTTAAACAAAACCCTGCAACAAAATGGCATTGTGGAAAGACGTAATAGAATGATACTAGAAATGATTAGGTCTATAATGGCGCAAGCAAATCTACTAATCACCTATTTGGGTGATGCATTGCTTATAGCCACTTAGGTATTTAACCTAGTGCTTATAAAATTAGTTATGAATGCTATCTATGAATTATGGATAGAAAAAAAATCAACATGGAACATCTTGTGTTGCGTACATTTATGATCTCTCTCATAAATATAGGAAACAAAGAAGAGAGAAGAAAAGTATTCTTTATTCTACTTTTAACACTTAAAAAGATACGTGTTCATAGGTGAACAAAGTGTTGAAGGAGTAATTAAATTTGAATATTAAGATGTCATGTTCTTCAAGAATGACTTTCTAAAGTAAGGTGAAATAGGGAAAGACCTATTTCTATATGAAACTTTTAATCGTAATGATTCTATAGCTTGGAATCATGAATAGGGACTTTATCCAAATGGGAGCGGTCTCAACTTGAAGAATTAACTCTAGGATAGTTAAGATTACAACCACTGAAAGTTTACCTATCATATATGTTTCGAATGGGAGTAATCCAAACATCGATGAATTTGTTTCTCATTAACCACATTTATGTCAAAGTAATCATGGCATGATTCCCTGACGTTGTTTTGAAATAGAAGGGGAAGTTCACATGATTATCCTACAAGAAGATGAAGAGCTAAGGAATGCACATGAGGCTCTTAAAGGTCCTCCCAAAGAGAATGGATGAAACCAATGAAAGAAAAAATGACTTCCTTAAGCTCAAATCAAGTATGAGACTTATTTGATCTCCCTAATGGGCACAAAGTTGTTGAGAAAAAAAATGGGTTCTCGAAATAAAATGAAATTTTAATGGCAACATCAAAAGATAAAAAGTTGTAGTGAAAGGATATACATAATAAAAGGGAATCAATTATGACAATGCATTTTCACCTATTGTAATATTTGTTTCAATTAATCTAATCTTGGATATATTAGCCATTTTGGATCTTAAATTACATCAAATGGAAATATAGATTACTTTTTAAATGGAGATTTAAAAAAAGAAATTTATATAAAACAACCTATAGGATTCATTGAGAGAGACCAAAAATATAAAGTGTGTCGGTTATTGAAATCGATTTATGGTTTGAAGTTATCTTCAAAGCAGTGGTAAACAATTTTCATATACTTGATGAAGACCACTATATATATATTAAGCAATCCAAAGATAAATTTGTGATTTAATCTTTATATATGGATGACATTTTAATTACTTGTAATGACTGTAAGTTTGTCAAGGAAATCAAATATTGATTGTGATCTAAATTTAAGATGAAAAACATAGGTGAAGCTGCATTCATTCTTGGAGTTAAGATTTCAAAAGATTGCTCAAAAATATTATTGTCACTTTCTCAAGTAACTTATATTCAAAAGATTTTACAATGATTCCGTATGCAAAATTGCAAACTAATAGATAATCTTATTGCTAAAGGTGAAGGTCTCAATAAGAAGTTTTGCCAATTACAACACATAAAAAGGAACAAATGAAGAAAATTACCAATTCCAGTATGGTTCAAAGTCTCATATATGTTATAATGTGTACAAAGTCAGATATTTGTTACGTCGTTTGAATGATAAGCAGTTATTGATTACATTTAGGAGAAGCACATTAGAAAGCAATAAATAAAATGTTAAGGTAATTGACTCTAGCATTTGTAATTACTAGAGAAGAGGAAGGTTTAAGGTTATTATCAGGGTGATAATTAAGATCTAAAGTAAGAAACTTAAATCATGAATGCCAACTTTAATGATATATTAGTTTAAAGTAATCATATAGTCACCGTATTTGTGTTAAGTTGCCAGATGAGAGTTTGAAAAGACAATTAGGATTAAGTAAGTGAACCCAGGTTGAACATTAAGTATGTTTGAACTAACATTTGTACAATATTTCATTTATGAAAGACATTCACTCCAAATTAATAGGAATTGATATTGTAGCATATGACTCTTACCATGAGTGCAAAAATGACCATAGAAGGGATTAATGTAAGTCATAACATCTCAACTTACATTGTGTGGGACCTTAGACATTAAGTGAACATCTTAATATACTTTTAAGACTCTTGTATAATTTTTAAGAATTAAATTTAAAGTTTGCTACTTTAGAATGTTGCCAAAAGATTATATTTGATACAGTTTTATAGGAAAATTCTAGGAAAACAAATTCAATTCAATTCAAGAGAATTGAGACTAAAGGAATGTCATTTTTTAATTGTTAATCTGCATAATAAAATTTGATATTCAAAGGTGGCCACTGAATTTAAGTAAGAGAATTGAACACATTTATGACATGATTGAAATGTAAAATATTATCAAAGGTATAGCGTATAAAATCTACTCACACATAGATTCATTAATTGAGATGTCATATATTCCTAACAGATATATAACTATGAGATATCATAGTATACTGGTCAAATGAGATTGGATTATAAGAAATCACAAATCATGTGTCTGTGAGAAATAATGAATGTTTCGAATACAACATTAACCGTTAAAGAGTAGTTAAAGTTTCAAGCTTAATATAAATAATCATTTTAAACTTCCTAAAGATAAGATTAAAATAACATAATACATCATTCATACATAATTGATCAGTGCTCATGTGTTCTATATGAAAGATCTTTTCATCTGTGGAAATTGAAAACTCATCCAAGTAAGTGATAAGTTTTAATGATAAATATGTTTTTGAAATATCATATTGTTTATCTATATGTTAGATAATATTTCTTACAGTATCTACTAACGAAAAGTTTGGATCTTTGGTGAAAGAGAAAGGTATAGTCAACAACGATAAGCATAAATTGAAAATAGATCAAATTAGATCAAATTTAGTCAAAACAGGAGTTAGGCAATTTAGTTTTGAATGCTCAAAACCTGATTAATCATAATCTTAATTGGTATAAGTTAGGCCCGATCAAATTTTAAGCTAAATTTTGACTTCTTTTAAAAGGGTTTGCACTAGGTTCAAAAAATTACAAACCCAACTCAACTCGACTTATTACCATTCTTACCCTCTATCCTAATGTTGCATTTAGCAATGGTAAGATGAAAAAATAAAATACTTAGTATATTTAATGAATAGGTGATATGGAATATATTTACAAAATTTGAGTAAACCAAGGTGAGAAAGATATAAAAGTTGATAATCATGAACATACAAGAATGAAAAAATTAAAGGGGATGATGATTAAATTTGTTTTGTATCAAGCCATATCTCATGCTTTTTAACCCATCTAGAATATGATCTTAACAACTCTCTTATTGGTCTATGCTCTACAACTAATCGATTGGTTGTAGTTTAGTAATAAAATAAGTTAAAGGCATTCTATATTGTATGCATATTTAGATGTATATGATAAAGTTCATGTGATAATTATACATTGCAAATGAAATTATGATGAGAATATAATTATGAGATTCATGTTGAATTTTATGTATTATCCGTAAATTATTCCTAGTCATTGTTTATTAAGACTGGACATTGATAGAACGTAAAAAGACTAGCACACGTTATGTTTTTCCTTATAAAGGAAGTAATCAATCTCATAGGCTAAAGGACGGAGATACTTAAACAAATGGAAGAGTGCTTTTTAGAGAACAAGTTCACTGAACTAACTCCATATGATAAATTCATTTAGAATATGTCTATGGAAATTTTCATTGTGATAATTGTATAAGTGATCCTTTGACTTGAGATCTTTAAAGTTATCTTGTTATAGGGATTGTTATATTGTGATACTACTTATGACTTATTCTAATTATAGGTAGTTTAGTTGGTAGTTATTGGATGTAACATGAATTATATAGAGGTAGTTGAATGATCAAGATAGTATTAGTTACCCTAAATTAATTCGAAAGAATGTTTTATTGTCCTCAATTAGTATTGATTAAGGAAATCATTGACCAAGGTAGAATGACATTTTGTAAATAGTATAAATGTCATTAATTAAACCAATAGTTCATAGTAGACAACTAATATAATTGGACTCAAAATGAAGTAGACATTAATTTCACATTCTATGTCTAATTAGAACATTATATGATGAAAGGATTGAATTATACCAAAAAAAATCATGCACGAAAAGGATAGTTAAAACTACTTTGACATTCTTAAATATTTATGTAATCATGATATATTGTTAGACACCAATCTTGATATATGGATATAAATTGTTTAATTAAAGAATTAAAGATAAATTAAAAGAGTTTAATTTATTTAATCCTAAATATAATTTGGGCTATAATTTGTATCTATTGCCAACATATTTAGAAATCTAATGAGTACATGTAAAGAATTGATTGAAGAGAGCAAAGATATTTTAATCGAGTTAAGGAATGGGTTGAAGAAAGCAAAGATATTTTAATCAAGTTAAATTTGATTGTAAAGTTTAAAAAATTTTATTATTAAATATGAGATATTTAATAAATAAGGATCAATATAAGATATTAGAACTTATTTGGGCATGATTGATAGTTAATTAGAAATTTTTTATTATTCTAATTAAAGCTTAATTAAAATTATAATTTAATTTAAATTGTCCAAAAGTTATTGTAAATAGACTTAAGTGTTAATATAGCTAGAACTCCTTGCTTAATCCTCTCTGCAACTGTTACAGAGTTATCTCAACTCATTCTGTAGATATTGTTAAAAGTTAGACACTTGTACGATTACGGTGATTGAGACGATTCAGTTTTGAACAGTTTCAAAAACAGTTTTAGAAGATACGATATCAAGTTTCAGAATAAGATACGAATTAAAATTCATGCTTTATTATAATTTTATGTGTTAATCATTTTATCGAATTTTAGTCATCTTATCTTTTCGAGAAATCAAATATGAAAAAGTTTCATAATTATTTCGTTGCGTGTGAGATCGGATCTCCGCCTAATTTTCCAACAATTCCAGCATTTTATCCTACGAATCTAATAATTGCTAGGATGAAGAAATTAAACGGTGTCGTAATGATTTAAACATGGAATTATAATGAGAGGAAGAATTTTAGAAAGCGCATAATGAAGTTAATTAGTTAAACACTGATGAAATCATATATGGCGAGATCACTTTCTACAAAACTATGCCGCAAGATGAGTTTTTTTGTTTTTGTTTCGGTCAAAGCAAGATGAGTTTTATATATATATATATATATATATATATATATATGTATGTATTAAGTGCTGCAAGGCCTTTACAGTTGTTTCAACCTAATGTAAGTAACAGACCAGATTTACAGACAGTAGTTCTGTTATAAGAGTCAAAGATCGCTGCTTTAGCCGTTGTTTGCACAAAGAGGAAGTAGAAATAGAAAACAGACCTAGAGGTTTTTTATTTTAATTTTGTAACAGGAAAGTAGCAGAAAATCACCCAAGAACATGATGTTAATGCTACGATGGAGATCAACATGGAGGAAATACGTGGGCACGTAGAAATGGTAGAGACAAATAATATGACTCTGTCAACCCACCACTGGAGGCCATGTTCGTAATGATTCTTTTCAGCATTCTAATAGGAGCCACCATGACCCCCCACTGAAACACCATGCGCGATCCAAAGCAGAAGCCCCGCCGCTTATTCCCTAGCCTTATGGTGCTGTACCTCCGCCTTCTTGGCCGTCGACGTGCTCGGCACCACCCCACTAGCACAGTTGAACTTGAAAGCATTGATATGGCAATGGTATTTCTCTTTAGCATGTTTGAAGTCTTTTATTCTTTGGTTCTTGTATATATACTTGTAAAGGGGGATGTTGAGAAGGTATATCCAATTCATAATCATGATGGCCATAATAGCGGCAATTATAACAATCATTATGTTTTAGGCCTGATGCCACTGTCTAAGTCAATATTCCATTTTCACGAAGGGGGAATTTCTGACGTTTCCACTTTAGAGTTGTGGCAGTAATCATTTCAAGAGATGGGACGATTCTAATATTCAATTTATAAAGGAGCTGGTCCCTTGCAAATGGAATCCAATCAATTAATAACCGTGAGGCGGAAGTTTGTCTCTCCTTTACATGTCACCATTAACTAACCAGAATAAGGGGTTCAACTTCAACATCAACAGGAGTTTTTCCAAAGAAAGTCGATCCAATTGATCAGAGAGACATTCAAGAATCAGAATTAGACTCTTTATCTCTACAGGCATGTTAGTTATTGGGAGCCGGAGTTCGGCTAAAAATTAAATTTCAAAGTTATTGAACATTAACAATGAAAGAACCTCAGTCCCGGCTCACTAATCAACATGTAATCCCTTCCTCGACGTTGAGGAAGTTTTCCTTTGCGTTTATTTTGCACTTCTTTTTTTCCTTTTGAAAAACGTATGGTAGAAAAGAACGGTAACTTTTGACTCCAAGACTGATATTTATACGAGTAGGGGAGAAAGAAAACTTTAAGAAATTCTCAGCCATCTAAAGTTAATATCTAATTAAACAAGATAAATTAATTAAAGGGGATAAAATCTTGGATTAGTTGAAGCCAATACATATTCAATTTTACATAAAACGTGTTTCTTTTTTCCATTAACAAAAAATTGATTGCACTAACAAGTTAAAGATCATTGTTTGGTCAACAAAATCCTTAAAGGTGCAAACGGGAGTAAAAAATAATTATTAATAAATAGAATTTAAATTTTAAAATATATTCAAAATATAAAAAGCTTCAAATAAAATCCATAATTTAAAATAAATTTAATTTTATAATAAAAATTTAATTCTATAAAAATTTAAATTTTTACTAATTTTTCTTTAAAATTTTATAAAAATAGAAATTGAAAACAAAAAAGGAAAACTAAAAATTACAATATAAAAATAGGAGTGAAATCAAACGGGGATTACTATTAATGATTTTTTAACAATATATTTAAAAATTACCAAAAAATTTATAATTCAATTAAACTTTAATTATAATTACAAATAATTCTAATTAAATATTAATTCTATCCAAATAAGATCAATATCTCATATTGATCCTTATTTATTAAATATCTCATATTTAATCACAAAGTTTATCAAACTTTACAATCAACTTCAACTTGATTAAAATATCTTTGCTTTTTTCAACCCATTCTATATGTGAGACCCATTAGATTCTCAAATGTGTTGACAAGTATTATAAATTCTAATTCTAATTCATAACTATAATTAGATAAATTAAGACCCCTTTTAATTTATCTTTAATTCTTCAATTAAATAATTTATAATCATAGATCAAGATTGGCGTTTAGCAATACATCATGACCACCCAAATATTTAGGAATGTCAAAGTAGTTTTAACTAGCCTTTTTGTGCATGATTTTTTCGTATAATTTAATCATTTTATCATACAATGTTTCGATTAGACATAGAGTATGAAATTAATATTTACTCTATTTTGGGTGTTCAGTGAATTTGTTCTCTAACAAGTACCCACACGTTTGTTTAAGTATCTTCATACTTTAGCCTATGAAATCAACTACTTCCTTAACAAAACGTGTGCTAGTCTTTTTACGTTCTATTAATGTCAGTCTTAATAGGAAAAATGACTAAGAACAATTTAGGGATAATATATAAAAGAAATATGAATATCATAATTGTAATCTCATTATAATTTCATTTGCAATGCATAATTATCTCTTGGACTTTATCATATACATCTAAACATGTACAAGATAAAGAATGTCTTTAAATAATTGTTACTAAACTACAACCAAACCGATTGGCTATAGGACATAAACCAATAATCTCCCACTTGCACTAAGTCAATCATTTAAGTACCTCATACCATATCACCATATGAAGATTATATTACTATTGGGAAAGTGCCTTAATGAGAGAATCCTACAAGATTCTCTATAGTGAGTAGTCGCTTAAATTTTACAATTTTCATATTAATTATCATCATAATTAAGAAGATTGCCTAAATATATACTTAGATCCTTGATGAGACCTTAGCTCCTTTTACATGCCTAATGACTCAAATATTCTACAGTACATTACTATCATAAACATTGTAAGGAACTACATTAAGTTCATTGAAGAACTTATTGATCCAGTTAATCATTTCCACTAAACAAAAAATGTATTATGGCTTAATTAGCTAACATTGCTATATTGGAACCTTTCCAATCTTGTATGACATTGTTCTTAAGCAAAATAAGCCTTAATTAAGATTTACTTCTAAAGTAAATATCCTTGTCTCCTTGAACTCAAAACATCAACTCGTAAATAGAATAATGGATATCTGTAATACTTTAAAAATATCTGATATCTCAAATATTAAACATCTTTGGTATATTATCTATGTACTTGGACTTAGAATAAGTGAAAAACTTCCAATATGTTTCTATAGATCTAATTCTCAGAATTAAGTTGTTACCTTTTCATATCCAACAAAAGTTCTTCTTAGATAATTATGTTTTCAACAATTGAAAATTAAAATTATTGTTCTCTATGAGCAATATGTCTTTACATACTCCCACTAAAGAGGACATTTATACTCCCACTGACCTTCTTATAGATATAATAGATTCACAATCATCTCAAAAACAAACTCTTTGAATTCATCAAAAAAGTGAATATTTCAATGTCTCGTAACCTTTTAACTATACATCAGATGTATCAATAAAAGCAATAGCTTCAATTGGGTGTGTTGTCATGAGATTTGAGCCTTTTAAATTTCATCTTACTCCCACCAATTATCTTGAGAACCATTCTCCTATAGCTATAAGTATATTGAAACAAACAATTTGTTCAACAGGTCTGTAAGATTATATCCAACCTTTGGACATCTCATAACCTTTTATTACCCAATTTAGTTCTAAACTTAATGGATAATACATGCTTTAGCTAAGCATTACATCCTTAAATCAATAACTTTGACTCTTTCAAAGCCTTAATATTCCATATCTAATATGAAATCTGAAGTGAATCACACGTTAATTAAGATCTAACAAACGATATACAAATGCACAAGAAGGGGGGTTGAATTGTGTATATTTTTTTTGCTAATCCCCTTTTGAAAATTCTCGTATGAAAATAGTAAAATAAGAATTTCAAAGTTAAAAGAGAGTTGAGAGTGCAAGAGTGTTGACACAGCCAATTTATACTGGTTCAACCTAAACCGTAGGCTACGTCCAGTCCTCAAAGATCTTTCTGAGATTTCACTATCTTTCACAATTGTTACAAGTATTTTTTGATACCGAGCCTCTTCAGGTCTCTTTACAATAAATATTCTTTTACTCTTAGCCTCTTCAGGCTATCTGCTTTTCTTTCTACTAAAAGATTTCTTTGAGCTACTGTTACAGAAGATAATTGCTCTAGTTTTTCACACAATGAGATTTCTTTTTAAAACCACTAACTTCTGCAGTCTTCGACTCTGACTCGTATTTATAGCCTTCGTCTTCAACCGCTTCTTGATAACTTCTTCTTGATCTTTAAAGAATTAGTTATTTAGTTGAGTTCTGTAACTAACTCAAGCTGATTAGAAAACCATCGTGGTATCGGTTCTTTCGTCTGATCATTTAGATAGCGCCTTCCGTCTGCTTTTGGTTTGCGTGTTCCGTTTGATTATTGGTTTGCGCCTTCCGTCTGTCTTTTTATCTTTCGTCTGTCTTTTGTTTTCGTGCTTCCGTCTGCTTTTGGTTTGTGCCTTCCGTCTGATTATTGGTTTGTGCCTTCCTTTTGTGTTTTTATCTTCCGTGTTACTTTCTATTTGCGCCTTGCGTCTCACTTTCCATCGTCTAATTTTCACTTGTGCTTCCGTCTATCTTTTTATCGTTTGACTATTGCTTTGCGCTTCTGTCTTGCTTTCTATTTGTTCCTTCTGTCTCATATGCTTCTGCTTCTGTCTGTCTTTTTATCGTCTGACTATTGCTTTGCACTTTTGTCTGATTTTTATTTGTTCCTTCCGCCTCATATGCTTCTACTTCCGTCTTACTTTCTATTTTTATTATTATTAGTTCTTCATCAAAATCATTTTCGTAAAGTCATTTTGACTTAACAGAGTGGTCTCTATTGCATTCACATTCTTTATGTCTATTACATTATAGGAAAAGAAAATATAAAATGATATGATGGATAATTATTGAAATTATAAACGTAAAAAACTAATATACTATATAGAGTTTATTTTGAATATTTTCAGTAACTAGCTTTGGATATACATTTAGATTTCTACAGTTTTAAGATGAAATTGATTACGATGAGGATTCACTATTCGATAGCTAGTGCCAAAGTAGACTCAATAGTAAATGTAGATACTAGAATTATTATGAAGTCTAATGAGTTACTTGTATAGTTAGATATCGAGCTTCATTTGACTTCCACTATGATAATATATCAAAGTGTTCCTCAGTGGTGGTTATAATATCTAAAACATCCTACTAAGAAATTATAGTCCTATTTTTCTTTCTGAATTCCTTAAAACGAAAATCTGAACTTTTGACTTTGTTTGATGATGATGTATCAACAAAAGATTAAGCAGATATTGAACTATTATAATCCAACTCTTTGACTATGTTTTATTAATAATCATTAAACAAAACATACTAAATGTGTGAAGTTGGATAATGTTAAACGAATTATGCCACATGTGCAAAGTTAGATAATCATTAAACAAATCATAAGAAATTAAAGATTTACTCAGAAAAATTTCAATTTGACGTCATACATGTTAATAAAATAAATGTGTGAAGTTAAATACTTTGCTCCAAAGAACAATATAGTAACATTATAAAACAATACCAACTACTTACAAATTGCTTTTACCAATTCATGTTTTTCTTTGATCGACAAAATAATATATTCAAAATCTCATTGTCTTCACCTAATAAACACCTCGATTTACTTAATTACTTACTCTAACATCTTAAATATGAAATTTCATCTTATTGGACAATCCAAAACTAACCTTTTAGTATATGAAATATGAAATTATCTTGTAATTTTTTCAATTCGTTTAGATGTTGCACTCTAACACTTTATGAAATTTTGGATTGCCTTAAACCCTTCTTTAACTATCTCTAAGCAATCTTTTATAATGAAATTTATTATATGCACAAGACAATATATATGGGAGAACCTCTGATTGAACCAGATTTATACTATAAATTGGCCCTGTTTTCTTAAGTAATTATGCATTCGTTGACTCCTAACTCATGATTTTTATGCTTAATTTGGTTCCTCACATCGAATTTTTATAATCTGCAAATTGCCAGTACTTTGTCACCATTTATTGCTAATTCTGCATA
>JAOSBP010000004.1:14514000-14532380 GCA_027563825.1 Erythroxylum mucronatum | reverse complement strand
CATAATTTTATTAATAATTTGTTAATAAATATTATATAAGAGATTAAATAAATTTATTTAATTAAAAATAATTTATCATTAAGTTTTATCTAAAATGTAATTATTATCAGTAATAAAAATACAACTACATTAACACTAACAACCAAACACGTTTTTTTTTTATTTGAAAGAAAACGTGTTAACAAAAAACTGAAAACTGAAACTGAAACTGAAAACAACAACAAAAAAACAAAAATAGAACTAAGCTGACACTAAATATTTAAGTTCTCCGATAATATGGATGATGTAACCCTCATCAGATTAATACGAATGGATGATTTAAATTCGAACTATTTTTACTACAAATTAAAAGTTTGATGATTTTAATGTCAAAATTTAAAGTTATAACTAATATTATAAATTAGAATAAAATTTAGTTTTTTTAATAATCGACCTTCTTTTTCCAATAAGAGGAATATATTGGTAAAAGTAACCAATGTGCTTGTTGATTTATATGAGCTGCTTGCTTCGTTACATGTGTAATTTATTGATACATAGGTCCACCTAGTAATTAGCTACTCTTAAAGCTTAAGAGTAGCTAATTACTAGGTAATTGTACCTGCGAGTTCCCCAATACTTAATTGTACCTGCGAGTTCCCCAATACTTAATTGTACCTGCGACCAAAAATCTTAAAGTCTTTAATAACTTCAATTCCACCAGATAATTACAATCAAATGCCAAATGAGTTACTTCAAGAGATCGTGTGACATCTAAATACAATAACCACGTAAGTCATTTATTAATAGTTCAATTAGTACTCTCCCCAATTCTCTTGGCAATTTGCTAAAACTTACTAAATTGCCTTAATTAATAGTCAAATAATGTAAAGGGAATTTTCATTAAACCAATAATCATATGCAAACCCAATCCGATGACTAAATTCGATAAAAGGGTTTTGTAAAAAGTTACTTGTCATTTTTGTAAATATTTATAGAGTTTTGTAGAGATTTAAGTAAAACAAGAAATTGACAAAATTGTACTAACATGTTTCTATTTTTGTTATAATTTTTTGTTTCTACGAGCTGTTCAATCGTCCGGCCTTTAATGGTATCCACAGATTTATTCAGAGAAAAACTCATATCTAATTTGAGAAGAAAAATGTAAAAAGTGTTAGCTCCAAAATTTTCTAATTTTTTCTTTTATATGAAAATCTTATTTTTCATGTTCTTGGATTTTATTAAAATTACAACTAAAGTCAAACTCTAGTCATTATTATGAATTAGTCCTTATAAGATCAAATATCATATATTGATTCTTAATTTTTTAAAAACTTCTTAATTAAGTCCAACTTAATTCAAATTTCACTTTCTCCTTTATAGATCTTTTTATGTATAACCCATTAGATTACTAATATGTTGGTCATGATTATAAATTATAATTTTAATTCATAATTATAATCAGATAAATTAAAACTCCTTTTAATTTATCTTTAATTCTCTAATTAAACAATATATAATCATAGATCACGATTGACGTCTAGCAGCATGTCATAACCACCCAAATATTATGAATGTCAAAGTGATTTAACTTAATCTGTCTATGAATGGCTATAATGTATAAATGAATCATTTCGTCATCTAATGTTCCAATTGGAATTAGAGCATGAAATTCATGTATACTATAAAAAATTCAATTATGTTCATTCTTGCTAATTAGTAAATGATTTGTGCATGGTTGATATTTGAAAATAACTTTTCCAAATTTCAATTTACTATGGTCAGAGATTCTTAAAATCATTACTAATAAAAAATAACATAACATTCTCACTAATTACTTTAGGACAATAAATTCTTTATTGATTTACTTAATTATCTCCACATAGTTCATACTATATCTAATAATTACCGAATGGAGCTACTCAAAGAATAGAACACAGGCAAGCATCAAAACATAGTAATTCCTACATAAGATAACTTTGGTAATCTCAAGTCTAAGGATCAATTACACAACCATCATAATGAGATAATCCACAAACACACAAGTAATGTTCTATTTGGAATTTTCATCATTGAGTCAGTTCAGTTAGGGATGGCAATTGTACCCGAACCCGATGGGTACCCGATAAAATTACCCGAACGGGGCGGGTATGGGGAGCAAATTTTTACCCGTGGGGCGGGTATGGGGGGTTAATAAAAATACCCGTCGGGTATCGGGGCGGATATGGGGATACTACCCCCATACTCGTTTACCCGTTTACCCGTTTATCATTTTATATATATATAGAAAATCCCTAATTTCATTTCTTCATTCCCCATTTCCCCGTCAGTCAACTCAACGCTGTGTCCTTCTTCTTCGGTTCTTCCACGGTTCCATCAACAGCCGACTGCCGACTGGCCCGACTCTCCCCTATTCTCGTCTTCTTCCAGCAACGTCGTGTCCCCATCAACGTCGTGTCCGTCTTCTTCCACCAACTGCCGACTGCCGACTGGCCCGACTCTCCCCTATTCTCGTCTTCTTCCAGCATTCCCTCTTCTCCTCTTCTCCGACGCCGACCCTCTTGTATGTGAATGTTCTGTTTTGGGTTTTATTTCTTCTTTGAATGTTGTTGTCAAATAGTATTCCTATTCCCTTTTTGTCATATGTCGACTCCTTTCTCTCACTTGAAAGAAAATTTGATTTGATAAAGAGTAAACTGCCAATGAGCACATGCCATGGCCAACGTCTCTCTCTACTGAATTGAGTGTCCATTCAAAATATTACTTTAAAAAACAAGGTCAGGTAGGTGTAGCGGACGATCCTGTGAAATTACTGTTTACCTTTCCCTCTGTAAATCAATTTTTTTGTATTTTTTGTGAGGCATTTAAAAGTTTGTGTCTTTTAAGTTCGAGACCAATTGGATGTTATTTTCATTTCTAAAGTATAATAGAAGAAAAAACTTGTCTGAGTATGTTTGAACACGATTGGGTAAGCTTGCTATTGGCATGCAAATTTTAACACGAGTGGGTAAGCTTGTTATGTTTTATATTTTCTTAACGCAATTGCTCTTACAATGTTTTGCATTTCGTTCTATTCTTGGGCTTTGTTTCAGAAGAGATTATGCTGAATAATTTTCTCTTATCATAAATTTACCTTGATTTTGGCATTCGAATTTAAACCATGGAATGCGGGGATTAGTTGATAAATCCAAGCTCAAACGGTTAAATTAGTTTAACTTATATACTCTTGTATGTGAATGTTCTGTTTTGTGTTTGTATGTGAAGAAAGGGAGAAGACAGATTATTTGTTGTTAGTTGCCTATAAGGTGTTCGACGAAATGTTAATACTGTTGGACTGTTATTTTTTTCCAAGGAAAAGGCCTTGCAACGTGCTACAAATGTTCAATAATATGTCAACTACCACTACTAAATCATGCCTCCAATTGTTTTAACTTCAAATTATCTTTACAATCTGTAGGGTTAAGTCATCTCTTGCTTTTTCATTGAACAAGACCTTTTTCTTTCTTCTATCTTGTTTAGTCATGAATAAACCATAAATCTAATAATTGATGTGGCATCGCATTCTGAAAGATTTTGACCAACCGAAACTAAGATAATGTTTCAAAATTTGAAGTTTTGTTTTAGAAGTCAAGAGTTCATAAATATAAGAACATATATGGTTTGCTCGTATTATGTTATTAAGAAAAGAATTCTGAACAAGGATATGGAGAAAGAAACATGACGCTAGAATTAAAAAAAACATATTCGGGTAAACGGGTATCCGATGGGGGTCAAACCCCCATCGGGTACAGGTATGGGGGACATAAAAAATTCCCCGGCAGAAATGGAGGCGGGGATGAAAAGTGGGGGCGGGTACGGGGGATGGTATACCTGCCCCATACCTGCTCCGTTGCCATCCCTAGAGGTGGGTGACATGGTACTTCTAAAACTACAGTCGTACAGGCAATACTCAATGCAGAGGCATAACAATCAGAATCTAGCTCCACTTTACTATGGTCCATACAGGCTCCTACAGCGTATCAGTACGGTGGCATACAAACTAGAGTTACCTACGGAATCATTAATTCATCTGATTTTTCACGTTTCGTAATTAAAGAAGGCTTTCATAAAGTTGGGTAGTTCGTCTTCAGTGCTGCCCAAGTTTATCAATCCTATTGGGTGAACTCCAGTGGCGATACTAGGGAGGCAAATGACTAAGAGAAACAACCGCGCAGTGACTCAGTGGCTCATCCAATGGTCAGACGATGGGGACAATGGTGCAACGTGGGAATATGTTTTCGACCTTCAGAGACGTTTCCCAGAGGTGAATTTAATGGACAAAGATGTTAAGGGGAACGGAATTGTTACAGAGGAAAATGAAGAAGATGAAGAAGGAGACGGAGTAGAGACGACTTCAGTAGCCGTTAGAGAGTAGTACGAAGCACAACGTTTAAATAAATGTCCACCATTGTTAGCATATAGACTAATCTATGACATCGTATATTTCGTGTATTTAGTCGGGTTGTAACGAATACAAGATATGTCAAAAACTGAATGAGATGTGTTACCTTCTTCTCTCTCTTCGTGTGATTATGTGAATTGCCTTCTCTCTTGAATTCTTCTGAACCTTCCTCTCACTCAACTCCATTACGTAATTCTTTTGTTCGATTTTTACTTGCAACACACGCCGTCAATTGCTCCTTACCGCCTCATGAAGCTGCCTCTTTATGGAAGGTTCTGTCGCTTTCTCTTCTCGCAAAAGACAACATTGTGCCTCTAAAGAGAAGACAAATCCATGCCTTCCATGTCCTACCGCCTGTCGTCGAGACTCCATGCATCGCAGTTGCTACAGCTAGTTACTGGTAGCGCAACAGTTGTGCTACAGCCAACTCCAGTCGCCCGAAGATACCCATCGTATAAACTTCCCCAGTGTTCCAACACTCAAACACAAAACCCAATAATCCAGATTTGCAATCCAGAAAACAGTATACATTCACCCAAAACACAGATAATCCAACATACGCAAAACAGTTATTATGGTTCTCATTCAATGCAAATCAGAAAATCAAACCAATTCATTCTTCCAGATTCTGGGTTTCACAAATCTTATTCTAGGTTTCTGGTTTTCAGTCACAACCCATTATGACGCGATTTCTCTTATTCTTATTCAATTTCTAATAGTTTCACAACCAATCGTGATTCTCGATTCATTTTTTGCACATTCTAAATCTAGTTTTCATTGGAACTTTTCAACTCTCCAATGCCACGTTTGGTCACGCTTCACCTTTACAGCAGCTCGCAAAAACTCCTTCATCGCAAGCCACTCACCAACCAAAAACAACCTCAATCGATAGGCATCTTCATGCCTCATTTATTCCAAAAATTGCATAACATCACAAACAACAAAAAGAAAACACCAAAACAATCTAGGTATTCACAATTTTAAGATTTATTCAAGAATCAGATCAGATTTGATTATAAGAATTAGAGTTTTTCAATTCCAATTTCGATCAATGGCAATCAAACATTTAATCAAATTATAGAATTAAAATTCAACTATGATACCACTGTTGGGAAATCAGATCGAGATCCGATCTGGGACACAGCGAAATAATTACGAAATTTTTTCCTAACCTTTGATCTTCCAAAAATCAAGATCTCTTTAATTCTATAAAATGATTAATACATGAATCATAGCAAAGCATAAATCGTAATTCGTGCCTTATTTTGAAACTTAATTTTTATCTTGATGTATCCCTCGAACCATTTCCAAAATCAATTTATCTCAATTACCATAGCTGCACAAGCTTCCGACCTCTAATAGTATCTACAGAACAGGTTGAGAGAATTTTGCAGCACTTACAGAGAAGGTTAAGCAAGAAATGCTAGCTCCATAGAGCTTAAGCCTATTTATAATAGACTTTTGGATGTTTAGTAATTTAATTGAAATTAAATTTTAATTTCAATTAAGCTTTAATTAGAATTACAAATAATTTTATTAAATACCAATTATGGCCAAATAAGATCAAATATCTCATATTAATCCTTATTTATTAAATATCTCATATTTAATCACAAATTTCTCAAAGTTCAACTTGATTAAAATATCTTTGCTCTCTTCAACTCAATTTATATGTGAGACCCATTAGGTTCACAAATATATTGACAATGATTATATATTATAATTCCAATTCATAATTAGAATTAGAAAAATTAAGACTTCTTCTAATTTATCTTTAATTATTTAATTAAATAATTTACAATCATATATCGAGATTAGCATGTAGTAACACATCATGACTACCCAAACATTTAGGAATATCAAAGTTGTTTTGACTAACTTTTTCGTTCATGATTTTTCTATATAACTTAATCATTTCATCGTATAATGTTCTGACTAAACATAAAGTATGAAATTAATGTCTACTCTATTTTAAGTCCAATCATATTAGACTTTTGCAATTAACTATTCATTCAATTAATTTAGAAAACACCATTGTACTTCAGCCAAGGATTTTCGAATTAACACTAATCGAGAAAAATGGGGCATTCTCCCTATTTACTTTAGGGTAATGAATTATATTTTGATCACACAACTACTTTCATAAGGTTATGCTACATCCAATGACTATCGATTGAACAACTCGTGATTAAATAAGTCATAAGCAGCATCAAAACATAGTAATCCATATATAAGATAACTTTGGAAACCTCAAGTCAAATGATCGTTTATACGATCATCACAATGAGAATTTCATAGACATACAAGTAATGTTTCAAATAAATTTCTCATATTGGGTGTTTAGTGAACTTGTTCTCTAATAAGCATCTATACATTTATTTAAGTATATCCATTCTTTAGCTTATGAGAACGACTACTTCTTTCTTAAGAAAAATTAAAACGTGTGCTAATATTTTTATGTTCTATTAATGTCCAGTCTTAGTAGAAAAATGACTATAAACAATTTAGGGATAATACATAAGTGCAATATGAATCTTAATTATAATCTCATTATAATTTCATTTTCAGTGTATAATTATCTCATGAATTTTATAATATATATCTAAACATGTACAAGATAAAGAATGTATTTAAATAATTATTACTAAACTATAATCAAATTGATTGGCAAAAAAAAAAGTGCATAAATGCATAATGAATGAGATGAGATTATGAGAATGGCCAAGTGGTCAGATCACAAAAACTAATTTGAGTGGAAAGTATAGGTCATGCATTAAAATTGGTTTGCTAATTGGCTGTTTGAGTTTTCACGTGTTTGGGGATACTCCGTTCCGTGCACCTTCAGACTTCCAAACGCCAAAGACAAGCAAATATCCATCAAGTGGCCCCTACTATTTCTAAGGACTAATGGGGCCTAAATAACCTTGGGCAGAATAAAATTGTAAAATTCGGATGCAGAAAGATTCTGCACAAAAGAAGCAAAAGAGGAACCTAATGCACAATATATTCTTACAATTATGATCTCCTAGCAACCTCAGTTATTTACATCCTTAATATTTTATATTAAATTAAAAATCAATTCAAGCAGCTTATTTGCAACCTTTAAAATAAAGTGAAATCCTTACTCCAAATCGAAAAGGAACCCGAAGCTCTGAACTTATTGTCAGATAAAAGCTTCACGCCAAAACTGAACTTTCCTTGTATGCTTCTGTATGCTAATGATAACGGCTGGCGAGAGTTTATCTCCTGTATTTCAAACATGGAAATCGGGTTGTGTTTAATTCTTTTCAAGTGCCCTGTGTCAGAAAGAATAGAAGCGTTGCATAAACATCCCATGGAACCACACAAAGAAAAACAATTACAAATTCCAACGTCTTTTGAAGCAAATCATGATCATTACGTGGGTCCATTAGCTAATCACGACACCTCTTTGGCCCTTTCAAAAATGACAAGTCTGATTCCTTTAAAAGAACTGGCAACCACTTTCCCTTGACTCAACTGAGACAAATAAAATGTTAATTAACTACTATACCAACAAGTTGCTTGACACCTACTACTTTGGGATATGGATGTTAGAGCTCCCAAGTCCTACCGGAACTATGTTATTGTTAGGTGCCACTGTAAAACAAACTTGAAGTTCTCAGTAGTCAGTACCATTAATCAACATTTATTGACTCACTTCTATCTGAATCTTCCTTTTCAGTTTCCTTTAAAGCTCATTCGTGCCCATCAACCCATAGAAGCTATTTCTTTTGTTAGCGTCAATTTTTTCCATATTTTTATGTAAACTTCGCATAATAAAATTTAATATAACAGTGGAGTAACTGATTAGAAGGGATCTGTTCCTAAAAGCTATTGACAGTAAACACCGGCTTGGCATGACTGTAACGACAGATGCGAGATGTTATGATATCGCCACCATATCTCGAATCTGTCAGAGGGATTCCATTCAGTTGCTAAAACAGTAGCGAAATCTGCGAGACTGAACGCACAATGATTCCTTACGACAACGTTTCCATGAAGTGAGACCTTCATCCTATTAACAACCATTTACTCGAATGACCTGCCCATCATCAAAAAACCAATTGTCCCTAAGAGCATCTATCTTGCATAAATACATCCATATGCATATGTAGTCACAAATCAAGGAAGATGGTAAATAAAGACTTCGACAGGTGTTTTATGAAAACACGGGAAAGCTCAACCACTTTCAGTGCCAATATTGTTGTTGGTGAGTTTCTTAGAAGAGCCTTTGCACATGGCTACTGGGTACTTCAGAGCGTTGAGTTCAACTTTTCTCAGAGCAGCTTTGCCTAGGTCAATACCACAGATATCAGACAGTCTGACAAGGTAGAGCAATACGTCTGAGAGCTCTTCGCCAAGATGCACTTTCTCTTCTTCTTTCCATTCTGGTAGTCCCCTGGGGACCTCTCCTTTCCACTGGAATATCTCTGATAGTTCTCCAACTTCACCCACCTGAGACCATTTCGGTAAAAAGTTACATTCTTTCTTCAAAAGTTTTCTTCTTTTTATGTAAAGCCAATGCAGTCAACTACTCGAGCAATACCCATGTCCCAAAATCAGAATATTGATTGTTCTTCCAAACTTTTGGCTATTATATTAAACCAAAAGTAAAAAGAAAGGGAAAAAGAAACGATTCCAAAGATTTCTGTGAGAGAACAAGATAAAAGAAGATTTATCTATACAGTTGGACAAGTTTGACTATAGATTAAAAGTATTCACGGTCTTAAAAGATAAACCCTAACTTGACATATAAGCAAGTAATCGAAAAACCAAAAGAAAATAATGGGACCAAATTGCAGTTTATCTCAGCAACCGTTCATAAAATGATGCAAAAACAGCATGCTAAGAATCTCAAATATAATCCAACTGGTCTCAGCAGTAACCACTTTGGTCAATACCGAATCCCTATCATATAAAATGAAAGAAAAGTACTGCAATTGTAGAGTTTTTCTTCCGTGTCAATATTTTCCTCTTCATATAGAACAGGCAAACCAAGTGATTCATCAGATAATATAAGAAAAACGGATCGAAAGGACGTATTATATAAAGCAACTCACAAATGGTTCCACCAGACAACCAGATGTGATTATAATAGAAGTAATAACTGAAAACAAGACTTTCTTTTTTTTTTCTGTAAGCTTTCCACGTTCTACCAGGAAACAACATACCAGGGCCAAGAGTAGGTTTCTGGGGCTGTGAAACTGGTCCCAGTCCCTTTCCTTAGCAAACTCAGCCATTTTCTTCTTCAGATGATCGAGAGATACACCTTCTTCTTCTAACACCCCCGTCATCGTCGATTTTCTCAAGCAAACAAATATTTTAAACTAAATCAAGAAAACCGAAAAGAAAAACAAGGAAACCAAAAGGAGGCAGAAAACAGGATAAAAATCAGAGACGAAAACCTAGAAGATGAAGAACAAACTGAAAAAGGTAGCTGTAGAATTTCCTGAAAAAGGGTTTGTTTGTGTATGTTTGTGTATATATAATATAACACGGAGAGGTATGTATCATGTATATAAACAAAAGAGAGTTAGTTCAGGAGGAGACTGGAAAGAGCTTAAGAGAGACCAAAAGACAAAGGAGTGCTTCGGAGGAATAAAGGGATGTTTCTATTATAGAAAGGAGCGAACCTTCTCTTTAGGCTTTGAAGGCCTACTTGCCTAAAGAAGATGGTCTACGGGCAATCCCCAGTTTGTCCATTTAAATTACCTTCTAATGGTGGGCCTTCTCTTACAAGGAAATAGACACGTGTCAGTTTCTGGATTCGTCTCTCCTGTTTCTCAGCCTGGTGTCCCCGGGACCACGTGTTCTTCTTCCCTTCCCTTATTGGCTGATTCGGTGGCTTTTTTTGTTTCCTTCTTACTCCCTCCCGCCGACTCGTCAACGAGTAAGGAAGCAGCAGGTAACCAGCGGAAGGAAACTAAGTCTAAGATTTCAGGTTCGAGTCTTAACAGCGATATTGTTGAAGTTCATTCATTGTAGTGATTCCTTGTACACACCGAACACTGAGTCGCCTTCCTGAAAAGCTAGCTGGGATCAAACCGTAATTTAATCCTCCAGCAATAGTCGGGTCTGCAACTGGAGACCCTTAAAATTGGGGCTCAACCTTTTGAGTCCAAGGAAGCGGCGGTAATTGTTACGTCCAACACGCCGGTTCCACAGTGTTCAACCTTGTCAATGCCCAGCCAGCATCCATCATAGTCAATAGATATGTTTTTGTTACATGTGTGGAGAAGGTGGCACACCATGTGTTTCTCTCTAGATTCCGTATCAAATTTGGCACGTGAGATTCATTTCCTCGAGAAAAAAATCAAACAAGACCATGTCTTTATCTCCCAACAATGGTGAAATGTAGGGGTTTGAAAGATTCAGCAGTATGAATCTTAAAATATGCAAAATAATAATAATATAAAATATAGATAAATATGTAAATAAAAAATATATAATGCAATGTATAAAACAGTATATATAGAATTAATATAGTATAGATTAATTATCATATTTTATAAAATATATTTTTATGACAGTTATGATGTGTGCGTGTTGACGTAAAATTGTTACAATAAGAAACGATTTTTTTTTCTATGTAAACATGGTACAAATATATAGTAAACCTCTCCGTCCTCATGTGAACTGAACTTCTGCTCTTAAAAAGCACTCATTTTTTTGCATATCATCCTCCGTTCAAATTATCTCTAGATGTCACCAACCCGTCATCACCATGAAATTGTCAACTAATACTTTGTTAATGCATATAATCCAGCCGTTAATAATATAATTAAGACTTCATTCTAAGTTTAATTATAGGCTTAGCTTTAGGCTTAAGTCAAGCTTCTTTTCTAAATAGGATGTTATTTTTGTGTATAAATAGGCCTCTTTGTATTCAATATAAGATGTAATAATATATACAAATTCTCTCAATTTTCTTAAACATGGTATCAGAGATCTTTTTTTCCCTAGGCGTTTATTCTTCTTTGTTGCGAAGAATTTCCATTGGGTCTGCTCTATTTCTTTTGCGTTCTCTGTTTCTATGTCGTGTCGTCAATCTTTATCAGAATTTTATTCCGATCATATTTTCGAATTCTTCTCTTCCATACAAGTTCAACGCCAGCAACCACACCTCAAACGGAGCATCCATGCGCCCTCACGCTCCGCCCGAAGCTTCTACCCCATAAGCCACGCGAACCGTTGACCAAATCGGCTCAATTCTTTGACCGCCCGATTCAACCACATAAGGTTCGGTTTTTCAACAACCTAGACTAGTTCTTAGAGTTTTTGACCCTTTTGAGTTCATTTTTGCAATCAGAATTTTCAAATTCAGTCCTTAAGATCAAGTTTCAGGTTCGGTTTGATCTTTTTCTCTCCTGTGAAGACTAAATTTTTAAATGATGACTACTTCTAATGTTTCCCCGTCAATATCTCATCCTATTACTATTATTTTTAATGGATCAAATTATGATTTATGGTCCCAAGAGATGTGTAATTTCTTGAAAGGTCATCTTTTTTGGTGATATGTCACTAGTGATGTTCCTAAACTAATAAAAACGACCAATAAGGATGAAAACAAATTCACATATCGCATGGATCAATGGGAAAGCAAGAATCATCTGATTCTCACCTGGTTTCAAAATACGTGCATCTCTGGGATTAAATTGAAATTTCACATATTCGACACTCCAAAAGAGGTATGGGATTTCTTGCATACCAAATATTCTGTTTCTGATGACGTTCCCAGTTTCAGCTTTATCGTCATCTTCATCGGATGCATCAACAATCAGATCAGACTATTTATAGTTATGTTTCTGAATTACAAACTCTCTGGGATCAATTGGCTACTTGTGATCCAGTATGGCCTGACTCTTTCTTTGCTTCTCTCTATACTAGTCTTCGTGATCACCAATGTGTCTGTCATCTTCTTATGACACTCAGATCTGAATTTGAATTAGTTTGTGATGCCTTATTGCATTGCAAACCCTTGTCCATAGTTGACATAGTCATCAGGGAGTTACTTTTTGAAGAAACTCATCTCAACACTCTCCGAGCAGAGAGAACTTTACCCTCTACTGATGTTGTCATAGCTGTCTCCTCTCCTTCGATCACATCACCATCTGTTGGCTACTCTCGCAAAACTTAATGCCACTACTGCAAGAAATTTGGTCATCATATTTTAGAGTGCAGAAAGCTTCTTGCCAAAAATACATCTACTTTTGACAATTCTTCTCGACCTTTTTATCGAACCGCTTCCACCTCTACTACTGCTACTGCCACTGAAGGACCCTCTAATGAACCCACTTCTCCAAAATTCTCAATATAAGACATTAAAGCCATTCATCAGCAACTTCCTTCACTCAGAAAATGGTATTCCTTTATCTTCTGTTCTGTCTGTCACACTAGGTATTTCTTCTATGTGGTTTTTTTATTCTGCTTGTTGCAACCATATGACATCTAACTTAACTACACTTATATCACAATCTATTCCATCTGCTTCTCCATAGGCACTATCTCTAAACCTTCCTTATCTCTGCCTCATATGTTTTATGTTCCTAAACTATCGTTAAATCTTATTTTTGTTAGTCAATTGTGTGAACTTGGGTTGGACTTACATTTTTCAAGTCATGGTTGTACTGTGCAGGACCCACAAATGGGAAAGATTCTTGGGATCAACGTAAGGTTGGACGTCTTTTTCAGCTCACTTCTCTTCATCTTCCTACACCAACTCTCATCGCAGTTGTTACTTCCGATATATGGCACTCACGTCTAGGACACATCTCTCGTTCTAGACTAGGTCCTTTAATCTCTAGTGGTTGTTTAGGATCTGTTAAACAAACAATTTCGGAATGTGTTTCATGTCAACTTGCTAAACATCATGCTTTACCTTTTCCAGTACGTAATTCTGTTACTTCTGCATCTTTTGACTTAGTTCATTATGATATTTAGGGTCCTGCCCTAACTGCTACTGTGGGTGGATCATGTTATTTTGCTATTTTTGTTGATAATTTTTCTAGATATACTTGGATTTATCTTATGCGCAATCGATCTGAGTTATTCTTCATTTACTCACAATTTGCATCGATGGTCAAAACTCAGTTTTCTTGCAATAGTAAGATTTTTCGTACTGTTAATGCTATGGAATACAAGGATCAATCCATGTCTACTTTATTCTCCTAGTATGGCACTCTTGTTCAACGTTTTTGTTTGGGTACTTCTCAACAAAATGGTTGTGCATAACATAAATATCGACACATTTTAGATACTGTTCGGGCTCTTCTTATTGCCTCATCCTATCTTGAAAACTTTGGGGGGAAGCTACTTTTACATCTTTGTACACCATAAATAGAATCCCTTCCTCTGTCATAGGTAATATCACTCTCTATGAGCGTTTACATGGTCTAGCTCCAAACTATCAATCTCTTCGTGTTTTTGGATGTGCTCACTTTGTTCTTCTTAAGTCTCATGAACATGCTAAATTAGAACCTAAAGCTCGATTATGTTGTTTCCTGGGGTATGGCATTGAACATAAAGGTTATCGATGTTGGGATCCTATCTCCAAATGTCTTCGAGTGTCTCGTCATGTTACTTTTTGGGAACACAAAATGTTTTCTACCTTATCCAAACTCTAGGTCAATTCTTCTTCATCTCCTTTCTTTACTGACCCCACTATCACTTTGTTTCCAGATGATTCTTATACAGGTTTATCCACTCCTGAAGAAAATCTTCAACCTTCAGCATCGGCACCAAAATCTGCTCCGTCTGCAGAACCTAAATTTGTTCCACCTGTTCCTTTCACTCCTGTGTCACCCACACTTTCACTTCATCGTTCCACTCGGGTAAGTCGTCCTAGTGTTGCTCTCCATCATTACCATTGTTATTATACTCTTGTTTCTCTCTACAAACCTCGCACCTATTGCGAGGCAAGTACTAATCCTCTTTGGCAGAAAGCAATGGTAGAAGAACTTCAAGCTCTCACTAGCACTAATACATGGGAAGTGGTTGACTTACCTCCAAAGAAGTCTATAGTTGGTTGTAAATGGATCTATAAAATCAAGACTCGGGCAGATGGTTCCATAGAATAGTGTAAAGCCAGACTCGTTGCCAAATATTTCACACAGGAATATGGAATTGATTATGAAGAAACTTTTGCTCTTGTTGCTCGCCTTACATCTGTACGCAACCTCATAGCTTTTGCTTTAGCTAAGACTTGGCAGTTGTATCAATTGGATGTCAAAAATGCCTTTCTCAATAGTGATCTCTCTGAAGAAGTGTATATGCAACCTCCACCTGGTTATGATTGTCCAACAGGAAAGGTTTGTCATCTCCGTAAGGCCTTATATGGATTAAAACAAGTACCTCAAGCTTGGTTTTCCAAGTTCAGTTTTATAGTGTCTCAATTTGGTTTTAAATCTAGCTCCTACGATCATGCCTTATTCATTCGCCACACTTCTAAAGGTCACATTCTTCTTCTCCTTTATGTGGATGACATGATCATTGCGGGAGATGATATACAAGGCATTCATGATCTTAAATCCTACTTAAGTCATCAGTTTGAGATGAAAGACTTGGGTGTTTTGAGCTATTTCCTGGGACTTGAAGTCTCCTCCAATTCCTTTGGATATTATTTGTCTCAAGCCAAATATGCTACTGATCTTATTTCTTGTGCAGGTCTCACAGACGATAAAATCTGTAGTACTCCCCTAGAGACAAATGCCCATTTCATTATAACTGATGGTACACCTCTTCATAATGCAACTCTCTGTCGACAACTTGTAGGCATTCTTGTCTATCTTACTGTCACTCGCCCTGATATAGCATATGCAGCTCATACTGTCAGCCAGTTTACGTCAGCTCATCGCACAACTCATTTTGCAGCAGTTCTTCGTATCCTTCGTTATGTCAAAGGTACCTTGTTTCGTGGCCTTCATTTCTCCAATACTTCATCCTTTGAATTGTGCGCCTATTTTGATGTGGATTGGGCAAGTGACCCAACAGACAGACGCTCTACTACTAGTTATTATTTTGTCCTCGACAATTCTCTTATTTCATGGCGTAAAAAAAGCATATCGTTGCTTCTCGCTCAAGCACTGAAGCAGAATACCAAGCACTTGTTGACACTAACTCTGAGCTTCTTTGGCTTCGGTGGCTTTTACAGGACATGGGGGTCTCTCATTCATTCGTTGCTACACTCCATTGTAATAACCAAAAAGCAATCCAGATAGTGCACAATGGTGTTTTTCGTGAACGCACCAAGCATATAGAAAATGATTGTCATTTTATTAGTCATCATGTGCTCCAAGGAACTCTCACGCTTATTTCGGTCACCTCTTAACAACAAAAGGCAGAGATGTTTAGCAAAGCTCATGTGCCACACAGATTTTGTGAACTTGTTTGTTAATGTATATAATCCAGCTGTTAATAATATAATTAAGGCTTCATTTTAGGCTTAATTATAGGCTTAGCTTTAGGCTTAACCCAAGCTTCTTTCCTAAATGGGATGTTATTCTTGTTTATAAATAGGCCTTTTTGTATTCAATATAAGATGTAATAATATATACAAATTCTCTCAATTATCTCAAACATACCTCATCGTTGAAATTGTCAGTCATTAATCGCTCTTCCTCATTTCTCATCGCTCGTACTATATTGTTTTATTGGTTTATAACCTTCATTCAATCGGTCAGTTATAGTTTATTAATAAAATAATTTAAAATTATTATTTATCTTGTACATATTTCGATGTACATGACAAAATTTATAAGATAATTATACATTACAAATGAAATTATTATTAGATTTTAATTATGAAATACATATTGCATTTATGTATTATTCCTAAATTATTCCTGATCATTATTCTATTAAGACTATACATTAATAAAGCACATATTATATTTTTCCTTATAAAGAAAGTAGCCAATCTTATAGACTAAAGTATGGAGATGCTTAAACAAATATGTGGGTACTTGTTAGAAAACAAGTTCATTAATCTGACCTTATATGAGAAATTCATTTGTAACATTACTTGTATATATATAGAAATTTTCACTGGGATGATTGATAAGTAATCCTTTGACTTTAGATCTCCAAAGTTATATTATATAGGGAATACTATGTTTTGATACTATTTATGACTTATTCTAGCCAATGATAGCTCAGTTCGTAGTCACTGGATATAGTATAAACTATAGAGATAGTTGAGTGATCAATATAGTATTTATCGCTCTAAAATAATTAGGACGAATGTTTCATCATTCTTGATTAATATTGATTCGAAAAATCCTTAGACAAAGTAGAATGATATTTTGTAAAATAATTTACAAACATCATTAGTTGAATTAATTACTAATGATGAACAACTATAATTAGACTCAAAAAGAGTAAACGTTAATTTTATGCTCTATGTCTAATAAGAATATTATATAATGAAAAGATTAAATTATATGAAAAAGTTCATCAAAACCACTTTGGCGTCTCTAAATATTTGGTGATCATGATATGTTGTTAGAGCTATAGATATAAAGTGTTCAATTAGATAATTAAAGAAGTTTAATTTATTTAATCCTCAATATGATTAAGGTTATAATTTATATTCATTGTTAACATATTTAGAAACCTAATGGGTTATACACAGTGTTTAGAATTCTGTTCCGTTCCGGCCCGTACCGGCTCAAATTCGGTACTGAATTTTAAGTTTTGGTACTGAATTTAAATACTAGTCGGTACCGGCCAATTTCAGTTGTACCGATCGGTATTTAAAATACCGGTCAAATACTGGCCGATACCGAAAATTTTAAAAAATTAGGGAACTTTTTGCAAAATTTTCAAAGATTTTCAAAATTTTCCTCCCTCCCTCCTATCTCTCCTTCTCCCCCTTTTTTTCAAAGTTTTCAAAATAATAATAAATATTTTATTACTAATAATAATTATAAACTAAATAAAACTTAAAAATAAATTATTTTTATTTTTATTACTAATAAATTATTTTTATTTAAATTTATTTTAATATTTTATATGATATTTATTAATAAATACTAATAAAAATATTTTATTTCTTAAAATAAATAATTTTAAAATTATTATTTATGAATAATATTTATTTTATATATTTTTATTAAATCAAAATTTATTTAAAATTTATATATTTTAAATATATTTTTTAAATTTAATTATATTTATTCATAATTATTAAATTAATTTTATATATTAAATTAAAATTGTGATTATTTCTAATTAAATGTAAAATGAAATGGAACGTGAAAAAAAACAATTCTAAAAAAATTCAAAATTTTGATAAAATGCAAAAATTTGAATTATTTTCATTATTTTACAATAAATTATTATATATAGATATATTATATATATAGATAATTATTATATATAGAAATAATTAGAATATAATAAATATATATATAAACTTTAATTATCATTATTATTTATTATTAAGATTTTTGAAAACATGGTTGATGTAAATAGTAAACTAGTAAAATATACATTACAATATACTAATGGACTATTTTGTACGTTTTAAAATTTTTAAGAACTATTTTATAAATTTAAAAAATTACCTAAAATAGTACTCAATACTGACCGATATTAGTACAATTCTATTCCAAAATTCAATCTAATATCAAGTCTGGTATGATATTCATAAATTTGACGATAACATCTAAAGTGTCGCGTATTTATACACTACCCTATCCATAGGAGTCAATCAGCGACAATAAATCATAATGGAAGAAATGACAAGGAAAAAAAAGGAGTAGACGGAGAATAAGGAATCGACTCAAAACCAATGTTCTGAATACCGTACCGGGCTCGGTATCGGATTAGGCTCTGGAACAGAACTGTACCGGTACCGGTCAGTACTGGGTACCGTTTCGGGATATTTTTTAAATTTATAAAATAGTCCCTAAACTTTTTAAAAATTGCAAAATAATCCATATTG
>JAOSBP010000004.1:14478824-14491116 GCA_027563825.1 Erythroxylum mucronatum | reverse complement strand
TACTTTGCTTGGGTTTAACATATTGGATTAATCTTTGATGGATTTTATATGCATACTTTTATGAATAATTTGTATTTATTTTCGTCAATTATTTTTATAATTTTTTGTTATATATATTAGTATGAATAGGTTATAGTTACCCTGAGAGAGCCTGAAAATAGGTTAACTGATCTTATAGGTTCTTTAGGTTAAGGTTCAGGCTCGTGAAATTGCCAAACTTAACATTCAAATTTAGGTTCAAGTTATTTATGAACGGGTCAAATTACCCTAGCATGAACACCCCTGACTGCTGCATCTCGTAAACTTTTACCCTTTAAGCTTCAATTCATTTGTACTTTTCAAAAAAGAAAAACAATAAAAGCGTACGGAAAATAAGATGAGAAATTAGAAACATGCAAAACAGAAAAGTATAATATTATGATAAAATTCATAATATTTAATGTAATTTATAGCATACCATCGGAATGTTATGGATTTTGAAGGAGATTCAATATTCTTGAAGGCTACGTCACTACAGAATTCACAGATCTGAAAACCACATTGCTACTTCGATGAAGGCCGGCGCCAGAAAACCCAACATGGAGAAAAGAAACAATTTGAAATAGAAAGAAAACAGAAATTAGATTTGGAGAAGCAGGAATGAGCGGGACTAGACTGTGCGCCCTGTTGGGAGAATTGGGTTACCAAGGGGCTGAGGCCTTGGATCCCGACAGCTTCGAGTGGCCTTTCCAGTATGACGACGCACGCCCCATCCTCGACTGGATCTGCTCCAGCCTCCGCCCTTCTAACGTCCTCTCCCTCTCCCAACTCTCTCAGTCAGTTCTTTCCTTCTCCCCCTCTTTTTTTATTCAAAATTATGTCCATTACCAAACTTCCACTCGTTTAGCCTAAATTGTTTTTTTTCCTTCTTTTTTTTGTTTATCTAGGTATGAACACTTTTTGCAAGAAGGGAAGCTATTGGAGGTACAATTCCTTTGCTTCTTGTTTTAATTTTCCCTTATTCTGGTCACCCCCACTGTTTGCTACGTGATTCTGGTTTCCATTACTCTACATTGCGATACATAAGGATTGTTTTGGGGCCTTATTCTTCCTAACTGCTAAAAACATAATGGGATTTTAGGTGTAAAACATTTTTATGACCAACTGTAAGACCTTATCTGGCTTTGTCGGTGACATGCGACAGAGTGTTGCATTGCGTAGCTGATCATCTCAATGTTTGTCAGTGGCAAGTTTTGACCTGTGCTATGATTCACCAGGGTGAAGACTTGGACTTCGCTTATGATAGCATTTCAGCCTTTTCATCCAGGAGAGACGATCAGGAGGCTGTTTTTGGAGCTGAAGAAGCTTTAAAAGATATTCGGTGATGTGCTTTGCTCCTTTACCTTTTTTCTTTTTGAGGCATTTACCATTAGGTAGTTACTAAAGAAATTATTTTCCCTTGGTCTGTGTTTGTTGATGTGTTTTTGACATTGGGCATCTGTCATTGGGTTTTCCTTCTGGATTCTACTTGTATAATGGTTAACATTTATGTCTGGTAGGATGTATCACAACTAGCAAATAAGGGCTGACCCAGAGAGTTAATCAGTTGATGTCCCCGAGAGTTAATCAGTTGATGTCTTTATCAAGCTGTTATATACCTTCTCATCAATTCCAGATATTTCATTTTTATTGCACATAATTTACAACTGAAGAATGATCAAACTTATCTTGTATCTGGGGATGAAATATGGAATGACGATGCATGCCGTGGTAGCATAAGGCAAAATATGGATGATGATAACATGTATTAGTTACTCTTTTGACTTTATATTACTTTTAACATGTTTGTATTTTAAAAATTGCAGTTTAAGTGCAAATCTTATTACTGATGGTTCTTCTTAATCTTCAGTGATGCAACTGTGGCATACAAGGCAGAAGCCCTAGAATTGCAGAGACAGCTTAGACATCTGCAGTCTCAGTTTGATATGCTTACTGTCCAGGCTTCAGCCTTGATTCAAGGGAGACGGGCTCGAGTTGCTGCAACTTCTACTGTTAATGGATACCTCACAGCAGTAGATGATAGTCTTTCAGCAAGAAATTTGCGGGTGCATAACAGTCCATATTCTTAATTTCGTGAACGCCTTACTCTTTCTCTCTCTCTTCAATTGAATTTCTTCCCGTGCCAAAATCAAGTTCTTAATCAAGAAACAGGTCATAGAAACTTGGTGCTAATTCATTGTCTTTTTAAAATAGATGAATGAAGTTCTGGGAAGGATTGCATCTACAGCACAAGAGTTGGCTCATTATCACTCTGGAGATGGTAACTTTTCTGTTACATTTTTGCATGTTTTCTTTTATTTTTTCTTTAATGCATTTTCTACAGATGAATTTGAAAGTTAACATTTGCATTTTCTCCTTTGTGTTGTATTTGTTCTTTTCGTTTCTCATAGAAGACGGAATCTACTTGGCTTACTCAGATTTTCACCAATACTTGCTTGGTGATTCATCTTGCATGAAGGAAATAAATCTTTGGTTTTCTAAGCAACTGGACACGGTATGTAGATGTAGACTTATATTCTCTTGAATTTTGGAGTCTATGACATATTGGTCCTCTAGGACAATCAAATTTTCATGTCAAGTGTTTGTCATTTCAGTGATCATTGTTGGAAGGATGATGTTTATGATGGTTGTAATTGTTTTGTAATGTCTTGAAATGCAGATGAAGTATCCTATAGACTGTGATTCAATTGCTTTTTTCTTAGTGATTATTTATCCTTTTTTATTTCTGTTTTGAGAGGGGTTTCAGCTGAGAATTCAATACATTCAGTAGGTGGTTTTGTATTCAGTAGTATTGTGAATAATGTTTTGAAGAAGCTAATACATTCATGCTCCCTGTTTGTGATGGTATTGACATGAAATTACTCCCAGGGTCCATTTCGGTTAGTTGCTGAGGAGGGTAAATCAAAATGTTCATGGGTGAGTCTTGATGACATGTCAAATATTTTAGTTCGAGGTATATTTCCTTAAGCTTCTTTAGTTAATCTGTTATCTTTTACTCATAAAAGCTCCTAAAAACTCTTTTTATATGCCTCATGTTGTAGAAATATGTACAACTCTTTAACACGTCGTGATTACATTATAGTTATGCCTTTGATTTGTTTGTGTTTCCACTCTTATGCTTTTAGTACATTGAATATTTAAATTGCGCAAACACCGTATGCAATATGTATACATCCATGTATCTGATATTGACTCAGTTTGTAAATAGGCAATGCAGGAGATATGGAAAAATCTCATCATCAACGTGTGTCTGAACTGCAACGGCTTCGTTCTATGTAAATGCATTATTTTGCCTTACCCATTTTTTGTCTTAACTCAATAATTTTGTTGTTATTTTATCCTATGTTAACTCTGTTGCATAAATTATTTGAGTAGTTTCTTGTTCAACAACTTTAATCTTGTGCAGATTACTTTCTCAGGAAATATGCCAACAATAGACTGATTGTGATTGTTGATTTTGATATTTTTACTTCCTTAAGAAGCTCATACGATTGAAGTGTAGTTCAAGTTAATTTCAAGTTAATTTCTAGTTAATCTTGTATTGCTATTTGTCTGTCTTTTCCAATGTACTTGCCTCTTTTTGCCTGCCTTTCTAATGGACATGAAATTGCTTTTTTCTTTTGATTATGCCTTTATAGGAATCATTTACTAGGCTTCTTGTTAGTGGCCAAAAGAATTTGGGGCTAGTGGAGGGCGGGAAGCTATTATTCTTCTTAATGCAGCTTTTTATACTTGATATTGATTATGTTTGCCCTATTTGATATGAAGTCATATGGCTAATCAGTAGAGCACTAAATTGACAGATTCGGAACAAGTGAAAGGCAATGGGTAGAAGCCCAGGTTGAGAATGCTAAGCAACAAGCTATTTTGATGACACTTAAATCTCAAGTAACTTCAGATGAAGCACACATTCATCTTGATCTCCATTCTCTCAGGTAAATTTTCAGATTTACGTTATTCATGGTTTACTTGAGCTGTTTAAGTTGAAATTTTACCTTAGGCATCGAAACTTATACATAGGATTTCACCTAGTGGTAGAACATAATGACTTTATATAGGTTGAATCATTTATATCCATTTCAGTGGGTCTATATTAAACAAATGGAACCCCAACTTGAGTAATTAAGAATTGAAGTTTGCTGCATTACAATGATATACTACAGCTATAGGGTCATTGAATTTTGACTCTTAGAATTTGTTTCAGTTTGTTTAACATTTTTGATATATTGTTCAATCTAAAATCGTCGTAAGTGTCACCAAGTATAGACTCATCAAAGTGTCAACTTTCTTCCAGGATAGATATTGCTACATAGTTTCTTCTCAGTTGGACATGACTTTGGAAGATGTTTGCATTGACTGGGATCCATGCATTTTAGAATTAACCTTTGGTTCATCTACATACATTAGTTATATGAGCTTGGCATACTGAAAAATATTTTTAAGGATGGACATTCTACATCATCTTTGGGTGTTTGATAAAGAAGATCAAAAGATATCTCACCAACTTAATCATGCCTTGCATCGTCTCTATTTGGGTTCCAATGATCAAAATGCGGAGTCCTCCCACTATTAGACAATATATTTACTTGTTTCAATGTTGTTAGAGTTTATAGGGTTCTGTTATGCAAATGGTTATGACAATCATAAATTCTTGTTGAAGTACTTATTTCACTTCTTTGGCCTGACTAAATAATTAATGGTGACTTTAGTGCTGTAACATTTTCTTTGAAAGCATGCTAAAGGGCCTTAGCTCAAATGACATGTAAATCTCATTGAATATCAAAGAAAATGGCATGCAATAATCTTCTCGCCATAAATCAGTTAAGTTTTGAGCCCCAAGCAACTGAAGAAAGGGTCTGCGGAGCTGTTTTAAGTGCTCCCATTTCAGGCTCTGTTCCAATTGCTGTAAATTCTTCATGAAAAAAACTTTTGAAGTACAAAAACAAGTCCAGATTTCTCCTAGTAAAAATTCTCTCATGCTATAGCTTACTTTCTACCATACTTGCTAAACAATTTCTCGCTTGAATTACTATGAAAATAGTTTTGAACTGGAATGTGCGTGGCACCTGTTGTGTTCTGCTTTTAATCATTGTAATGTATATAACCCAATGGGTAACACAATAGTTAACTGAAATTTTGGACACCAACCATGATTTAGTAATTCTTTAAGCACATGAAGTGGAGATGTTTTACAGGAAAATTTGAATAATCTATTACATTTAAGAGGGAGCTAATTTCAGTTTCTTCACCAACACTGAGGCATAAGTTCTGCCATCTCATGTGGGCATGCTATTCAAAGGAAATTTTTAATCCTTGACAGCTAAATGCTGCCTAGTTCTGCTTGCGTTCTCTCTCCTCAACTGCCCATACCTTTTCTTATATCACAGATAAATGTTTTGGCTATTACTAATTGTTTCATATCCGCTTTGAATGATCAGGAGAAAGCATTCTGAATTGGTTGGAGAACTTTCAAATCTACATCACAAAGAAGAGAAGTTGTTATCTGAGGTTCTTACACGAATTTCTTTCCTCTCATTTATATATAGTTTTATATTGTTGCACTCAATATCCCATAGTTGCTAGAAGACTTGCGGGAAACCTAATTACTTACATGGTTTTGATCAAAGTTCTTCACTCTGAAACTTGGTTATGATCCTTGATACTTAATCAAAATTTGATGCTGGAATTGCTCCTTTTTTTTCTTTTTTTTTTTCAATTTGCATTATTCAGGATGGGAAATTTGATGGAAACGTAAAACTGTTGCTTGAACTTTATGCCTCAATCAAGATTCAAAAATTGTTAATATTTCCTCAATGGAGTAACAAAATTCATCAAAATGCTTCTAGTATTCTGAGTGCTTTATGGATCAGTACCAAACATCAAGCTAGAGTCTCTTGATTAATTATTACATTGTGAAATCATATAAATATCAACGAGGTCAGAATTAATGCTTGCTGTCTATTAATGCCTAATCTAGAAGAAACATCTCAAAAATCCTAAATGCTACATGGTAATTGCTGAGGGGGCCAAATAACAGCAGAATGTTGTTCTTTTTGTGGATTGGAGAATAATTTTTGAATTTCAATATGAGGTGATCAAACCTAAAGATGCATGTAACGAGAGGCAGTTGATTACTGGTTGTGAGAAGTCATACTATTTATGGGCTATTTAAAAGATACAGTACAAGAATCGGACGTATGACCATGGTGTTAAGATGGTTCTGTTGATGATTTTGGACTTTTGTTATGAGTAAACAATGATAGTAAGCCATTGGAGATAGGGGAATCCCATAGTTTTATCATTGGTCAAACGGACATGTTATATGATGGATCTAGTGCAGTCATTGGATAGATGTTATTGGCTGTTTGATGATGACATCAAAACTTGTTAAGCAGATATGATTTAGGTTAGTGGACATATGGCTGATTGGTTGAGAAACTGGACTAGCTCATAGGAAACTTTACCAATGTTTCCTTTTCAATTTATATGTATTAAGTGAGATTGACATTGCAGACAATTCCAGATCTTTGTTGGGAGCTTGCTCAACTTCAAGATACATACATTTTGCAAGGTAATAAGTGCTAACTAGCTGGGAGAAGATAACAATTATTTGTTCTTTTGTGTACAGTTCTTGTCATGAAATTAATGTTGTTGAAATTTTCTCTCTTGTAGGCGACTATGATTTAAAAGTCATGAGGCAAGAATACTATATAAATCGACAGAAAATGGTAATGTTGTCAATGGCTATGTTTCCTTTACATTGTTCTTTTTATTACTTAAATATGAAAATTCAATCTCATATCATGTTCATTATTGAGAATATGCCTTTGCTTACTGCTTGGCATCCCTATCTCATTTTTGTCGCCAATTCTTTAGGAAATTGGAATATTTTAATTGAAGTCACACAATTAACATGATTTGTGTTTATAGGTCTGTGTTTTCATATGAAAACCATCTCAGCTTAAGTAGACCCATAACCATACTGGTGCTAACAATCTTGATATTTCATTGCAGTTAATTAATCACCTAATCAATCACCTAGCAAGGCATCAATTCTTAAAAATAGCTTGTCAGATGGAGAAGAAGAACATGCTTGGAGCATATTCATTACTCAAGGTTATCGAGTCTGAGCTTCAAGCCTACCTTTCAGCAACTAGAGGCCGAGTGGTAATATGGTTTAAAATTTTCTTTTACCAAGATTCCTTTTTATTTTGTTCTCTAAACATAACAATACAATAGCTATTGCTTGTAAACTTGTCACTGACTGTGAATCTAAACTACAGCCATCCATAGATTTTTAAGAATTCTTTTTGCTATTGATAACAACCATCAGACTCGGTATGTTTCAAATTTGTAGATTGGGCTTAGACAAAAGATTGTATGTAATATTGGAACATTACTAAAGCCGCATCTTTGTGAACTTTTAGTTGTATTTAACTATACCAATTTTCTTTATAATAGTATTTGTTGATGTTCTTATTCTTTCAGGGTCATTGTATGGCATTGACTCAAGCTGCATCTGACTTTCAAGAACAAGGAGCAGTGGATGATAGGGATACACTTCTGCATGGTATCAGAGACCTTCTAAGTATCCATTCAAGTAATTACGGTGGATCCCCTTACCTTGTTAATATCTGATCACATTACATTAACATATATATATGTACAACACTTAACTTCTCTTATGGTAATAAGATTTAACTTTTGGCTTTTCTTGTTTGCTTCCTTAGATGTTCAAACTGGATTATCGACATATGTATCAGCTCCAGGAATTGTACAGCAGATATCTGGTCTTCATTCAGACTTGATGACACTTCAGTCTGACCTTGAGAATTCATTGCCGGAGGACAGAAACAGATGCATCAATGAACTGTGAGCTATAGTATTTACTAAAGATCGTAGTATTACTCTTACATCTTTTCTTGCTTTATTTTATTTTCTTTTTTAGTTTTACTAAGGTGGAATTATTTGAACAGAAACTTCTTCTCACCTATTGTTGGTATAGCCATTGTGTTATCTTGCAGTGAGAAGCAAGTGCACAGTTTTATTTTAAATTATTGCAGTGAAATTCCATGTGAATGATGCTTTATCATATTCATTACTAGCATTTGCATTCTTATGGTGTCTTTTGGAACCAACAAGCATAACGAGATATGAAAATGCTAAATCCTTATTTTTTCAATTTTTTAGGTGCACAGTTATTCAAAGTTTGCAGCAATTACTATTTGCATCTTCAACAACTGCCCAGCCAATATTGACTCCTCGGGTACTACTAATCCATCTTTCATAAACTGTCTTGTTTACTTGTTGAATAATGGTTTTAGTTTCTTCATCCTTTCAGTAATATTGGCACTTGGGATTGAATATTTTAGTGTGTATCATTGTTTGACAAATCTACAACATTGAAGCATGTAAAAAAAACTTCCTGTTGACTTTTTGATGTGGCTTCAGTGAAAGTATGATTCTCGGACCTGGTGTGAGAATGCATCAAAGGCTTGTAAAGATTATTAACACTAATGCCACTACTAAGTGCCAACTTTTCACGGTTATACTTTCAATGGATTTCCTTTATAGCAAGATTACCATCTAGTTATAATCTATCTATAGTAGCATCAACTGTTTAGATGCCTAAATTGGGCTTTTAAAAGTTATTTTATGGAGCTAAGAAGCTTGCCTTTAATGAGAGGTGACCTTAGAATAGTGACAATTTTTGGTCCCCAGACGATGTGAAAAGGAGGGGGATGAATTATATGTGTTTGCTTTTTATCCTAATTGAAAATCAATGAATGATTATAACAAATTCGTATAAAACAATTACAAAACAAACGTAAGAATAATAAAAGAGAGTAGCGAAAGAGAAATCTATTTATAGTGGTTCGATCAAACAATCATTGGCTTATTTCTACTCAAGTTTCACTCAGGAAATCGCTATCTTCTTCTTTCAATAGGTGAACAGAAATCTTCTATTCAACATTTTCTTTGTTATAGGTTAGATTATGCACACATTAACTTAAATGTTCTCTCAGGCCTCTTAACTTTTTTCTAGTAGGTCAAAGTTTCTTCCCACAATTCATCTGTAGTTTATTTGTACCGGAAATCAACTATAATAGTCGTTCATACATTAACTATTTAAGCCTGTTTGGTTAGACAGTTTCTTACTTTCGGCTAGCTGGACAACCACTTGTTGAAGTATCAGTTAGTCGGACCCCTAGCTAGATAGAATCTAACCTTTATGTAATTTTTCAGAGAGGTTATTGGCTAGTGAGTAACAATCCTCCGATTAGCCTGTGAATAGTGCTTCGATTGATGAATAGGGTAACTGATTTACAATGTTTGGATAGAGAGTAGTCTAAACCTATATCCAATGTCATATAGCACCTATTAAGTCATCTAAACTTAATTTTTCAACTAAGTTCTTTTAAAGATTAAAACTCATTTCATTGACAAAATTTTGATTTAAAACTATTTTAAAATTTATCAAAAAGTGTTTTGATGATCTAGAGGATTTCTTTAATACCTTTTCAATTTTTCTCATGATTATGATATATTATATGCAATATGTCCTATATACAAATGATTATGGAATGATTAACTCTTAATTCATTAAAATAGCCAAGATAACAAGAAAGTTTACAATTATTTGTTACATCTTGAATTGCTGGATTCCTTCTAATTCCGGGTTCTTTACTTAAATTTGAATTGCATATTTGATCCAGCTTGCTCATTTGCTTTATCCTTTGATTGTTCAATTGATTCATTTGGGTTCTTTGTTCACTTTATCCTTTTTATTAAATTTGATCTTTTCTTATATTAACTTACAAATATCACCAAGAATAAAAATATTACGACGAGAAGTTGGTCCAACGCAATTCTTCAGAGATGTTGCACCCTTGTGATAAGATTTAGCTAATTTTCATAGTGTATTTTGAAGTTAAATTTCCATTTTGATTGTGGCTGGGGGTGTGGGTAATATTTCCTAGATAAGAAGAATCTTTTGGAAAATGTTTATTGATCTTTATTAGAAAGAAGAATCTTCTATATTCTACTTCATTTGCTTGTTCCTGTGGCATCTGTAGCCACTGATGAAGGAGCTTGATGAAATGGAGAAGGTGAATGCAAAACTATCTGCTGCACTTGAAGAGGTGACACTTGAACATTGCAAGAAGAATGAGGTAATCTAAATTTGCCATTTTCTATTGTTGACTTCTTCTTTTTTAATTCTGTTCAGCACAAGAAATATTGTTTTTTTTTGAACTGATAGCTTGGTAATATAACAATTAAAATGAAAATAAGTGGCAACTATGTCATAAAGGTGCTCATTCTATCACAATTCTCAATGATTTACCCTTTATTTTTGCGCCTTTAGTGTGCTTAGTATTTCCGGCTTGCAATGGCTTCTCTTATCTTCGTGCTCAAAAGAACAAGACTTTCTAGATTTGATAGGACAAGTTTCATATTTCATTTATATCTCTTTCAAGACTTGGGATTGGAGCATAACACAAATATTTATTTATTCTAATATGATATAAGATGTGGGTTCTTTCAAGCACACAGGCAATTGTAACTATGAGATAAATGTAGTTTGCTGGGTGGAACATCCACTAATTCTCTGAAAGCCCGCAGGAATTTGAAACAAAATTTCTCAAGTACTATTTACATTAGATAGATTTTCCATAAGGATATTTTATGTGCAAACAATGGAAATAATAGTGAAGAAATCCTTTAAAATCATAACATCAATTTTGATGTTAGCATGGTTCTTTCGCCAGCTAAGAATTTACAGATCAATCCGATGTGAACCACCAATGGTTTGACCTGATGGCAAGAACTTAGGAATACCATCTCATTCATTAGGATTTAAATCCTGACAAGGACATGGAATGTGAGATTTGTGCACATATTTACATTCAATTAATATTCTCTGCATACTAGTTGTCTTGTTGATTTGTGCATATGTAGTCTAATACTCTAATTTGTGCCGCCTGTTGGTGTGTAGATTGTGAAGCATCATTCCCAGGAAGTTGGACTTCAGAGACGTGCCTTTGTTGATTTCTTCTGCAATCCTGAACGCTTGAGGAGCCAGGTTAGAGAATTGACTGCTCGAGTCAGGGCTATGCAAGTTTCTTGACCCGCTAATGTCATGGTATGGTGTATGTATCTTTATTTTTATTCTTTTCCCACATTCTATCCTAATATCCAAAGAAAGGAAAAGTCTTTGTGTATCTGGATTGAAGCCAATATTTCTGGAGTTATGAATTAATTGCCAGCTTCTCTTGCTTTAAGAAGCCAAAAGTGTAGTAGATAATGAGTGTACTAACATTTTGATGTTATTAATGGCACACACGAAATTAAACCCCATTGAGCTTTCCGAAGAGATGAATATAAGAGACTTTCTGTTTCTTCAACCCTTGGAATTAATGGTATAATGTTTCAATTCAAGCCCAACCCATTGTTTCCTTGCATAGATGATTGGAAAGAATGCTGTGATGACTTTGCATCAGCGCGAATCTTCGCATCCCTATTGTAGTCTCAGTTAATCCAGGTTCGCTGTTATGATTGTATGTATTAGACACAAGATGTGATATTGCAGTTTGTATTGATAGGTTCTGGTCGTTAGATTTATGCATATATTAACATGTATGAATAAAAATGTAAGATTGGGGAAGCTGCATTTTATTCATAATGTAACATATAGCAACTCGTGATAGAAATCACATTAATCACCTCATGCGAACTGGGAAGGCTTAAAATTATATAGTTCCACTTCCGCACACCATTTCTGCTTATGTTTTCAAGGACGAGACCGATAGCTAGCCTTCTTAACACTTACCACAATTGACAAATGCAGGATCTGACATCGGAGCTGTTTTTTCTTAGCCTAAATCCTTACGCATGGCGGCGTTCCAATTTACATTTAAGGTTGGAATTACACTTTTGTCTCTCTACTCAGACGTTTCTAACGGAGAGAGTTAGGATGATTTAATTTCCTGAAAATAACTAATCTCTTCAAACTTTTCTCGAATACAGCAGTAAAATCTCGATAAATGAATATTTGATAAATTAATAATCTCGATTAAATAATAATTTTCTTTCGTCCCAACTTGGGCCAATAGGATAAAATAATAACCTCGCTAAATGCATAAGATAATTTTTAAAAAATTCCTTGAGGCCCACTAAAAATATAAAATAATAATTCATTAAATAAGTATGAAAATTACATATGTAATTCATAAAATAAAGCACTTCCTAAATA
>JAOSBP010000004.1:14459218-14478724 GCA_027563825.1 Erythroxylum mucronatum | reverse complement strand
GATTAATAAACTTAGATACAATGCACCATCATTAATTAATTGTTTATTTATTTTCTTTTCTTAGTTACGGAAAAAAAATAATTGTTTAATTAGACAAATATAATGTACAAAATAAAAATTATTCTATAAATTAATAACTCCGTATAAGATAATAAATTTTCTGGTCCCAACAATATTCATTTATAGAAGTTTTACTGTATCTTCCTCAACTTTATTTTGCTTCAACACGACTTCAAACTTCAAATTTCAGTGGACTAATAAGGATAGAGGAGTTTTGTGATTATTTACGACTTCCTGGAGCAAAGTAGCTTAAGAAGAGGGTTGTGTTAATACTCAAAAGTTACAAAGGTGTTTTTCTTCGTCTGTGTGAGGGGCGGGTATGACCCAATTCCAACGGAAACTGAAGATTATAATTTAAGGAGGTAATGAATCAAAATAAAGTTGAGGGGCCAGGCCAATTGATTTTCTGAGTAACATTTACAGGATGGAATTAAGCATTTAGTTTCCTTAAATTTCAGTAAAAGTGGTTCTATTTCCAAATTAATTGAAAATTATTATGCATAAGAATAAAGATGGGATTTGAGCTGCACGGTGACGGACCCCCGCTATTCTCTTGTCAGTATATCCATCCAACACACAATTGCATGTCCCTAGGCAGCAAACTTTTGCGCTTCAGTCAGCATTCCTCTCCTTTTCCATATTCATAATGATAAATTCAGGTCATTTGAACGGACACCTTTCTCTTTCATCCATATGCCCCTCTCCCACTTTAGCCTTTCAAAAAACAAAAATAAAGAGAGCGAACGAAAGGTAAAATGAAAAAGAAAAAGGTCACAGCCATGAGCGGACTGTGCTCTATTTCTCAACAACCTTCCTAAACCATTCCAATTCCCAATACACACATCTTTATATGATCCTAAAAACGGTTGCTTTTGCATTTTATTTTATTGTAAATCATCCTAGTACGCTTTTGCTTTATTTTGAGTGGTAATACAGTGAGGCGAAGTTCTCATTGAGGACCAAAAGAACAAAAAAAAAGTGTTTAGAACTTAAAAGAAGGCATTATCACAATCCAATTCCTGTGCCATATTGAGAAAAGCAGAGTTAGAAAGAGCCTAATTCAACCCAACCCAAAGTGATAATTATATAGTGTAGTGTACAAAGGTTTCATTATAATTAATAAACATTCAAATTCGATAATCTTTAAACACTTTGTTGGATTTCCTACATACTATCAAAGTGCACGAACCTCAAAATATGTACATGTATATTGAAATTATACGTCAATCTAAGGACAATATTAAAGTCTATTTATATCAATTTTTAGATATAGGGTCTCGTAAAGGCAACCATTTTAAGTCAACTCATTTTAATCTATCATTTGACCTTACCATACTTCTACTCGTAGTTGAATAGAAATATGAGTTGGGAAAAAGGATCCGATGACGGGTCAAAGATGCTACGGAAGATCCAAATGATCCTGGAAGCTCTCTCTCTCTCTATTTCCTTTTCCATATACATAATAACACTACATAAGCCCTCCCCTCTTCACTTTCACTAATCTTTTTTTCCCCTCTATATAATAACATCATCAGGAAACAGATTCCCCAACAAAAGAGAGGAAAGTGGAATCAGGAAAAGGCACAGGAACCCCTTTCAAGCAAACTCACTATACTACTAATTAACAACATTTAACTCTCTAGAACTCTAGAACCATGGTGGAAGAGAATTCCACTAGTTGAAGATTGGAAAGCCAAAGAGCATTCATATCATCCCCATCTATATACGTCTACGTAGCTCTTAGGTCTTCTTATACAACGCAACTTGGGAGTAAGCAGCTTGAAAAGAAACCCAACACTCTCTTCTGCAAACAAATTACAATCCAATCACAAAGCTATTTACTTTAATCCGAAAAAGTCAAAAAGAACAAGGAGAGGGACATGAAACAAGAAAGAAAAAGCATGCCTTTTTGGCTTTTGCATAAAGAAGGTCGTGAGGGATTTTGTACAAGTCTTCATCAACGGGCTTAGGAGTTGGCCGGACCGGGCTTGGCGGTTCCCAACTTTGATGATTTTTCTCTTCTTCGTCGCTGGCTGGCTTACGCAGTTTTGTCTGCAGAAAACGATTATGACCAATTTAAAATCTTCTATTCTCGTATTTGCGCTACATACAAATACGAAACAACCTGTGGCGTGGCTATGATTGCTTCACTATGAATATTCATGGTGACATAAAACTAGGGAGGAAGGGAGAGGGGGGGACTGTTGATGGGTACCACAAAGTCGGTAGCTAGAGTCCATCAATCACGCCTGCTAAACATACCATGCTGGACAACAGAGAAAATAATAAAAGCTAAAGCTAAAGGTAAGCTGCGTTTTTCTTCTACTTTATTACAAACTTTTTGTGCTTCATGTTATAGTCCTATTCCTATGGTGAGTCAATTAGAACGAGCTAATCTATTACTCGGCTCCTTTCTTTTACATTAATTAATAGAACCTGATAAACAAAATCTCAAATCCAATGAATTTCTGCTATTTGATAGAATCCCATCTTTTCTTAAGCTAGATCAGATCGATATGATGACTGCTCTTACCCTTCGCCGTGGGACTACAATCATGGCAGGTGTCACAACATCATTCTCGTACACATCTCCAGTAACATACAAGTCACGATCCTCAGAATAGCTGTAACGAAGCATCCCTGCTTGCCTAGCTGATTCGAAACACTGCGTAAAGGGGAGATCGCTGTTCCAGTCCCAGCTTCCAAAAGCTGGTACGTGGCTTCTTGTATAATAATATTCCTAAATCAACCGTAAACAAAGAAAGAAAAAAGATATGATGGCTGCAACCTTGGAAACCTAGAAACAAAAGCACAACATGAGATAGAGACAGAAACTACGTTTAGTACCATTGATTGAGAGGTAAATGTCTTGGACAAACTTGAGAGGATTGAAGATGTTTTGGTTTGCTTATGTGCTTGTTTTGTTCATTTGTAGTGGTCACAACAGCAATTTAAAGGGAAGGGAAGTGGTGAAAGAGAAAGAAAGAGAGCATGGCTGGCTATACTCTATAGTAGGGTTATGGCCATGGGGGATCCAAAGCATTAAAATGTTGCAATGGTAAAAAGAAAAAGACACAGAAAACGAAGTTTCAACAGTAGAAGACAGACAGACAGACAGACAGTGAGGTAAGGCAACGGAGAGAAAGGGGGCGGATAATAGAGGAAGGTGGCTTTTCTTTTTATATTCCATCTTTAACTTTCTGACAGGTTTATTGCTTTTGCCTAGTTTGTCGCTGATCAGATGTATATTCCAACGCATAATTAATAAAAGGCAAAGGCAGCTAGCCCAGGTTTCTTTATTTTTGCTTCAAGCTTACTGTTAAGAAAACTTTTCCCAAGCTCACACGCGTAACAGAGTATTGTTTCGTGCTCTGTGCTCGTGCAATCCTAGCGTAGATAGGCTTTCAAAGCTGCAGAAAGTAGATGTAAATTAATTGGCTAATGATGTAAGAAGTCAAAACGAACAGAAACATCAGGCTCTATGCCTACTACAGTCCTACAGTTGGAATTTGCAGTCCTGGAACACTAATTAATTAAATAACCAAGGGACAAGGGCTATGGCCTACATTTGTTATGTTAGCACTTGCTTTGCATAGTATTTGAGTCCGCTTATAGGTCACAGTCTATTGATGAAAAGCTGAGTGCGATTCGAATGACCTGCTGCACAAGTCAAGGGATTCTCTCTCTTCTCACGGAGATTGTAGCCATTCTGTTACGTACAACCTCAAAACCAGAGCCTTTGAATGAAAGGAAAAAGAAAAAGGCTACAAGGGAAGGGAAAGGGCCCTCCCCTCCTCCTCTTATCTTCTGCTATAATTTCATAGTCATACATGAATTTCTTCTTTATTCCTCTTAGTTTGTCGTTTGTACCATTTGCATACCAGTCTTTCCAATGCGCAAGCTGTTATTGTTAAGGCAAAAGTTAGATAATGCAGCTTTCTAAGATTGTTGAATTGATTGCACACTGATTTTGCAACAGAGGATTACAGTGATATACTCTTATATTCAAATTCATCTATGGTAGTTAATGTGTTATTAATAGGATGTTGTTGGAGTTTTGTCCACAAACTCATAAAGCATATCCAACTCCAAGGGTTTGGCTATTAGCTAGCACACGAGGTTTGCCAGATTCACCTGCCAACATTCTGCATCCAGGAATCTATCCTCCAACCAAATTAGTAGAGAGATGGGTGTGAAAAGACTCGAAAGGAGTGTAACGTTTCCATGCGAAAGAAATGGACTTGGACAGGGGAAAAATATAAATATGAAGCATCAGCTCAAACAGTTTATTATGGACCGTTTGGTTTTATTGTTGAACTAAAAAGAAAACTGCCTAAAAACAAAAGGGAATTATAGCTCTCTCGCTAACCACGTCCACCCCTGTCTGTCTTCTTTCTTTTTTCATTTCTTCATTTTTCTTAACATATTTGTTTTTTATGTGTAGATCAGCTTGCTTCTTACTTCTTCTTAGTCCTCCTGTCCTCTACACTGTCGCCTGCACCGTCTGAGTCCACATTGAACTTTTCTCCATCATATTTATTAGTTCCTAGTTTGTACCGTTGGCTAACTCCACTTTGCCTAAGGTCACTTTACTTAAAAGTTGAAAAATCTTTACAAAATGACTGCTTCACAGCTGAAAACTTTGGAATTGAATGACGAAATGCACAGAGGCTTTGCTAAAATGGATAGGTGAGTGTGAAACTTCGCCGGTACAAACTGTGCTAAAATGGAGAACTCGGACAGATAAGGCAATGGAGTAGAGATTTTAGGAGGGCCAAAACGAGTGAAAGCCTTTGTTACCCGTACAAACTGTGGTTAGTTAAGATGAGTTCAATGTAAGATCAGGACAATAGGGTCCAAACATGCGGGCCAAGGTCCAAGGATTTCTAAGCTCATGTTATCTTTGTCTCCTCTAAGATACACTCGGTGTAATTTGCAAAAAAAAAACTAGAGTTTCAGATATTGTTCCTAGCTTGAAGGCTTTGACATTTCACACCTTCTGACAAACTAACAAGTTGAATTTGATGAAAACGTGAAACCTTGTAAGTTGACTGTTCTACTTATATTTTAAAACTCAATCGGAAGTTTAATAGGTAAGATAAGAGGTACATTTTGAAAATTTCAACCGGTTTTAAACCTCATCAAATCAGTTAAAGTTGGAATAAAAATTAAAAATTTTGGAATATTATTAAAGAAGATTGTAAATTTCAAAAAAAGAAGAAGATTGTTCTCACTCGTTAAAGAATTTGAAGTTTAATTGAAAAAATATTATTAAATGAAAAATATTATTAAAAGAATTTTAATAATATTTTCATTTAATAATATTTTTTCAATTAAACTTCAAATTCTTTGAATTAATTTTTATTTAATAATATTTTTTTCAATTAAACTTCAAATTCTCTCATCTCATACTCACATTTATTGCGTTTGGTTAACATCTAAAGGTTTCGAATGTACATGTAGGCTTTAAAAGATTAAGGTTTTAGATATAGAGACACGTAAACATACCCGGTTAAAGCATTGATTTTGTCGTTCTTTTAAGTTAATAAAGTTGACATCTTTGGCCTTGGCTAAGAGTACCGAAGAACTGTGGAGTAAGACGATTCAAATAGTAACGAACACAAATGTATTAAAAGGCAAAAGGGTTACTTTTAACCCTAACTTTTTCACCAACTAATAATTTAAACCTCAACATTTTAGAGAGAACAATTATAACTCTAACATTTAGAAAATGTTAATTTGACCCCATCCTACTGAAAAATTTAACCCCCCTTTGTTAAGTGTTAGGTCAAGTTTTGACCTGACATTTTAGATTATTTTTACTATTTTTGTGGGCCCTTGTGCCACGTCATTGTTGATGTGGCAAAGTAAAATCTATTTTTTAATAAAATATATAAAATTTAATTTATTATTAAGTGTGGGACTCACCCTGTTAATTAAACCTTAAACTTAACTTAACTAGACAAATTAAAGTTACTGATTGTTTACTTAAGTTAACATGTTATTTATCCATAACAAGATTTAACCTAATAATTAGTTGAATATAAAAAAGCCTAGGTTAATAGATTTTTCATGTTTTAAGTTTCATAAATATGATGTTATTTAATGTAAATATGATAGTGCTTTGTATACATTTGAACGTTGTCTTCATTCTCCATCGTTTTCAATAGATCATCGTTCTCTATAGTTATTAGTCAACAATGATAAAGTTGGTCAACAGAAGTAGCATTCCTGCAACGTAGTCGTCAGCAATCGTCGAGAGAAGTCGTTAGATTCAAAGCATGTTGAGTTAACTAAGGTTTGTTAGATTTTATTCTTGCTGTCTATTAGATATGTTCGTGTGTTTTCTTGTGAACTGCATATGCGTTCATTGTTGGTGCGTGTTAGATATTGTATTTTGTCGATAGTTTATTAGTGGGTTGTCTCAGGTGTGGTCCTAAATGTTTGGATGCTTTCTTGTCCCGAATATGATCCCATAATGTTTCTACTTTCTTGTTGTGTTTTGGCTGCTTTAGTCTCGTAATAAAAAACTTGTTTTGTGGTCTGCACATGCTTGCATATTTAGTTGCTCTATTGTGGTATGCATAGGTTTGCATATTTGGCTGCTTTCTTGCCTCTTGTAGTTTGTACCAAAAATGGAATTCATACATGCTTTAGACTATTTTATCATTTATTTTGTTGGAATGTAGTTTTCTTGCAAAGTTCTTTCTTGTATTGGTTTCTTAGCAGATCAACTGATTTCTTTTAGACATTTTGCAAGCTTTTGGATTTGTTGGCATCTTTATGCATTGATTTATTAAGTAGAAGGTTCTACTCTCCTTTCACTTTTTGTCAACTTGCTCATTTCACCTTTTCATTTTATGGTGTATCATATGACTTACCATCAATGTTGATGTTGTCTTTATTAGTAATAGACAAATAAATGAGACTGGGTTAGAGTTAGCGTATGATCAAATTGATAAAGCATATTATAGAGAACCTAGTTTAGACTTTAAGGAGTCATTGAAAGTTATAGACTTAAATGAAAGTTGTATTAGTCTAGCCAACCTAATGAAAATACACGGGATTGTTGATGTTTATGTAACTCATCATGTAGACACACCTATCCATGCTATTGATGATGATGAGAACATGGAGGGATAGGGTGCACAAACGGATGAAAATGTAGAGGAAGAAGGTGCAAAAATGGATGTTAATTTGGAGGGAGAAGGTGCAAAAATGGATGACAATTTGGAGGGAGAAAGTACACAAACGAATGAGAATTTAGAGGAAAAAAGTGCATAATTTCAATTAAACTTCTATGTTGACATTCTAGATGACCATCATCCAATTGAAATTGAATCATTAGATTGTGGTAGTCTTATTAGCACTGATGAATATCCTAGCGGAGAGGAGGTAGGTGAAGCTTTAAATAGACCTAGCTCAATTATTAAGGATAATCCTACAAAGGTTGTATATGAGTGGAGGTTAGGAATGAAGTATAAGAATGCAAAAGAATTTAAAGATACTATTGTTGATTATGTAGTATATACCAGATACAATGTTAGGTTGAAAAAGTGTGAGAGTAATCAGATTAGGTATGTGTGTGTGGATGGATGCCCATAGGTTTTGTATATGATCGAGTGGGCAAGTTTTACAATTTCTTATCCCTCAATATGTCGTAAGTGCACAAGTCATGAGTATAGTATAAGAGGTGTCGATTCCTTAAGGAGTTGGTGAACTAATCGAATTCTAAGTTGTCTAAGGCCTAAAGTGTGATTAAAATGAAAAGAAAAACTAAACAGAAAAGCAAATAAGTAAATATGGATTGATTGAAAATAAAATTGTAAATTAACATAAAGAAATCAAAATTGAGCACTACCAATGAATAATAAAAAATCACATAAAAAAGATTAGCCGACTATGAGAAGGGGAATTTATCCTATCATCAAATGCTAACATAATTACTTTTGAGTTGATTCGGTATTGGTCTTAGACTTCTGAAGGGTAGATTACTCTCTCTCAAGTTATAATCATTAAACCCTAATTGAATTCTGGAATTGGCAATCTCTCAATTAACAAAAAGCCCATACATCCAATAAGATCTTAAGCCCTCTAATAGACTATCGGATCCTCTTCGTATAAATTACTAATTTGATTATTTACGTGATCTATTAGATTGTCTAACTCTCATTACCTAATCTAATCAATTTGCTATCGGTTCACTCTCTTGATTTGTTACCAAAGCATGAAAATACAAAAATAATCATAATACCCAATGTATTAACATCAAAAGAAATCACATTAATATTGATTTAAGAACAAATCCCTAAAGGAGTCTAGAACATCATCATCAAACCCAAATCCATCACTATCAAATCCATCTCATATATTTAAAAGAAAGAATAACAAAGATGAAATGAAAATGTCACTTAGAACGGGTTGGGATGGACCAGGAAGGCAGCAGCAACAACAACCCTTTTTCTTCCATCTTCCTCTCTCCTCTTCTCTTCTCTTCTTCTACTTCCTTAGATCTTTCTCAATATAGCAAATGAATGCTCTCTTTTTAGGTCATTTCTCTTCTCTTTTGTAGTCTTTTCCAATTAGGATAAAAACTAGGTTTTACCAGGGCTTAAAAGACCAAAATAACCTACGAAAAATTAAGTTTAAGAGGATGGTTCGCGTCTGCTGTTGTGCAGGTCACAATTGTGGCACTTAAAAATTGTTTTTGTCACGATCGTGGCCCTAGCCTTCCTTGTTTGCTTCTATCACGATCGTGGCCTCGTAGCATTGGATTCTCCGCCAAGCTTCCTTCAAATATTCTCCGTTCTTTGATATATGTTGTTAAACACTAACAAACATATCAAAGCATCTCAAACACATAAAATTAAAGCTCAATAGCATGCTTTAACGTACATAACAAACACAAATATTTAACTAACTAACACAATTCTAAACCTAAACATGCATGAATCGATTAATTAACAACTAAAAACGTACTAAAATGCCTATTAAAGCATCATGCAACCTACAACTATCAGTATGCTACATATGCTAAGAATGAGAGATGTTTCAGGGTCAAAACATATAATCCTAATCACACTTGTTTCAATACAAACAAACCAAAATTGGTTTACATAAAATTATTGATGAGACACTTCAAAAATAGAGTTTTTGGAGAAGCATAGTATCACAATCAAGAAAATGGTGGAAGAATGTAGATAGAAGCTCAATATTTTTGTTAATTCAAGCATGTGTAGAAGAGAAAAAAAAGAGATTAAGGAAAGAGAGAGCAACATATTCTATTGTTGAATATGCGGAGTTGAAAGGATATGTACACGAGTTGAAGGTAAGCAATCCTGGGTCAACAATTGAGTTACAATTATCAAGAAATCAAGAGAGCTCATTGCTACATGTATGTTATGTTATAAAGTTTATGATGTACTTCATTATGTTATGTTATGTAGTATATTAATACTTTTTTATATTTTCTTACAGTTTAAAAGATTGTATATTTGTTTTAATGACATAAAAAGAGGGTGGAAGCATTTAAGACCAATATTTGGGATTGATGGATGCTTCCTAAAGATAGAATTCCAAGGGCAATTGTTAAATCTAGTTGGTGGGGATGATGATGGAGGAATGTGTCTATTGGCCTGGGCAATTGTAGAGGTAGAAAACATATATTCAGGGACTTGGTTCATAAATTTGTTATCATCTGATTTGGAATTGGAAGATGGTGAAGGAATTACAGTTATATTTGATATACAACAGTATGTTAACATATTTGGGATTGAAATCATTATATGAAATATAATATGATATCTTTTGAATTTGTTGTAGGGATTGCTAAGGCTGTTGAAGACACTTTGCCCAATGCAAATCACTAAATGTGTGCCACATATGTATATCATAATTGGTCTATGAATTGGAAGGGAAAAGACCTCAAAGAGCAGTTTTGGAATTTTGCTCGGTCAATATATATTCAAGATGTCAATGAGCAACTAAAGAGTTTTAACAAAATAATCCCTAGATATGCTGCAATGTTATTTGAATATCCTAAAGAGAGTTGGGTCAGGTGTTATCAATCCTTTCAAAGTAAATGTTCGATTGTTGACAACAACATAAATGAAACCTTCAATGGGTGGATTCTACTAGCAAGGGAGAGGGTATTGATTAGCATGCTTGAGATTATTAGAATAATAGTTATGAGGAGGCATACTGAGAGGAGACGTTTTGCACTTAGATGGAAGTCAAATATAACACCAAATATAATAAAGAAGAATAAAAAAGAAGCAATGCAGTGGAGAATTTTATATAATGGAGATGGTGGTTATGAAGTTTCAAAGGGTTATGGACATAATGTCAAGATTGGTAGACAACAAACATGTAGTTTTCGGGCATGGGACCTATATGGATTATCCATGTAAGCATACGATTAGTGCAATCCATAGCTTGAGAGAAAAGGTTAAGACATTCATTGATTTGTGTTATCGGAAGGGTCAGATCATGAGTTTGTATACACAACTAATTAGAGGTGAAAATTTTTGATCTTCAAGTAATGCAGAGTTGACACATCCTCCACTTAAAAGAGTTATTCTTGGCAGATTGAAAATTGTAAGAAGAAAACAACAAGATGAGCCAAAGAAAATGAAAAAGCCAATAAGATTGAGTTAAAAAGGCAGGTGCATAAATGTAAAAAATGTAGTCTTTATAGGTGTGTACACCTTACGTCAATCATATGGGTATAGTTTTCTAAACATATAGTTACTAATGTTTATAATTATGTTAATAAGGTTAAAATAGAGGCTATTTTACAGGCATATCAGTTTTCAGTTTTATATTACCTATTATTGGTTGTAATGACTAGCAAAGATGTTTTCAATATAACTACAGTTAAGCGATGCACATTTGGCTGATGACAAAGCTGTACTGAGTCAACAAAGCAATATTAAGCAATGTGTTTTATTTATTAATTTGTCTAACTTTAAATAATTACATTGTGTTTCTAATATTTTTCTTCCATTTTATAGGTTGATAAATCTGGAGATGCCAATAAAAACAAGTTTGGAGATGTTGACCCATACACATTTCAATTATCATTTCAGCCAAAGGGTTTACGATTTAGAGGACGTTCTAGTATTACTTCACAACTTTTACAAGCTGAGTCAGTAGAAGGAGAACATCATTGACACAATCATCATAACCTGATCTTACGCAGTCAAGTACAAATGAAGCAAACATTAATTAGTTTTATACATACAATGTAAATATTTGTGCAAATATCGATTAGTTGTATACATATAATCTAAATATTTGTGTTGTATATCTACGAATGTTTGTGTTGTTTACATGTCAAAATCAATATGAGTTGTTACACAATCACTCTCTCTATCTCTATCTCTCTTTCACATTGTTTTTTATTGCATATTTGATAATATATGAAACAAGTAAATTATTCATTATATATTGCTTATATATAGTAGTATTGTTTTTACTTCATTACATAATTCATATGAAAATTTCAAAATCAAAATTTTCATAATATACTTAAAATTATATTAACCATTACATTTTTGAAATTCAATACACTATCCTCATAACATAAATAAAAATAAAAAGTACTACAACCATAATAAATCCTATTACAATGTTCATTAACATACACTTAATTTCTTTTTTCTCTTTTCTCAATAAATTTATGTTTTCCTTCAAAAGATTCATTTGTTCTTCAAACTCTTTTGTTGTGCTTCTTTCAACCTCTTTCTTTAACGTTGATAATTCACTCCTTAAATTTTGAATCACTCTAACAACCTTCTTAGTAATTTCTTTATTGTACCATTTGAAAATCTTGCCTCTCCCAACCTAAAACATTCAATTCCATTAAAAAAAAAACCTAAAATACAAGTTTAACATTCAAATTCATTAATCAAATAACAATAAATTCTCACCCGATAATTGGAGCATCAATAACATTTTTGGCCAGATTATGATCACTCCATGAAGTCCTCTATAGGGCCTTTAGCCCATAATAGCAAACACCATTGCTTGACTTTGAACACACTGTTATATTAGTTGATGATAATGATTCCATCTGCATACTTAAAAGACAATAATAAGATTATATATGATTGGATAAAAATGCATTCTATTGAGTATATCATGCAAACACACATATAATTCGAGAACAAAGTGTGATATGTTTATCAACAATCACTCCAACAATTTCAATGCCTATATCAAAGAGGTTCAAGACAAACCTATCTTAATCGTACTTATAATGATGTGGAGGGTTATGATAAAGAGATTTCATTAAAAGGAGGGATGGAAAGTACATTGGTGACATTTGTCCAGGAATCATGTCTAAATTAGAAAAATTAAGAAAAGAAGCATGCTAAAAACTAGATTTGTATTTCAATTGTGAGAGAGTTTTTGAAACTGAATACATGCAATTTGGACAATATATAGACAAAGCAACAACATGTTTAAAGAACAAAATTTAGTAGATAAGTAGCTAATTTCAACAATTGAATTGTAGAGAGAGGTTTTATATCTTTTGCTTACTCTTGATTTTCCATTCTTCACATTAGTTAGTATATATGGCATCTCATAACTAAATTTATGATGCTATATAGGTGAATAAAAGGAAAAAGAACTGGAGGTACCCAAAAAGGCATGTAAATAAATACATAAAACATTTTTTGAGTTTAACAAGGTTGAGCCAGTAAAGATGACTATCTACCTGTGTAGAGTTAGTCATCTTTGTCTAAAGCTTATTAGAAGATATGCCTATTTCCAAAGATAGGAACATTAATAGACTAGAGTAATGGAGTTATTTCCAAACTCCTGTCCAAACCAATTCACTTTCCTTGGTTCTTCAAGTTTTAATAGTTTTTAAGCTTCATTTGACAAATTGTAAAGGTCTCATTATTGGCCAAATTTTCCTCGTTAGCTTGCAATAGTCCAAGCTTGTATTTGAACTCACTTTGATATTCTTTTTGAACTTTAATACAATTCTTTTAACTTCTAAAAAAAAGTTATAACTTGTAAAAACTAATTAATCAACTATTGTAATGTTTTAGATAGTATTTGAATATTTTTTTAAAATCACTTGCTAAATTATACACCCCACAAAACTTTACTTCGATTCTCCTTCCTTTTTTAATGTAGATAATGGTTAATTACCATTAAAATTTTCTGTTGTATTGCTATTATTTTGTACAGATTGATTAAACCTAATTTATTTTTAACATAATATATTTAGAATAATTTGAATTTTAGTTACCTAGAATCTTACATTCAAATGTGGCACAAGAAAAGGAAGGTAATAGTTTAGTATATCTTTTATAATTTAAGAATATTACATAATAAACTTTATGCATAATAAATTTTACATTGTATGAATGATAAATTAGAAGATTGATGTTGGTGAAATTAGAAGGTTATTTTACCATTTTATTCAAAGTAAATTGTAAGCTCTTTATACAATTAATAAGTTCTAAATGACATGTCATTTATGAATGAAATGTGTTTATGAAGTTTAGATATTTTATTTTTTATTGAAAAATATAAGATAAATTAAATTAAAATAAATGTACATCATGCTTCAAATAAAAAATTATGTTTTGAGTTCTTTTCATAAATTATTTCCTCTTGTGATGTTGGCGATCTATCGCAATACTGCTAATTAGTTAGCTAATCCACAGAAAGACACCGAGAGAAAAGCAACTTGAAAAATCCTCTTTTTGGCGGGATGTGTTTTACTCTTTGAGTTGGTCACCAAAAATCCTGAATTGATTGGAGAACTGACAAGCATAAGGTTAATTCTGTTGAGAATTAAATTAAAATTTTATAGTTGTTAAAATTCTTTTAGAATAGGTTTTAGATTATCTTAGAATAAATCTTAGATTATCTTTAATCTTATCTTATAAGCTAGATTTGGTGGCTGAAAAATTTATTTTAGTTGTTTGTATTTTGTCTATATAAGGCAACCAAGTTTAATAATAAATGTATGAGAGTATTACGTATTGTTTAATCTTTATCTTATCCCATCTTATTCATCTTTTTTTCTTTAAATTTTTAACATGGTATCAGAGCTTTAAATTCTTGAGGGACCTATGAGTGATTAATACTTTACAAGCTTAAGAGCAAAGAAGGGAAATGAGAAGATGGTGGAAGGAGCTAGCAAAGATTCCGTCATCAAAAAAGAAAGGAAACTTTCTTCAATGTGGCTATTACGAGAAGTTTGGCCATAAGGAGAAAGATTGTTGGCATAAAGAGAAGTCTCGATGCTTTATAAAAAAGGATTGCAAGTTTAACTATGAAGAATAAACAAATATAGTGCAATTGATTGAAGAAGACAATATCTTTTAGTTGGTAAGAAGTGCACTAAGACGTATCTTAAAGAGAAATGCTCTATGGAGAAAAGTGATTAGAGAAGTGCTTATGTTGAAGAATATAGAGAAGTGCTCCAAAGAAAAGAATTTTGGAGAGATGTGGTCTAATAATTGTAGGTTGATAAGAAGGGCATCAATAAAAATTGGTGAAGAGAAGTGCTTCACATAATATTATGAAGATTAGGAGAGAAGTGCGCCATCCTTAAAATTTTGAATTAAGAGAAAATGTTGAGAATTAATTCAAAATTTTATAGTTATTAAAATTTCTTTAGAATAAGTCTTAGATTATCTTAGAATAAGTTTTAAATTATCTTTAATCTTATTTTATAAGTTAAATTTGGTGACTAAAAAATTTATTTTAGTTGTTTGTACGAAAATATTATTACCTCTTGTTTAATCTGTATCTTATCGCATGTTATTCATCTTCTTTTCTTTAAATTTTCAACGAGTTCTGTATATAGGTTAAGCAACGTCTTCCCCTGTTGAAGAGAAGTAACATTGCCTTCTATAAATTTTTCGTTTTATGTGTTATGGACAAAAAGATCCCGTAAAGCGTCCTTTCAGGTAAGTAAGTTTTGCTATGGAAAAGCATATCTCCGTTAACGCAGATAGTCGTTAAATCGTACTTCTCGTAGAAAATCAAGCAACTAAACAAGCACCACACGAGCTAACGTAGAAACATCGTCCAGAAAGAAAAGGAGACCACCAGCAAATCTTAACTTCGTAAAGCAACCATATTTCCTAAATTAATTTCCTCAAATCAAGTCATCATCGTCTTCTTTTTCTTCTTCTTCATCCTCGGATTCTACTTCCCTATCAAAAGAAGCAGCTGGTTCGCTGTCATCGGTAATGGGAGGCACTCCTTTTTCTTCCATCAATTCATCACCTTCCAGCTGTCCTCCTAGACTCTTGATCCCCTCCTCCTCTTCTTCTTCGTCTTGCTCGTCATGCACAACCACGTCCTCGCTTGATGGGAGTTTCTTTTCAGCAACAGGCGATTCCTCCTCATCTGATTTTTCAACTAGGTCGTCTTTCACTTCTTGAACCGTTGCAGGGTCTTCCTGAAATATCAACTTCCATGTTTGTTACTATCGATGCAGAACAGAATATATTATCTATAGACACATATGGTTCTTTTTCACTGCATATTTAGCTTGCAAGTTGCGTGTGTTGGAAATTCATAATCTCACATCGAAAAGAGAAAAGAAAGAAGTGAGTCATACATAAAGATAGGATCGGTAATCCATTATATTAGGTTGAGACATACTGTCTTAATTGTAGATGAAGTCATTCGTGTTCTAACTGAACAAGAAACACGTACGGAAAGAGAAAGAAGGGGAGAGAGTACCTGAGTGGAGGCCATGGGTAGAATTGTGACAAAGAAGCAGCGAAGAATTGAGATATGACTGCAAGCTACGTAGAAAGAACAAGACCTATATATAATGCGTCGTACCTGCGTAAATATTACAAAAGCGAAAGCAACATCGTCTTTTTATTTATCTACACATGTATGTGATTAACAGTTCTCCTTAACCAGTAAGATCTGCCAGTTTCAAGGGAATAAAACTTGTGTATCCCATCATCTATCAACTTGTGTGAATGGAACAACAAACAAAACTTTTACAAATTTACTTGAACAGAAGGAAATTTCTTAAACGCCAGACGACAATATTAGATCAAACTCTAGATGATTATTTGGATTAATCGTCAAAGTCATTATTGAAATTTGATCTGCATATAATCTGGATGACAGTATCTCTTCTTTTTCATTTTCCATTGAAAGCATACTTGTCATCGGGACCATTTTCCATTGAAAGTATCTCTTCTTTTTCATTTAATGTAGGAATCCATGCTATAAAAGAACAATTATTTTTAAACTTGTTGAGTACACCACTAATAATAAAATTCCAAGTCGTATCATGTCAAAGAAACGCAATGAAATGAGGGAATAAAGTGAAGGGAATCCATGCTATATAAAATTCCAGGTCGTATCATAAAACTTTGTCAAAGAAGCCCAAAGTGAAGGAAAAGCAAAGGTTGCTTACTGCCAATTCCTCCATGATTATGCGCTTTTAGCTCGTCGTGGATCCAATTCTGATTTTAAGTGTGTGTCAGTAATCAGTTGGGTATATTTGCTCAAGTTGCAGAGGAAGAAGAATTATTAGGGATCCCATTCTCTGAGGTGGAAACTTATGCAAAGAATTATATGCTCAGGTGAGTGGTGAAGTGCTTTAATTAGTGGAGGGAAATAGCTAGGTTTTCAATTGCTTACGATAGTTATTTTGATGCACTAATTAAATTATTCTTCCGTTGAAATCACATTTTCCTTGCTTACTGGTTTCATGAGTTCTTTCCATAATCTTATAATAATTTATTGGTATAAAGTTACGTATGTCTAGTAGTACTCTTATATCATGATTGAAATTCTGAGAAAAATTATGGGTGGAAAAAAAGGAGAATTTGTAAAACGCATGTAAGGCGCCATTTTTTTTAAACTTGTAGACATTCTTTCAACTTGTACTTATAATTATTATGTGAGCATAGTTTAATAATTAAATTGAGTTATCTTTTGACAATTTTTTAATTTTAAAAATATATATTTTTTGTTTAATATGAGTTGTTTAGTGTTAGACTATTTTATGTCTCATGTCACTTATAGATTTGAGTCCTATGAAATGCACCCAAGATAATGGTTATTGAGTATTATACAATGAGTTTTAAATGGGTCACAGACCCTTTTTCTCTCTCTTCATAGTTACCAAAGGACATATTCATTGGAGATGCTATATAAGTTGAAACAACTTATTGAAACAAAATATTTTCTGAACCATTGAGGAAATCACTGAAAGAAGAAGACGAGAGGAAATAAAAGGTTTTCCACAACGAATACGAAATCATGGATATAGGTACGCAAAATCATTCGATCTGATAAATGATTTACAATTAGTATCAGAGCTTGGTATTGCATGATTTGTGTTCCACCGTGTATCATTTATACATGATTGTGTTTTGATCTTTTCGGTTTGATAATTTTCTGGATGTTCATAACATTCTTATCGTTGAACCGAAATATCATGGTCATTCAAAAACTAAAGGTTGAATTATTTATGTTGGTTTAAAAGATTTTGCACTGCCATAAATGACAACACAAGTTTTGTTGTTATTATTGAGTATTCATTGAACTTCATTTCATGCTTTCTCAACGAAAAAGGATGAACTTTCGGTGATGGTTTGTATAAATGTATAGGTTAGAGTAAGAAACATATTCTTGAGAAAGAACCGAGAACAAATTGCTTCATGTTCTTAAGAATATTTGTTGCGTTTCTGAAATGTTATGTACTGCCTTCTTTCATGTTAAGTTTATGATTTGTTCTTCTATGCCCATGCTATCCGAAAAATTGATTGTCGGTTTTAATGGTGGAATAAAACGAATCATATGGGTTAGAGAGAATTGAAATAACAAAAGGTTGGAATGGTTTTTGGTATGAAGAGAAACCAAAAACAATAGATGCTCTTAGTAAGGCTTCAGAATTTTGTGGTATAAAGAGAAAGAGAAAACAAAGCAACGCAGGGAAAAAAAATTAAACCAAACCAGAACAGAGGCGTCTGGAGGAAGAAGACATGGTGCATGCGCCAAACGTTGCGCCGACTGTGGAGGCGCCCCAACACGGGCTTACAGGCCCATAAATGAGATTCTGGGCTAATTTTTGTTGACATTTGAGCCCCAAAGGTTATATTGAGTCAATAAATGTTTATGACCCAATTATAAGGGATTATTTAATTCATAATTGATTTATACATAATATAATTTTAGAAATTGTTGGCATATTATATATTTCTGTGGTACTTTGAATATTTTATATTATGTAATAATTGGAATTAGATTTTCCTAGTATATGTTGAATGTAATACATGACATTATGGATATTTAGAATAGTTTGTTTGTCACCAAAGTGACCAAACTAGCTAAATTAAATTTTTTCATGTATGATAATTGCCAATTAAATGTTTATTGCATGGAAAGCTTGTTAGTCACCAAAGTGGCCTAGCTTGAAATTTTTTTAAGCATTTAATTGTGATTTGTTCAATTGTTCATTATGATATGATGCTAAAATGACATAAAAGGTTGAACTGAACAATTGAGTTTATTAATTATAATGCTAGGAGGTCACCCAAAGGTGGACCATTGCTTATAATTAATGACATTAAAGGGACTTTATCAACATATTTAGTTAATATGATTGTATATCCAAAGATAACATACATGTTAACTAGAATATGATTGATTGTCTATTGTAGTGAACAATATATATGCATCATAATAGGTTACAATTATGTATTTAAATTTCACCTAAAGGAGAATTTAAATGCATAATCAAAGTGTATTAGTTAGTTTGAATCCATTTAGGTTTACTCAAAGCATTAATGCGTGGACTATATGTTGTATGTGCAGCATCTATGAGTTTGTTCGCTTTAGGCAATGGCTTCATCAAGTGTAATGGTCTGAATTGTGGGGATTGGTTCGAACAAATCCAGTTCCAACTGGGTGTAATGGATTTGGACTTGGCCATAATTTCAGACGTATGGCCTGCAGCCATAACTGAGACTAGTTCTAAAGCTAACAAGTCTTATTATGAGGCTTGGGAACGGTCTAATAGGCTCAACTTGAATTTAATGCGAATGACGATCGCAGAAAAAGTCAAGCCATCAATGCCTAAAACGGACAGTGCAAATGAGTTCATGTTGAAGCTTAAAGAATACTCTCAATTAGATATAGCTGACAAGTCCATAGTAGGGAATTTAATGAGTGAACTGATGACCAAAAAGTTTAACTGGTCACAGCCCATTCACGATCATGTAACTCATATGTCAAACCTAGCTACAAAGCTGAAATCCATGGGTATGGATGTGAGTGAGTCCTTTCTCGTACAGTTCATTATCAATTTCTTTCCTTTAGAATTTGGCCAGTTCCAGGTGAATTATAACACCATTAAAGAAAAATGGAACCTTCAAGAAATTAAGGCCATGTTGGTTCAAGAGGAAGGGAGATTGAAGAAAATAAAGGAACACT
>JAOSBP010000004.1:14369804-14382273 GCA_027563825.1 Erythroxylum mucronatum | reverse complement strand
GGAGCCTACCCGCCATAGTGTTTCGAGGGGAGAGTGCCAGAAAAGCCAGGAATTTGAGTGACAAGAGCCGTTTCAGGAGCGGAGTGAGCAAGCAGTAGAGAACTCCACAAGAGGCAAGCTACTCTAAACAAGATGATGGGACTGCCCCTACCCATGGCAATTGGAATTTCAGAAGTTGGAAAGTCTAGGACAGACACATATACCACAGGGGTATGAGGAGAATCGTATATATATAGTGGAAATGGCTCGTGGTAGGGAATTATATTTGCTTACAAGTCAAGGTAAAGACTAAAGAGAGATGGTGGTGAAAAGGTAAAGAGAGATGGACAGATTGTGTATTGAAGTTATCCGGAAAATGCTCCAATAAGAGACGTACACTTTTCCGAAGATCATTAGAGATATAAATGAAGCTATATTGAGTATGGAGTGGAAAGTGGAAACACAGGTGCATAAATTAGTTCTGATAATAGGATAAAAAATGGAATGCTGGATGGGCGGCTGACACAAGAAGGAATCAAATGGGCACGAATTTCCAAACTGGCAACTTACACGAAAAAATGGGTAGTCGCCATCGCTACAGATTTATGGGGCTTTTAAGTAGGTTTAGGTTTAGCGCTTACTTGGGGTTGTCGGGTGCTTATGTAAAAACTGACCATGACCACGATGTCTTGACTCATCTTAGCAATTATTAAGTTAACCTTCTCAGCTCTTATTTTTCATTTCTATTCTTACAACGTTGAAGTTCAGAATCAGACCATTCACTACAGATTTTGATCTAATTAAATCTCAAAGTTTCAGCTTTTTCTAACCTTTCCCATTCCTCAAGTTTATGAAAATAAGGGAATAAGTTTGGAACGATCAAAATAATAATTATTAAAAAAATTCATAAAAAATAATTCGACTGATTTAGTCAATTAAATCTTAAAAATTTTGAACTGACCAATTTATTAATTAATCAGTTAATAAATTTTTATAAAATAAAATTAATATATTAATATTTATTTAATAATTTTTTAATTAAACCGTAAATTTTTTAATAGATAAAAACAATCTTTTTTAATCATATTTTAAATTCTTTAATTTTATTAAATCATTAGCCATTTTAATACTAATCGAATCTTTAAATCTAATGTCATATAATTTTAACTTCCGGTCTAATTTTTTAAAATATACTTAAAAGCATAGAACGTTTAACAAAGCCTGAGAGTTAAAAAAAATACCAAGCAATATATATCATATTTAGAATAACACTTATCAGCTTTTTAAGTCGCTTTAATCACGTCAAAGGTCATGCAGCCTCAGACCAACTTAATACAACAATACATGGGTAGTTAGAATGCTACGGTCGCATTGAATAACGATTCTTTGATGCCTCCAGCTTGCTCAAAAACATGAGCATGTGAATTTATAAAGTTTTTAACAGCTTTGAGACCCTGAGAGTCAGAGTGATGCTTTATCACCCTGCGTATTAGTTTGCTTCAAGGAGTTTAATATCCTCAAGAATTTGTCAGCATAAAACACCAAATCATACGTTTGTTATAACGGAGGCTTCTCATATAGCAATATCCTATACTCATTTCACTCGAGGATGGAAATACATGCATACAGATTGACCAAAAGTGGTGTAATTACCCTATATAATTCTACTTGGAAGGTTGAAGTTGCGGGTTTAGCTACAAGAACTTAAATGTCCCACATCCAAGTCAATTACCTGATTTATATTCCAATACAAGACTATAATTAAAGCAACCAAAACCATTCTGCTCACATTGGAAAAGGGTGGTGCATCAGAAAACTTGAACCTCTGAGCCTGATCTCTGCAGAAGAGGGAAAGGAAAGTTAAAATCTTAGCAAAAAGAATTGAGAAAGAAGGATTGCAAGGAAAAGAAGAATACAAGCAATGATTTCTATGTGAATGGGATTCTGGAACTAGTTAAATTCTTTGCTCAATGGTTCTCTTTCACTTCACTCCTTCCTTTGGATGGAATATCCAGACAATTCACCAGAACAGAGAAGCATTCAAACTTCAACCAAACGAAGCTCTTAAGTAAAGGCTAAGGCTTAAAACTTCTACATAATAGTTATTTGGAAAATCTAGAGTTCCAAAATAGAATCAGAAGTATCTGTCCACCAAAATCTTACTTCTGTAAGGATGATAATTCGCCACAATATATGGTATTATCAGGCAAAGAGACTTCAGATTTGTCAGCCTCTGGATTTACAACGCTCACATAAACTTCCTGGCCCAAATACCATGAGTTTAGATTCTCTGCACGAAGATTCCAAATGCCAGCATTGTCAAGGTAAACTAAGATGGCAGTCCAAGCTCCAGGAAAGACCTGAAATAAACAATTCCGCATAAATAATATCCTTCAGTATTCCTTGAAAAGTTTTCACTTACTGTTTTCTTTTACATGACATTGTAAAATTGTTAAGTGACCCATTGCAAGTCAAAAATGTCAATCATTCAACAAAACAAGTACCATTGACACTAGGCTAATATATCATAACTTGATCCATTTTTTAAATTAGGAGTCGTAAAAAAAACTCTCTTAGAAATAATGTCATATTAAATCTGGTGTATGGTTTGTTATAGCTCCATCAAAATGTACAGATGAAATCATTAGCACGCATATGACACACAACAGTATATTATTGGTAGTTTCTAAAGAGCTATGTTCGGTCTTTTTTATATAGTATCAATTTTTGAGCATACGGATGCCAATGCTTTTTTGGCTACCCCATCCTCCTATGGGTTTTGAACTCTTAATTTCGACAAGAGGAACTTTGTGACAAAATTACAAGACAGAATTACCTGAGTAGTACAACGAGCAACACCATCCCATTTGTTATACGTGCTTCTGCTATTCTCTGTCCACACTCCAAAATCCATGCTACATGGTATGCGTAAAATTTAAAGATTACATTTCAGATATTTAAGTTCCCTTTGGTTTAATGCAACAAGCATATGAAAATAAGTGCTCACCCAACAACAAAGAAAGCATATCCATCCATGTGGTAGGTCTGGACTGCAGTATCATTATTCTGGAAGATGATTTCTGTGAAACTTTTAAAAGTGCCATTAATCAAAGAGACATCAACTTTGGGTGGTCTGTCCATAAATTTGTTGGGGAAGTCAAGTTTGTAGACGCCAGAAACATTGTATTGTTGAGCAAGCTTTAGTGGAGTTGAAGGTGGTAGGTATGAAATACCATTAAGAGTGGCACGCCACTTTCCATCTATAAGCTCTGCAGGTTTATTGAGGATTACATAGACATCAGTAACTGTAATTTGACCATATTGGAAAGATCCTTGTGGATTAGGTCGAGCAGCACCAGCAGATATGTTCCATCTGAAATAACACCACCATCACCAAACTTTATTAACAAGCAGCCTAGAGTCCAAAAATCAAGAGCAATTCTACAAATTTTAATTTTAAGGAAAACTGAACAGACAATTGGATCAACAACCATTTCAACTATTTAACACGGTAGGGTTAATAGCATAAAGTACGCTTAACTACAACCTTATAGATCTTGCTTGATTCATTGAGAAAGAGGAATCAAGTTCATTAGGAGGATCAGGAAGAGGACCTGAAGGTGGTCCCTGGGAATTGGAATAATGCAATATAGCAGCACCAGATGCTTTAACAGTTGAATTGACATATCGAGGGCTTGCAACAATATAGTAATCTCTGCTAGCATCTTGATCCATTGTAACCAAGAATGAGTACGACTGGCCCACATGAATGTCCATGTTACTATAGTTCTGCTGAACTGTGTATGAACCTTCAGTCTCCACAAGAAGTAAGTTATGGTTTTGTATTCTAAAGTTCAAGCTGGTTGAGATACCAACATTATGCACACGGAACCGGTATGTCTTACCTGTTTGAGATAGCAAATAGAAAAGAATTTATTTGTCACTAAAAGTGCAAAAGAGGGAAAATTATGCATGTACCTTCTCGGTAAGGATTTTTTTTTTACCCACAACATAAATCACGCTAGAAACAGTTTTTCATGGAAATTTTCATACTAGACTTCCAGACTTTCGGCATCTTTGTAGAATTTATTTAAAAAGATCCAGTGGCTGATAGACCTTTAATTTCCCACAGTATTCATGGCAGCCCTGACCACTTAATTTGCAATATCACTAAAAATAAAGGAATCTTGCTGATTATCAAGTTATCGTAAATTTCAACACCAAAGAAGACTGCTGTTTTAATCATATGCAAGATCACACAAGGATATCTTGTTTAATGTCAATCATCCCAGCTTTTTGCTTTATATGATAACAGCATTAACAGTTTCTCCTTTGCTTCATTATTTTAAACCAAAAAGAAAGGGAGAAAACTAACACATAAAGGGCGTACGGTACTAATGTATAAACTTGAATCCAGTCCAACGGTAAGGAAATTATCTTCAGCATTGACCACCACAAAAATGTAATTCAAGTCAAGGGAAGTTTTGGAAGCACTCCTCCAATTGATAATGTTTGTAAACCCCAAATAAGAACAGATATGGCCATCCCAAGGACATCACCCACTAACCTGGATCAACATTTACGATCTGGTATGCAATGCCTTCTTGGACTAGTGCCTCATCATATCTGTATGGACCAAGCCCATTGATAAGGACGCCATCTGGAACTCCTAGACCATTTCCATTTTCAACATCCTTTCTCAATTCCTGCTTCGCCACAAACAATTTAGGGTCAACCATGGATCTCATAGTGGATGTTACCACAAGAAGAGAGATAACAGTGTTGACACTGACCTTATGACTCTTAGTATGCCAGTCACCAATCAACAGTATAACCTCTCCGTCAGGTAGGGCGAATGGTAGCGGTATAACATCTCTGTTGTTGACAATAATTCCCCCATAACCACCTGATGCTTTCTGGAAGTTGATAGAAGGGAAGTAAAAGAAACTTCCAATCTGATCTTTGACCTGGAACTCATATGTCCAATTCCAACCAGCAGGAATCGGACAATTAGTACCCAAAACTCCGTCTTGCCAGGAGTTCTTTCGATGTTGTATGCCATCCCTATATATCATCAAACGGCCATGAGGATGGATCTTGTTGACTCCAAGCTCAAAAACGATATAAAAAGACTTACCAGGTAAAAAGCAAAGGGTCATCGAGGTTATTCTTAACATTGATAACAACGTTCCAGTTTGTGGTTAAATTGAGAACTGGGCCTGGAAATTCACCATTAATACCTATAACTTTCTGTTTGACACCAAGTGGAGAGGCAGTGAGGTAAGTGACAGTCCAATCAAAGTAGACATAGGGATCGGCCGCCAGTGACACTGTCGCTAGCACATAAAAGAAGCCGGAATATAGTGGAGCATAGAACATTGGATAAGATGGGATCACTATCTTCTAAAAAAGAAAGAAAGAATGAATGAGGGAATTGGTTGACAGTGCATTGTGCCAATGTGATGATTGAGTTGAGCTTTGAGTGAGAGGAAAGTGAAAGTCACGAGCGGTGCTCAGTGACTGGGACCCAATTTCTACTGTGTCTCTCTTCGTCTTCATTGAATTCTTAGCAAAAGTAGAACCAGCGTTCACATTATTATGGGCTATGGCTATGGGTGGATTTTAAACGATTTTGGTTTTTATTCTAAAGAAAGTTTAAAATTAAAACATTTTACTGAGAAAAAAGAATCCAATAAATTAGTTCATCTGTTAATTAAAATTGACGAAAATGATACTTAAACACAACATTAATGTTACTGTTTGCAGAAAATAATTCTTTAAACTGTAAAACTTATGTGCTTTTATTCCGCGAGGAGAAAGGTGGAAAAGCATGTCTTGATAAGAAATTATTTTTAAAAAATCAGTCTACAAGTAAAAATGTATACTTATTGAACTTCTCAGAGCACGTGTCTGTGAGGTCAGGTCAGATCATGCGTTTGTGTAAGTATTAATTGGCGTAAATTACAAAAATAATTTCAATCCTTGTTTAATTTTGTAATTATATTTTGAACTTTAAAATGTGATAATCGAATAGTTAAATTTTTATTTTTTTCAATTATAGCCTCATGTTATTCTTTTTGTTAAATTCATTAACGTGACTTACCATATTTTCAAAAATCCTAAGTAGTAATACACATCAGCATAAATTAAGAGAAAAATACAGATTAAAAAAGCGACGTCATTTTATCACAATAATAAGACGTCGCCTTTTGAAGAAAATGACAGATACACCTTAGTGTATCATGACACACTCAATTTTCTTATCACCAATAACACAAGGAAATGTAAATATACTTAAATCTTTGCATTTTTAAAGTAATTTCCTATTTACCACAACTAATGCATTATTATCCAAAATTATTCTCTCCTTATTGTTCAGTTTCCTTTTATTTGTACATAGTTCTTTTAGGAAGTTAGCATATTTTGGAATTTTTAGCTAGCTTATAGAAGTGGTATATTGATTTTCGCCTTTATAGAGTTTTTTAAGATTTCTTTTTCCTATTCCTCTTATTTTGATTTAGACACCCTATAAGAAAAAAAAAGGTACACGTGCATTAGATGATATCGGTCAAGGTAAATCATCTTTCACCCCTTTTGATTCTTAAGTTGGAGGTTCATCTTTCTTCACTCCTTCTTCATGCTTTTCTACCTCTATTGGCAAGGAAGATCCATATTGAATTTCCTTCTCACTTCTCAATATCATTGCACTCACATTCTCATTAGGATCTATCATCGTTTGTGAAGGTAATTTTGTCAATGCTTGTGCTTCCAATTACTAAAAGAGGTGGCTAATTGAGTTAAATGATTTCCTAAGTTCTGAAGGCTTACTTTTATTTCACGTTAAAATTTTTTAGTATTAATAGCAAGTACCTTAACAAGTTTGCCCAAACATATACCAGAATTTGAAGACTGAGATTGAGCATGTGTAGGTTCTTGAGGTTGTCTATTGAAATTGTGAGTTTGGTATTTTTATTGCCCTCATTAATTTTCATAGCTAAAGTTTGGGTGATACCTCTGCCTAAATTATAATGATTGAAATAAGATTCATATTTTTATTGAGGTTGATAAAAAAATCCCCCAATTACGTTAGTTTCTTAAAGGGAGTTTTATTGTAATGTAGGGCATATATTTGAATGATGACTAGGGAATGTACATATTCTACACACTCGTGCCAATTGTAATTGACCTGTAACCATTTTACGAACTAGATAAGTAAAATTCAAAATTTTATCCTCAAAGTTTGTGTTACTTACCTCATTCATACGCTTAACAACACCTTCCATCCTTGTCCAAAATTGTTGAGAATTTTCTTCTATGTTTAAAATTAATTACCTAGCTACTTTTAGTGTTTTGTTTACTAAAGCTCCTCTAATAGCTACATTTACCATACTCATATCTATGAACATAGCTCTTCACAAAAGTACTGAATTAAAAGTTGGTCAGGAATTTGATAGTGTGAGTAGCTAGCATATAACTCCTTAAACCTCTCCCAATATTCATACAATGTTTCTAAGGTGAAGTATCTTATCTCATATATCTTATTTTCAATATTAGCTACTCATGATGTAGGAAAGAACTTCTCTATGAGCAACCTTTTCATTTCATTCCTTCTTGTTACTAAGCCAAATGGGAGATAATATAGTCAATAATTTGTCTTATCTTTTAGTGAGAATGTGAAGACTCTGAAATTAATTTATTCTTCTATTACTCCTTATGGTTTCATTCTTGGGCATGCAAAAGGGGCTAAGTTCTCATCAAGTAAGTATTTAGGAAATTTCTCTTAATTATGATGATAATTAAGATGAAACTTGTAAGATTTAAGTAAGGCTCACTATAGTGAATCTTATAAAATTCTCTTACTAAACCATGGTCCAAATAATAACATAATCTTCATATAGTTATATGGTACAAGATACTTAAATGATTGGCTTAATGCAAGTGGTAGATTGTTGGTTTATGCCCTACAGTCAATCGATTGGTTGTAGTTTTGTAATATAATAATTTAAAGACATTCTTTATCTTATACATATTTAAATGTATATGATAAAGTCCATGTGATAAATATACATTGCAAATGAAATTATGATGAGATCATAATTATGAGATTCATATTATATTTATGTATTATCCCTAAATTATTTTAGAATGAACTTTAATATAGTGTAAAAGAACTAGCATATGATATGTTTCTTCCTTATGAAGGAAGTAGTCAATCTTATATGAAGTATAAAAATATTTAAACAAACACGTGGGTGCTTATTAAAGAACAAGTTCACTATTTTTTTTGAAAAAATAAATAAAAGATTTCATTAATAAAGAAAATGAAGTACAAGTTACAAAATACCCTGAGGAGGGACCCCGTACATATACTAGTTTCGATTACTACCTATTCAGATGGCATGATCAAAAACATACAAGCAAGGTGAGGTACTAAGAAACACGTTAGAGTTTTACATAGGATCCCTTAAAGTTAAGAGTTAAGTGATATTGGTCATGGTCTCAAAGATAAGATATGGGATAGAATTTTGTTTTGTTTCAAACATTATACTATTCCGTTCTTTCCAAATGGTTTTAACACACATGCTAACAACTACAATGTGCATCATCTTTGGATTGCGTTGAGTATATATCCATTACACAGTGTTAGAAAACATATTAAAAGGTATTGACTAGTTACATCACAATGCAACTGTATACCACAGATTGGGTGATCTCGCACTTGAAGAAGAGATGCTTATATGCTTCCTCCTCTATTGAACAAAAGGGGCATGAAGGTCAACATTTAAACACCTAAGTCTGTTAGGAGTATTTAGATGTTTTTAAATAGTTAGCCATAGAAGGAAGGATATCTTAGGAGTTATGAACTTGCTCCAAATGATTTTGCACCAAGCCATGGTTGGTTTTTTCATATGTGGTCCTTACGAGTTTCCATGTGATTTTATCCGAAAGTTGGTGGATAGGTTGATTATGTCAAAAAAATGTATCTTGAGTGAGAGGACTAGGAGAGTACTAAGGCCATAAATGTCAAATACTTGTAGGGAAATTCTAGGTACTCCCATTAATGAGGGACTCCATTTTCATGTGAAGAGGGAGAGTAATAACCATCCTTTGATAAATGGGTAAGTTTATAAGAGCGCCTTGACCTGACCAATTATCAAACCACACATTTATTTGTTTCTCATTGCCGATGAAGCATGACAAATTATCTTGGACATTGTTTTTTAGTTTGAGATGTTGGTTTACAAAGGGGTTCGAAGCTTTCTGTTATTGTCCAAATGCTCTTACCTCTGAGAAAGTATTAGTGAATGCATCTGAGCTATAAGGATATTTTATCATCTAGTATCGACCAAAATCTCTTCAATTTGTACCAATAGATGGGTTCCATAAGAAATCTTTGAATATCCTCTCAATGAACTTGGTAATACTCTTTGATAAAAAAATGTGTGAGCTCAAATATATATGCAGAGAGTTGAGAATCGATTTTATAAGCTGTAACTTTCCTACAAAAGACAAAAATTTGTTTACCCAGAAGCTGATTCGTCGTTGAATCTTCTCTATGATGGGATTACATTCAGGGAAGGTTAGGCTTTTAGTTGAGACTGACAAACCCAAGTAGAGCAAAGGTGGAGATTGTTCCTTCATTCAAGTTTGTAACGTAGTGTGTGATGCCATCCGAGAGGCTCCTTTTGAAAGTATAAAGTGGCTTTTATTGAGGTTGATCGTTAAGTTGGACAAGTCTTTGAATTTATGGAGGGCTTGTATATAGCTGGGGATAAAGTCTCCATTTGCTCTGCAAAAAAGAAGCAAATCATCTGCAAAAGCAAGTTTAGTCAGTCCAATCCTCTCACATTTTGAATGGTGTCTGAATTTTGCATTAGAGTCCTTTTCAAGTTTGATGATAGAGTGAAGCACCTCATACACATAATTCATAGGTAGGGGAAATAAAGTCCACCTGCCTTAATCCTTTCCTAACTGTGAAATAGTTTAAAGGACTGCCGTTGATAAGGATATAATAGCTTATTATGGAGATACATTCTTTGATCCACTATCATACACCTTATGAAAGTCAATTTTTATAGTGTAGTTGGAGATTGAATTCGCTCTTGCATAGCCATTGAGAAGCTCTTGCATAATTAATATATTGTCGCTGATCTTTTTGTTGCTTATAAAAGTTCCTTGATTGACACTAATGAGTTTATGAATCACCTTCTTCATTCTTAATGCCAAAATTTTTGATATGATTTTATATAGAAATTTTGTACAAGAGATGGGTCGAAGTCTATATGAGAAATCTATTTGGAGCATTACTTGTATTTGTCTATGAAAATTCTCATTATAATGATTATATAAGTGATCCTTTCACTTGAGATTACTGAAGTATCTCACATTGGGATTACTATGTTTTGATACTATTATGACCTATTCTAGTCAAGTATAGCTGAGTCGGTAGCCACTAGATATAGCAAGAATTAAATAAAAGTAAACGAGTGATCAATATATGATTTATCACCCTAAAGTAATTATGAAAAATGTTTCGTTGTTCTCAATTATTATTGAGCCAAAGTGGAATGACACTTTGAAAATAGTTTTCAAATATCATTAATTGAAACAATTACTAATGGTGGAGAACTAATATGATTAAACTCAAATAGAGTAGACATTAATTTCATACTGAATGCTTAATCAGAATAATATATGAGGAAATGATTAAATTATAAGAGAAATTATGTACAGAAAAGTTAATCAAAACTACTTTGACACTATTAAATATTTAGATAGTAATGATGTATTGCTAGACGTAAATTTTGATCTATGAATATAAATTATTTAATTATAAAATTTAAAATGAATTAAAAGAGTTTAATTTATCTAATCCTAAATATAATCTAAGGTTATAATTTATATTTGTTATTAGCATATTTTAGAACTTAATGAATCATATATAAAGAAAGGGTTGAAGAGAAAAAAATGTTTTAATCAAGTTAGACTTGATTTGTAAAGTTTGAGAAATTTTATGATTAAATATGAGATATTTAATAAATAAAAATTAATAAGATTTGGGTCCAATTGTTATTTAATTATAATTAATTGTAATTATAATTATAATTTAATTGAATTAAGAATTAATCAAGTTATATTTGAATGTAAAGTTTGAGAAACTTTATGACTAAATATGAGATATTTAATAAATAAGGATCAATAAAATTTGGGTCCAATTGTTATTTAATTATAATTAATTGTAATTCTAATTAAAATTTAATTTAATTTATAATTTAATTTCAATTAAATTATTAAAATTTCTAAAACTATTATAAATAGGCTTAGGCTCTAATAGAAACTCCTTGTCTAACCCTCTATACAATAGTCATAGAGTTCTTTTAACTTATTCTATGGATATTGTCAGAGACAAACACTTGTACGAATACGACGGTTGAGATGAACTAATTTCAGAAACAATTTGAAAGCAACGATAAGAAAAAAAATCAAACTTCACAATAAGGTAGAAATTAAGATTTATACTTTATTATGATTTATGTGTTAATCATATTATAGATTTAAACTTATATTGACTTTTGAAAAATCATACGAACCTGTTTCTTAATTGTTTTGATGTTAACGGTATCAAATCTTGCCTGATTTTTTGACAGATGGTGTCAAGCACTAATTGGATTAAATATGATGTCAATCAAGGACGGAGTTCCCCCAAGATTTTAAAAAATTAAATATATATATATAAAGATTTTAAAATTTTAAATATTCCCTATCTTTGAAAACTGACACGACATGGGTTGCTCTTGTGGAAGATCCTGCACACATGCCAATCGGCTTTGAAGTTTCTTTTCCTTCGCTTCTTGAGATTGCCCGTAAATTAGATATTGAAAATTTTGATGCTCCAATCTTGAAAGAGATTGACAATAGGAAAAACATAAAGCTTTCAAGGTAGTTTCGAAACTCAAATATGAATCATCAATGTTTTCCTGCCTTTTTCCTACGTGATCGAGCTAAATTAGATTTACTCTTATGTAATACTTGTTCATAGCTAACTGGCATGTTTGACTGTTTTTCTTGACATTTTGTTCTTCCATCACGTCTACTTTTTATATCGACAAGTTTTATAATATTTATTCCATAACAGGATTTAGGGATGTTTCAGCGAATGCATGTATGAACGTTTGATCAATAATTTAACTAAGTTATTGCGGTAAGGAATGAGTTTTTGAGGCTTATGAACAATAGGGAATATATATATATATATTATATATATATATATATATAAAAGAGAAGGAGATCCAATTATTTTTTAGTATATTTGACAGCTGCTACCTCTTTTATGGAATTAGTAAATATTGGTTTTAACTAATTTTTTTTATTTTGCAGTTATGGAAAAATACTTTAAAAATTAAGACCGACTGTTCAGTCATCATCGTGTGATTTAAATCAGAATGTTAATAAAGCACCTCCAGCATCGAAGGAGGTTATTATTGAAGAA
>JAOSBP010000004.1:14298926-14319723 GCA_027563825.1 Erythroxylum mucronatum | reverse complement strand
TAAATTATAATATCCTCTAAGCAATGTTATATTCCGAGGGACAAATGACCCTAGTAGTTGTGGAGGAAAACGTTCGTTAATGGAAGAAGCCAGTTAAAGAAGAAACACAATGGGCGTAGTAACATGTAGCCGCGTAGGTATTTGCTAGACTGGGGTTGTAATTTCATTAGTTTTTTTAGGGTATTTTTGTCATTAAATTAGGGTTTGGAAGGCAAGCCATGCCATTCCATCCATGACCCCCCAATTTGGGAGGTCACAAAATATTGAATTTTGGATGGCAAAGGATGGCTTCCAAAGCCATTAATTGTCATTCCATCCTGTTTTAAAATAGACTCCCAAACAATGGCCTGAATCATTTGGGTCATTCCATTCCATTCCCTTCCATCCCCCTACCCACATCCAAACATACCCTTCCTCTCTCTCGCGGATCCTTTCCATTAGCTGTTAGGGGCAATTTTGTCTTTCTAAACATACTACTTTGACTATTTTCCCTCTTTGATAGCAACCTTTTGAAACCCTTTTCTTGTTGCTGTCTCCTGAACCTCTTGCTTTTAGTGCAGACTCCCAATTGGATTTTCCCTCACTACCCTCACTCACCTTACCCTCCCGTACCTTGGATGTCACCAAGCCACAAAATAAGGGTCCTTCCTCAAATCCCAATAAGAGTTAGAAACATGTAATAGGAGTGGAAGGAGACACAACACTCCATTACTCCTCACTCAAGGAAGAGCATGACCTGTCATTGTTGCGCCATAACTGGAAATTTTGCAAGAAGGAGGTCGATCATAAGAGGCTTCACTGGTAGGGTTTTTTCTGGAGAAAAGACCCCATTTATGGTGCTGCAAAAATGGGCAAGCACGACATGGAAAAACAAAGACCTATTAGAGGTACTATTACTTGGAAAAAATCTAGCTTTATTTACCTCCTCCTCTAAGGCTCATGCCCTTAAAGTTCTGGAAGGACAATGACATGTGATGAACCTTCCATTGTTTCTCCAAAGCTGGCACTCGGGGTTCCAACCTGAAATAGAAAAGCTTAAGTTAGTTCTCCTCTGGGTCAATCTATATAATGTACCATTGAAATAATGGACTACTAAGGGTTCAGTATGATTGCAAGTTATTTAGGTCAACCTCTTTGTATGAATGAAAATATAGCAAAGAGAAAGAGATTAGGTTATGCAAGGCTATTATTACAATGGATATCTCTAGGGATTTACCTGAACAAATTCCGATTATGAGGTTAGGGTTGAATGGTACTTTGTATGAGGATATTGTTATAGTGGATTACCAATAAAAGCCTTCTTTGAAGTTACAAGGTAAGAGGTGGACGACAATTGGGAAAATTTTCAAGAATGGAAGTTATATAGAACTAATCGGTTTAGATCAAGATGAGAAGGATGGGAAAGTTGAGCAGTTTTTATGTCAAAATATGTCCCAAGTAGAATCAGTCATAAGTGAACAAAACAAGGTGGATAAGGCTGGAGGTGATGAGCTGAAACAAAGCCACGAGGGGTCCAGAGTTGTTTTAGCTCTTCCAGTTTCAGAAAGGGAAATTTAGAATAGGCAGACTGCGGAGATAGGCTCATTTAACGAAGATTTTAAGGAAAACAAGCCAATTATGCTTAAGGGGAAAAAATGTGATGATTTGGAGGCAATCTCCTCCCTTCTTCATGGAGCAATGCTGAAAGAATGGAGGTGGCTGAGCAGTTTACTAGTGTCAAACGAAAGAAAGGTACTAGGAGCAAAAGCCAAAGCTCCACAACCATTTCTTATGATTTTTTGGAATGTCAGGGCTTGAATTGCCCCAAAAAGCTTTTGACCCTAAAGGATTTTTTTGGTTAAAGAAAATTTTTCGGTTTTTGCTTTTGGAAACAAAAATCAGAATCGAGAATCTCAAGTTTCTTAATAAGTTAGGTAACAAGTGGTGATTTTTCTCTAATCATCAAGCTCATGCTTATATGAGAATTATTATTAGGTTTGATCCTCGAATAGTGGACATTGAGGTGTTGGAAATGGAGATGCAGGTCATGCACATGAAGTGAAAGTTTGTGGAGCAGAATAAGGTTGTTTTTGTCTCGGTAGTTTATGGTCTTAACCATGGTTTTCAGAGGAAGGTTCTTTGGGAGAGTTTACTGAGTTTTCAAAGAAGAGTGGTAGGCCCTTAGCTCATATCAAGTGATTTCAACTCTACTCTCTATAGAATGGAAGTAGAGGGGCATTTTTCCTGAAGGAATTTCTCTACTAATTTTAAGGAATGTGTTGATCAGCTAGGAGTTCTAGATCTTAAGGCGACTGGTCATTTCTTCTCTTGGAGTAATAAGTAAGCTAACGAATGGTCTCTAAGGAAAAAGTTAGATCGAGTTATGGTTAACCAGGAATAGTTACAACAATTCCCTCAAAGCAAGGTCTCTTTCATGGACCCCAGATTTTTAGATCATACACCAATGTTGGTTGAGAATTTGTTTCTAAAGGTGAAGCGTAGCCATCCTTTTAGATTCAACAATTATATGGTCAATGTATAAGATTTTCGGGACTGCTTGAGGGAAGGGGTGACATCTAGTGTTATTGGGACTCTCCAATTCAAATGTGTGCAGAAGCTGAAACTAATCAAAGAAGGATTAAAGTCACTAAAGAGGCAAATAGGAGAGAACACTTTCCAAGCCATTACAGTAGCTCAGGACAATTTATCCCAAGTTCAGCATGCTCTTTCCTATAATCCTAGAGATTGTTTCCTTTTGTACAAGGAGAAATCTGCTCTATTAGACTATTTGCAACCCCTTAATAATAATGCTAGTTTTATGGAGCAGAGCGCAAGGGTTAAATGACTTAAAGAAGGAGACAAAATTTTTAATTTTTTCTTTAACTCAATCATGGCCTGGGAGAATAATAACACTATTAAGGAAATTACCATGGCAGATGGGAGTAAGATTGATAAACAGGACTTGTTGAAAGAAGCAGAGAGGTTTTTCAAAGATTTCTATATTTCTCGAAACACAACAGTGCACACTCATTTGTTGGAATCTGTTATCCATAAATTATCCAATGAAGAAAGGGCTTTATTAATCAGAATTGCTGAAGATTCAAAAATATAAGGGTTGTCTTCTAAATGAATCCTAAAAAGGCTCCATGCCTGAATGGTTTCAATGGGTTCTTTTTTCAGAAAGCTTGGCCAAAGATTGGGTCGATGGTAAAAGCAATTGTAAAAGAGTTCTCCTCTTCAGGAACTCTGTTAAAGGAAATCAATAAAAGCTATCTCTACTTAGTTCCTAAACTGAGTAATCCATCATCCTGGGAGGAATACAGGCCTATAGCTTGCTCTAATTTCTTATATAAAGCTATTGCAAAGATTATTGCCAAAGGCTAAAAATGAAGCTGGGATCTTTGATAAGTGATAATCAATGTGCTTTCTTATAGGGCAAACAAGTTGGAGACAAAATCTCCATAGTGCAGGAACTACTAAGAAGTTACTCGAGGAAGAAAGCTCCAAAGAACTGTACTCTCAAGATAGATTTTAGGAAGGCTTTTGACAATGCTGAATGGAACTTTATCTTGAGGCTACTTGAAGTGATAGGTTTCCCCAGGGTGTTTATGAAATAGATTCAAGCTTGTATTTCTACTCCTTCATATGAAGTCTTGGTTAATGGAATTCCTTCAAAAACTTTTCAAGGGAAAAGGGGACTTAGGCAGGGGGATCCTATGTCTCCTTATATATTCATATTATGAATAGAGATCCTAACCTCTCTATTGAAACACGATACGGGTAGGGTTCATGGTATAAACATCACAGCCGATGCAAGAAAGTTTCTTTGGTAAATCTATGTTTTGCTAATGATGTCTTCCTATTCTCTAAGGCTGATGAGGTATCTATCAAACTTCTTATGAATTCTTTAAATCAATTTAACTTTATGTCTAGATTGACGGTTAGCTTTAACAAAAGCCATTTTGTTCTATTTAAAAGTGCATCCTCTCCTTATCTAGAATGCAAAGAAAACAAACTCACCTATGCTATCTAGGCCTACCAATCACCTTTAGAAGGATTCAGTTTAGTGAATGTTATCCTCTTATTGAAAGAATTTAGAAGAGACTGTCCTTTTGGACCAACCGATCCCTATCCTTTGGAGGAAGGCTATAGCTAGTAAACTCTGTGCTTAACTCCATGCACACCTATTGGTCCTCAAATATGGTATGTGCAAAGGGAGTGATCAAGTCATTGGAAAAGTTAATGTGGAATTTTTTATTAGGAGGTGTCCCTAATAAAGGATATGCCAAGGTAAAATGGAGTGATGTTTATAGACTTAAATTGGAGGGAGGCCTTGGAGTTATTCCTATTAAATCATCAAATAAAGCCCTATTAACGAAGAAATTCTGGTCAATCATGCAGGGAGATAATACCCTTAGGAAAAATGGCTCATGCTTATGTCTTAAAAGGTCAAAGTATATATTCTATTAATCCAAAAACCTCCCACTCTTGGTTTCTGTCACAGCTGTTGAAGATAAAGGAGGAATTGATTTCTGAAATTTCATGTTGGGTAGGGGATGGAGTAAGAGCTAGTTTCTGGTATGATGATTGGACATGACAGGGACAATTAATCAGGAATTAGGCTGTTATCCAACCTCTGAGCCTCCTTCCCTCTACTGCTAAGGTTAAGGCCTTTATTAGGGAAGGTGAGTGGATGGAATTTCCGAGAGAGATTCAATCCTTAAAACCCAGCTACTTTCCTAACTTATTGATTTCTGATAGATATATTAGGAGAAACCACTTGCAAGAACCATTCACAACAAAAAGCTATAGGGAATGCCTGCTAAGGAGTAATGTAAAAGTGGATTGGTGTGAAGTGGTCTGGCATAAGGATTTATTGCCTAACTCTTCTTTCATCCTATGGCTCCCTCCTATAAACAAGATCAGTACAATGGATAGGCTTTCTTTCCTAAATTTCATTGATATTTGTGTCTTGTGTAACTCAGGACAAGAGAATAAGGATCTTATGTTCTGTGAATGTCCCTTCTTTAGAGATATTTAGTCTTGGATAAGGTAAAAGTGTCTGAGTTCCCTAAGCTCGATCCTATTTTATGAGATATTGTAATGGTTCATCAGAATGAAGCCCATTAGACATCCTAACTTTATTATTTGTGTAATTTCATTTGCAACTTGCATTAAGGAAATATGGACAGAAAAGAACATACGAAGGTTCCAGGACATAAAAATGGATTCACAATAAGTAAGGGAATGTATCTTTGCTAAAGTCAGAGAACAATTAATATACTCTACTTCAATCAAGGAATGCCCAGGCCAGTTAGCTATTTCATGGAGATTGTAAAGTATGATGCATGTGATAGAACTCTTAGTAATTGAGAGGTTTGTCACTGAATATTATTAATATGTAACTCAAATATGCCAAGTTACAATGTAATTTGCAGATAATTTCGAGAGTGCTGCTCTCTCCTAGCCTAAGGCTCACCAAAATGTTCTTAGTCATAAACTACCCTCCCCTTTCTAATCATTACATTATTTATACTTCCCCCATTGCTCATGTCAGTCATGTAACAAACTCACCACTCTCTCATTCTCTCATGCACGTCATATAACTACCAGCCCCTGCTCATAACAGAATGGAGTAACTTTACTCGGTTACCCTTTCCCTTGCCCTTCTAGAGTAAACTTGTATAATAAGAGGTCCAACACTGCTACGCCTCCCCCCCCTCCCAACCCAATAAGTTGCACCTTGTCCTCAAGATGAAAATCTAGAAATTGTTCCACCATATCATTGAATATTTCCCAAGTAGCTTCCGAATCTGTTAAGCCCTTCCACTTGATAAAGACTTCAAGGTCTTTGGATCCCCCTCGTGGTCTTATCGCTAAGACCTCTTCAGGTTGCACTGTTGACTCCTCTTCCTCTATCCACTTGTCAGGTAAAATCAGCTTATCATTATCCTCTCCTACCACTGCTCTCAGTTGTGACACAAGAAAGATAGGATGGATCTGAGCTGAATCAGGTAACTACAGTTCGCATGCCACTTTCCCAATCCTTCTTAACACTCGGAATGGACCAAAATACCGAGGGGCTAACTTCTCATTGACTCTTCTCATGACAGTTAGTTGTCTATAAGGAGCTAGCTTCAGCCATACGTTGTCTCCAACTTAAAAAACCACCTCCTGCCTGTGCTTATCAGCTCTACTTTTCATATTGCTTTGTGCCTTAGATAAATGTTATTTAATTTTGACCAAATAGTGGTCTTTCTGTTGTAGTAAGACATCAACTGACTCCATTCTTGACACTCTTGATCCCATCTGAAAAATAGGACGAGGATCTCTCCCATACAAGACCTTAAAGGGTGTAGTTCGAAGAGCTACATGATAAGAGGTATTATAGCAATACTCTACCCATCCTAACCATTTAGCCCATTGCTTGGGGGTGTCTCCTGCAAAACACCTCAAGTAAGCTTCCACTGATCTATTTACCACTTCAGTAGCACCATCGGTTTGAGGATGATAGGAGGAGCTAAATGTAACAACTGTTTCGTGTACCTTGAACAACTTTCTCCAAAATTTACTCATGAAAACCTTATCTCTGTCAGAAACCACCGATTTAGGGAACCCGTGTAACTTCACAATTTCCTTGATGAGCACCTCAGCTATTGTTTGTGTCGTGTATGGATGCTTAAGTGGTAAGAAATGACCATACTTGCTAAGCCTATCCACTACGACCAAGATGGATGAATATCCAAGTGATTTGGGGAGCCTTTCGATAAAATCCATCGTTATCTCATCCCATACCTGATTGGGTATCACAAGGGGCTGCAATAATCCTACTGGTGACAGAGTTTAAGTATTTATTTTGTTGACATGTTAAGCAAGCAGCCACAAACCTATAAATTTCTTTCTTCATGCCCTCCCAATACAACTCTCTAGAGATTCGCTTATATGTTTTTAATGGCCCTATGTCCTCCCAAGTGACTCTCATGACCCTCCTTCATAATTTTGAATATAAAAGCAGAAGTATTAGAGATTACCAATTTGTCTTTGTAATAGAGTTTGCCTTGCTTCACTGTATATGGAGGCCTGAACCCAGGGTCTTTGTTGACAGCTTCTGTCAACTCTTTTAGCTTGCTATCATCTTCTATTTCCTGCAAGATTACATCCATATCTATGATTTTACATGTCATTAAAATCTGCATCTCCTCTTGGTACTGCACTTTAGATAAAGCATCTGCCACCTTGTTTTCTCTACCCGGTTTGTATTCAATGGCGAAATCAAAACCCAGCAACTTGGTGATCCATTTTTGATAATCGAGGTGAATCTCCCGATGTTCTAATAAAAACTTCAATGGTTTCTGATCACTATGAATGACGAACTTATGGCCAAGGAGATAAGATCTCCATTTCCTGACAGCCAACACAATAGCCATGAGTTCTCTCTCATAAGTTGATTGTCCTTTTCGTTCTGCTGATAATGATTGACTATAATAGGCAATTAGTAAGCTATTCTGCATTAGCACAGCTCCCACCCCAGAAGCTGAAGCATTAGTCTCCAAAATAAAAGGTTGATTGAAATCGAGCAAGGCTATAACGGGCACTGTGATCATGGCCTGTTTAAGGTTGTTAAAAGCGTCCTCCATTTCAGCTGTCCACTGAAAATTGTTCTTCTTGAGCAACTGTGTCAACGGCCCTATAATATGGTTATACCCTCTTACAAACTTTCGATAATAGCCTGTCAATCCCAAGAATCCTCTCAACTCCTTCAAGGTTACTAGTTTCGACCACCTTAACATCGCTTCTATCTTGGTCTGATCCGTTGCCGCCCCTTGCTTGGATACAATGTGGCCTAAATATTCCAAGTGAGGCTGTCCAAAAACACACTTCTTATAATTAGCATAGAGTTGTTGTTCCTTCAAAACACTCAAAGTTACCCTTAAATGCATTAGATGCTCCTCTTTACTTTTGCTGTAAACTAAAATGTCATCAAAGAACACTAGTATGAATTTTCTGAGATGGGGTTTAAAAATCTGATTTAACAAAGATTGGAATGTAAAGGGAGTGTTTGTCAATCCGAAAGGCATTACGACAAATTCGTAGTGCCCTTCATGGGTTCTAAAGGTCATCTTCTCAATGTCTTCCTCCCTCATTCTTATTTGATGGTAGCCGGACTTCAAATCTATTTTAGAAAAGATAGTCGCACCATTCAATTCATCCATCAACTCTTCTATTATAGGTATTGGAAATTTGTCACTTACGGTCACCTTGTTTAGAGCATGATAGTCCACACAAAACCACCACCCTCCATCTTTTTTCTTAACTAACAAAACTGGACTAGCGTAAGGTGAAGTGCTGGTTTGGATGATTCCCAATTCTAACATCTCCTTGACCAATCTCTCAATTTCATTCTTTTGAAAGTGGGGATATTTGTAGGGTGACCAAGTGGATGTGGTGTTCTCTTCCTCTTTTGGGCGGCAAAGATTGTGGCAATTGAAACACCTCTTCATACACTTCCAACACACTTCTGATTTCAAGGTCTTCCACCCTCATACTAGGATTCAATTCTTCCCCTTATTCTGCCATTTGCAACCAGTACATTAAATCCCCTTCTTTGAGATCCTTGCCAAGGGATTTTGCACTCACCAGGGATTTAGATAATATTGGGTCCCCTTTGATAATGATTTCTTTTTCCCCCAATCTTCTTTTCATCGTCAGTGTACACCAATTATTCAAGAAATCTCCGAGTGTCCTCAACCATTTTATGCCCAATATCACATCTATACTGCCCAACTTCATTGGCAGAAAATCCTCACATATTCTAATTCTTGTAACCTTAAATTCAAGTTCATATAAATTCCAGTTCTTGCTACTTTTTCACCATTCCCCATCGCTATTTCATACCTGTCAGTGTAATCCCATTTAGAACTCCATTTCAATGCCAACCCTTTTGATACAAAGTTATGGGTGGCTCTACTGTCGATGAGGATCACTATGAGCTCCCCTTCTAAAACTCCTTCTACCTTCATCGTCTTGGGTAAGGTCAACCCAGCTGTTGATCCGGCTGATAGTTCTACATTTTGTAATTCCCCTTCCTGCTTTTCGTCATCTTCTACACTCTCCAATGTACTAACTTCCACTTCTTCATCTAAGACTGTGAGAACCTTCAAATCTATCATTTTACATCGGTGGCCTGGTGAATATTTCTCATCACATTTAAAGCATAACCCTTGCTTCCTTTTCTCTTGTATCTCACTGAATGTTAAACGTTTAAAATTTCCATGGTTTTTGTCTGTGGCCGCGATCTTCTCTGTTTTACCCCCAAGTTTCTCACTGTCTCTCATTGCCTCCCACGTTTTGTATCCACCATATCCACTTATTTTATTACCACCCATTGTTCTGTTTCCCTTATCACGTCCCATTACTTTATTCTTTTCCTCTATCTATTGAGCTAGAGTCATCATTCGCCCCAAACTACTAGGATTAGCAATTAATAGTTTCAATCTGATTTCATTCGATAATCCATTTAAGAATGAACTCTCCAATACTTCATCCGGTAACTCTGATAATGGAGTAGCTAATTCCTCAAATCTACAAATGTATTCATCTACCGTACCTATCTGCTTGATGGCCAATAGATGTTGACACGGGTTCCTTCCTGGATGGGTCGAAATTTTTCCACAAGTAGTCCCTTACATTCCTCCCAAGTTCTGATCGGCCATCGACCCTCCACCCACCAAAACCAAGCCAGTGCCTTTTTCTCCATGCTGAGTGACACTAACTCCATTTTCTCCCTTTAGTTAAATCTCCCTACCGAGAAAAAACGCTCAACACGATAAATCCACCCATTCAGGTCATCTCCGTCAAAGACTGGCATCTCCACCCTCCTCATGCGACAGTCACGTCGAGGTTCCCCCTGTTGCGTAAAGCCCGGCGGTTCTTCTTCCGTAAAGTCCCTCCATCCTTCGGCTTCTCTGTAGCTCATAAACAGCTTCATTATCACACATAACTCCTTCACCTTCAGCTGAGATTGCTCCTAGTTTTTTTACAATGCTTCCTTCTCCAGTCTCCTTTGTTCTCTCAATAGCTCGAAGTTCTTCTGAAAATCTTCACGCAAGCTCTCAATCTCCTTCTCAATTCCATCCATGCGGTTATCTCCTTTCTTATTAGCCATCGATAGGATCGTTGCTCTGATACCAGTGATAGAACTCTCAGTAATTGAGAGGTATGTCACTGAATATTATTAATATGTAACTCAAATATGCCAAGTTACAATGTAATTTGCAGACAATTCCGAGAGTACTGCTCTCTCCTAGCCCAAGGCTAACAGTAGCAAACAGATCTTCGAAGATTATATTTCTCACTATTATGGAAAGCAAAGGAAGGGGGACTTACCTCTCTGGTGTAGGAATGGAAGCGCCATCGGTACTGGAAATGTTGTAAGGGACACTCATATGTGGAGTTGGTACATGAAGACATAAGAAAGAAAGGTTAATCTGTGGTCTTAGCTGGTCTTAAGTACCAAATTTGTAGAAGAGAAGCATGGCTAAGGTAGATCTACTTACCTCCATTTGGTTTCTCCCATCTGACTATCTCAAAGCTCCCCTCGATGTCTCGCAATGGTGACGAGGCAGACTCCTATAACCCTAATCGGGGAAAGAGAGAAAGCTAGAACAATTGATGTTAGGTTGATTTTTCCCAATTAGGTATCAATGATGTATTTGTTATGAGTTACCAATTATGTGTCGTCTCATTTTTTTGTTATTTGGTGAGCTTTGTCTCACTATGATGCGTAACCTTTCTAATTTTTCTTTTATTAATATTATTTAATTTCTTTAAAAAAAAGAGATGGGGATTGAATCTAATCTAAGGCAAACGAATCCAGCAACTGTAACGCTCTCTTACGGAATTAATACACGACGTCGTGTAGTTTTTGTCATTGGGAAATTTAATTACCTCATGGAAATTCAATAATTCATTTTGGGAAATTATTTTATTCTCTGTGAATTACCAATATCGCCCTTCCTATAACACTTAGGCATACTTAACACATGCCGTTAGAAAGGGAAAGTACTTAGTTGCCTTTTATCTGTTCGAAATGGCTTCGGATTTTTAGCATGTAATCGATTAAATATGATGTTTTTATGATTGTAGGGATTAAAACATTCATTAGTTTTGTGGAATGTCGATTGACTTTTGGTATTCATAATGAATTGAGTCAATTTTAAGTTTAATTTAAAAATCTCTTAATACGAAGTTTAATTGAAAAATTAAAATGATATTAAATTAAATCAAGTTAAGTTAAATTAATCTTATCATTTCAAAGTATAATTTGCTAAAAAGACTAAATACAAATACATTGAACCTACTAAAAATGTTCAATTGGAGAACTAAAACAATGTAATTCGCTTAAAGCACTTCTATATATGGATATTCGAGAATAAAAACAGTTTCGAACTTACTAATACCATATAATATTAACTTGGCTTTTGTTAAAACATCAATTTAAGTGGTCTAGGGGCACACCAATCATCGGAGGTTCACTGTGGCATCTGCTTATGATCTTATTGAGAATATCACCACGGACGTATCCAGTAGGTCATGGGACGAGATATGGAAATTGGCTGGACCACAGCGGATCAGGTCTTTTCTTTGGCTCTTGGCAAAGCAGAAATTACTGACCAATCAATAGTGTGTGATCCGCCATCTAACAACGGAGAATGGTTGTCCCTCCTGTGGATAGGAAGAGTCGACTTTACATGCTATAAGAGATTGTCCTATAGTACAATCCTTCTGGCGTAAATTTCCGTCTGCAATGGTAGATATAGAATTTTTCCAACAAGATGGGAGGACTTGGCTTCCTTCTAACCTTAGACATCACGTTCATCTGAATCAGGTAGCGTGGGCTATCATTTTTGGCGTCGCTTGTTGGTTCTTATGGAAATGGAGAAACAACAACATTTTTTTGGCTGGTTTTGTAAGACTAATAGATGGTACTAAAATCGTCATGGATTATGTTGATTGGATCATCCGGACCAGAGAGATGGAAAGCCGTGTCTTTCAGTTGCAGGGTTTGCCGTTGGGTACGCTAATAGGTTAGACCAAACCCATGGACGGGTGGGTCAAGATTAATACAGACGGAGCGGTGAAAACGGGATCCAACATTGCCTCAGTCGACGACATAATTATGACCTGCCAAGGTCAATGGTGTGTAGACTTCCTACAGAACATAGGAGTAGGCGAACCTTTGGCTGCCGAACTCTGGGGAGTACATTCAGGACTTACGCTAGCATGGGAGCGGGGATATCGACGCGTGATAGTCGAAGTAGATTCGCCCAAAGTTATTAACATTCTTCCCTCTTCTATTAGTATTATGTCTGACATTAATCTTTTGATGACAGGTATCCGAGGATTGATGCATCGAGCATGGGAGGTGCAAATTAAGCATATATATCGAGAAGGGAATCAGTATGCCAATAGACTGGCTACCCTAGCCTCTTTAGCAAAATTGGGACTGTATATCTTTCAGGAGCCACCGATGAGTGTCAAGAATGTTTTACACCAAGACATAAATGGAGCTCTTTACCGTAGAACTCTGCGCTAGTAGGGTGATCGGGGTCGAGTGGTAGTTTCTTTTGGTTTATTTCATCGTTTATTAAAAAAAACATCAATTTAAGCTCCATACGTGAAACCTAATTTTATGCTAAACATGTAATATCAACAGAAGAGGAAAGGCATTTTCGTCAATCAAAAGATGGAATAAAATCTAAAAAAGCATTGATGAAAAATAAATTAAAAAAAAACTACTCTCTCTTGCTTTCTCTCTCCTAAACGAGGGTTTGTTTGTGTTATGATCCCCCACCAGCCTTCGCGTCACAATACCCGGGTCTCTCCTCTTCTTTGCTCTTCCCAGAAGAGAGAGGAAAGTCTAAGCTCTTCAATCTACACCTTTTGCACCTATCTCTTTTCTTATCTACTCAATATATGTATAGATTAGATTCTACACATAAAGTTTATATCTTTACGAGAACTTGTTTTTATCCTGATTCAGTCCCCTTGCTGTTCTAGCTGAGTCTGTAGGGAAGAAGAGACGTAGTTAACAGCTTATAGAAAAGATTGTATCTTTTTATTGTCTTTGTTGTATCTTTTCTGGGTCTTGCTTCTTTTGGTTCATTTCTCTCTCTATCTATTGATATCGACGGCGGAGATTCATTCTCAGAGTGAAAGATCGAGGGATGCAGCAAGGTGATCAAACGGTGTTGAGCTTGAGGCCTGGTGGTGGTCGAGGAAGCAGACTCTTCAACCTACGTTCAGAGTCCTCATCCACTACTAACTCTTCTTTCTCGCCTACTTCTTTTGCCTTTGGCGATGCTCCTCTTTTGCGTCCTTATGGAGGGACTGCTTCTTTGAAGGTTTTTCTCGTTAACCATCGTGGATCTGGACTCGTTTGATGCGTTCGTGTGTTTGTTTTGATTTATGGGAATAAATTTACGTGTTTTAGACTTTCTTTTGGGAGGTTTCTTTTATCGATAAAGTTCCTGGCTTTTAATTCGAGTATTGGAAAATTCTTTTGTCGTGGTATGTGGTTAATATATTGGATCTGTTCGTTATCTGTTCTCCGTTTATATTTGCTTGTTATGGTTCTATGTGGTGTATGTGAGATTGGTTGGCTTTCTTTGTTTCTTCGTGTGTGTTTGCGAGAATCATTGTCCTATGTTGGATTATTTATCACAAGTGAATTTTGATGTCAAAAAGAGGAGTCTTAATACCTGGTCGTGGTTTCTGTACTACTTTTGAGATTAGAGTGTTTAATGCAAGTATGTCTGAAGATGAAATAGAACCGAAAAGCAGGTTTCTGTTATATTGATGTTTATTCTTTTCTCGAAAATGTTTTGGAATACTACCTTTTTAATTTATTTTTCTTATTGATTCACATATGGTTTCTTTTTATATATGTAGTTATATGGATGTTGATTGTGACATTGAACTCTTCAAATGTCCTAATTCTTGGTTGGGCACTAAATATGTGTTCCTGCTGTAAATATGGACAAATAGTAATATTTTAGGTTTTAGGTGGGCACTTGACGAGCTTTGAATTGCCCATAAATCAACCTGCTAACATTTTTTCTTTTTGTAGTGGAGAATACTGAAAAAATGGAAAATGATAAGAATTTAGTTTAGTATGATCGATGCGGTATTAACCATGCATGACAAGTTGTGTCGTGGCCTGTTTGGTTCTGCCTTGTGGTCTGAATGGCTAAATTTTTTTCCCAGTGTGACTCATTTGATGAATAATTGACTAAATTGGCGTTGTTTGTTAAAGAAATGAATGATGATTTGAGTAACTGGGATACTGTTGTCCTACTGCTATTTCAATTTGGTTCACTTACGACACCTTGGAACCTAGAAAGAGATGATGTCAACGTGATTAATATAGTAATTTTTTGTGATTGTGACTTTTCATATGACATGGAGTGGTCACCAATATCTGTGCTGATTCACTTGCAAAGTTGCTGATTTCCTTTAGGTCTTCATTTCGTTCTATTTGAGAAAATGTTTGAAGTGCTGCTGTAGCTACTTGTTTTATTCATATTAGTTGATACTGGTATCAGCTTTGACAATATTTTATCTTAGGTTTCCATTTGTTTGATCTATTGTCTCTTTTCTGGTGGGTTTCTTTCTTTCTAGTGGGCTTGCCTATTATTCTGCCAGTTGCTCATGAAATTTTTGTTTAATGTTTTAGGTTCTTGACTCATATACATATATGTATATTTCTTTTGCAGACTGGAGACTTGCGATTTGAAGCCCGTGAGCGAGTACATCATACAAGAGAGCAGTTGTTGCAACTTAGGGAGGTAATGCTTGTAAGGGGTTGTTTGCATGCAAGAAGCATGTAATTTGCAGCTTCGGCATGCGATTTAAAATGGTGTTGGTGTGAGTGTATCACAGATATGGACAAAAAGATTTAAGGCTTCGGGTGCAGGTTGATCTTTCTGTGGCTTCGTATTGAGTCTCTGTTGTTGCAGTCATCCATGCAGTTCTCTTCATTTTTTTACTCTTTTAGATCCATGTTCGTTTTTTGGTTTCATGAACAATGCTTGGGAAATAAACAGATTTTTCTATTGTTGTGTTTTAACTATCCTAACTTATTTTCTTTCTACTACTTAGATTCACATCAGCAATGAACTTCCAACTGGTTATCTGTTTGCTGTCTATTTCTAATTAAGTTCACGATTTTCCTATAGGTTGCTGTGGTATCTGATGAGATTCTAAAAGTTAAACGTGAAATTGAGGCTGAGCTATTTGGTGAAGACCAAAGCTGGACTCGTGGAGAGGGCACTGTGAGTTGCTATCTTATTTTCACTTTCTAGCTTGGTGGTTTGTATTCCAAGGCAATTTTGTTACGTTACAAGATAAAATGTCTGGATAGCTAGTTTCCTTTTGCATATATTGAGTGCCCAATGTGTATATTTACTGGTGTTATTGAATTATTATTGCATGTAACTTTGTCAATTTTAAGATAACAATTTCTGCTGGTCATCCCAGACACTGAATCAATTGCAGAATCGTTACTTGGAGCAAGACAATCGTGATTGGCGTGGTCGTTCTGCACAATTTTCAACATCTGGAGAGGATAGGTCCTGGGATTCTGTTCGCGAAAATAGAGAATTTGGGGGCAGATATGATCCCAGGCTGCCTGAATCAAATCAATTTAATCGCCAAGATCAACTAAACTCGCAGTTTGCTAGAGCTCAAATCTCTCCTAGTCAAGTGGTAATCCAGCTAACTCACATTTTTACATTTTTTTCCCGGTGATTAATGTTCTTATTATATTTGATTGCTTAATTTCTTATCAAATGTTGTTTCTTCTCTTTTGACACATGGGGTTGTTGTTGGCACTATTGCTTTTCCTTTTCTTCTGGAAACTTCATTTCATTTGTGCTTGCACCTTGGTCTTAATTTCTGTACCTGTGTTTTTTGTGTATAACAGGGAGGACCAACCCCTACCTTGGTGAAGGCTGAAGTGCCATGGTCAGCTAGGAGGAGAAATCTTTCTGAGAAAGACTCTGTCTTGAAGACGGTGAAGGGGTAAATATAAGAATACAAATATTGTTTTATATTTTATTTACATCATTCATCTGGTGAAATTTTGCATTTATATGCATAATTTGATTTCATTGATTTTTTAGTAAATTTATTCAATTGAAGTTGGCTTAATTATTAAGGAATTTTCTTAGTCAACTGTGATTTTTTCCTTTGATACAAGACGAACAATTTCATTGTTAAGTTGCAATAAATGCTATTAACACTATGTTTGGCGTAGATACCTTTCAGTCTCAAACAAGAGGAGAATTCTTCAATAGAATCATTCTTGCCCCTCATTTCATTGGTTTCTCTGTTGTCAAAATAGTTACATGATTGTTATATGATATTCTTCTGACACATGGAGTTATTACGGAAATATTAACTGATTTTTGAAAATAGTGAGATTTGCTCGAGATTTATACTATTAGTGGTATCTTTAAATGAGTTCTACTGCTTTTCGCACAGGATACTGAACAAGCTCACACCTGAGAAGTTTGATCTTCTCAAGGGACAACTTATAGATTCTGGCATCACGTCTGCTGATATCTTAAAGGTGAATCCATTTGTATCGTATATACGTTCTGGTTTTCCTACTGGCTGTTGAGCTGACAGTTGTCATGCACTACAGGATGTTATCTCACTTATATTTGACAAGGCAGTTCTGGAACCCACATTTTGCCCCATGTATGCACTGCTTTGTGCTGATCTTAATGCTAGGCTCCCTTCCTTTCCATCAGATGAACCGGGTGGCAAAGAAATCACATTTAAGCGAGTTCTGTTGAATAATTGTCAGGAGGCATTTGAGGGGGCTGATAAACTGAGGGAGGAAGTAGGACAGATGACAGCTCTAGAACAGGAGCTTGAGCGTAGGGATAAAGAACGATTGGTCAAAATTCGTACTCTTGGAAATATCCGCTTGATTGGAGAGCTTCTTAAGCAGGAGATGGTTCCTGTAAGGCTTGTCCATCACATTGTTAAGGTTAGCATTGTAGATTCTAGTAATGTTACTTTTATCAAATTGTAATTGATGCTTCATTCATTTATATTCCTATCTTTATATGTGAAACAGGAGCTTCTAGGACCTGACAATAAAGTTTGTCCTGCTGAAGAAAATGTTGAGGCAATATGCCAGTTTTTCAACACGATTGGAAAGAAGCTTGATCAGAGCCCAAAGGCACGGCACATCAATGATACCTACTTTAGTCGGTTGAAGGAATTGTCATCAAACCCTCAACTGGTTCCTCGACTGAGGTTCATGGTAAGGGATGTTCTTGATTTACGTGCAAGTGACTGGGTTCCTAGACGTGAAGAGGTAAGACTTTTGTTCTCCAGTGTTGAAATTAATTGGGTCGATCAATATGATCAAAGTAGAGACAATAATGTCTTTGTTGTCACAGGTCAAAGCCAAAACAATTACTGAAATACATTATGAGGCAGAGAAAAATCTTGGCCTGCGACCTGGTGCTACTGCAAGCATTAGGAGCAACCGGGGTGTTATTTCTGCAGTGCCGGGGACTGTTGGCCCTGGGGGCTTCCCCATCAATCGACCTGGCTCAGGAGGTATGATGCCTGGTATGCCAGGAACTAGAAGAATGCCTGGGATGCCCGGTATATCTGATAGTGACAATTGGGAGGTGGCCAGAGCACGTTCTATCCAAAGGGGTGATGGTCCAATAATGCAGACTGTAGGGCGTGTACAATCATCAACGGGGAACAAGTCAACTTCACTTAATACAAGGCTGTTACCTCAGGGTAGTGGTGGATTCACAAGTGGGAAGATTAGTGCCCTCTTACAAGGATCGGGACCCCCTTCTTGGCCTTCCAACTCTGGTTTTGGTACAGAGCCTCCTGTACAAGTCCCTTCTCCACCTAGCAAGACTTCTACTACACCTTATATGCCTCCAATTTCAGAGAAACCAGTGGCTGCATCTGCAAAGTTGAATGTCGATGAACTTAAGAGAAAAACAATCGCAATTCTCAAGGAGTACTTCAGTATCCGTGTTTTGGTTGAAGCCCTGCAGTGTATTGAGGAATTGAAATCACCAGCTTACCATTCTGAAGTTGTTAAGGAAGCAATCTCTGTAGGACTGGAAGAAAACCCACCATGTGTCGAATTAGTTGCCAAACTCTTGGAATATTTGCTCAGTAAGAAACTTTTGACAGCTAGAGATGTAGGGACTGGGTGTTTGCTCTACGGTTCTATGTTGGATGACATTGGTATTGATTTACCAAAAGCACCTAGTAACTTTGGTGAGATTATTGGGAAGTTAGTTTTGGCTGGAGGTTTGGACTTTGTAGTGGTGAAGGAGGTCCTTAAGAAGATGGAAGATGAATATTACCGGAAAACCGTACTGGACATGGCGACTAGGGTTGTGAGTTCTAATCCGAGCGGTGAAGTTATACTGGATTCTCAGGCAGCTGAGATTGAAGCTTGCCAGGGTTTGCTATAATAATTTAGGCTTTAGACTTCACAACCGAGTTGTTTCTATAATATGCGCATGAATTTTGTTCTTACTTTCATAATCTGCCATTTGGGAACGCAATATTTGAGGCAGGCAACTTGTACCATCTGATCAGCTGAAGCTGCCAGGAAAAGGGTCGTCTTGTTTCTTTTTTGAGTTGTACATTTTTCACCTGAGGTCCTACAACTGTGTTTTATTTTCAAAGAAATCAAACCACAGTGGTGCCCCCTGTTGCTGGAGAAGAGAACCAAAAAAACAAAAAAAAATGTGGTTTTGTATTTGATTATTTTTTGTTTAATTTGACTTAGTTTTGTTCAGACTAAATAAAAGCTTTTTCCTTTCAATCTATTTTTCTCCCACAAATTATTGAGTACATGTTGAGGATCAACTTTGAAAGATGACGTTGAGTGGGTTGCCTATATCCGTGAATCCGAAACGACGTCGTATCTGTGCGCTATATGTGTTATTCTTGTTTAAAAAGTGAGTGGGAACCAACATCCCGCGTAAACGGTTGCAATGGAGGCTGCTACGTCAAGCCAACAAGTAACTAACGGCGATCAGTCGCTGAAACTGGCCGTAGCCATCGCTCTTCTCCGATCGAAGCTCCTTCATAAGCAACCTTCTCAATCTGACGCCACTCGTTGGAAGCTTAAGGCCTCACTGGAAACTTCTGTTTCCTTTTGTACGATTTCCGTTTTATAAGTGAAGCCAATGCGTAGTGGTTTAACTTGCGCTCTTTCTGTTAGGCTAAGGAGCGGAAGCAAGAGATTCTTCGGCTCAGAGAAGATCTCAAGGAAGCTGAAGGTTCTCTCTATCATTTGAATATTCATTCTGCTGCTGATAAGTTTCTAATTTCATTTTGGTTGTTTGTTTTTAGATGCGTCTCGGTTTGATTTTTTCCCCCAATATTGCTTCATGCAAGTGCTACTTCTTTCACGATTAGGGGAAGCTCCATAGAGATTCCTCTCAAAGTAGATTTAACGATGTTCTTCGCCGCCGTTTCCTCGGACAAGGTCTCCCTCTTTATCTTCTTGTTGTGTTCTCTGCCTTTTCATTCATACTGTTGGTGGGAGTATTGACGCAGATGTTGCGAGAGAAGATGAGTCGTGTGTGAGTGAATAAAGAAGAAAACCACATAAACGAAAAGACATAAAATTTGTTATATACATATATGACGCAAATTCATCTACCTGAAGAAGCTGAAATTTGGACTTTTCTGAAAAGCTCTAAATTTTAGCTTTTGAAAAAGTTGTATTTTGATTTTAAAAAAAGCTATTTCTATTTCAAAAGTGTTTTTGAAGTTTTCAGTCAAACACCTATTTTTTTTTTCTTAAAATAGCTTTTGCGGTGAAAAAAAGTATTTTTTAAGGTTCTAAAAGCTAGCCCCTGTTTGGTTTGGTTTTTGGAGGGTCCAAAAGTACTTTTGTCTAACACAAAAGCTATTTTAAAGAAAAAGTAGGTGTTTGGCTGTATTTTTTAAAAGTGCTTTTGGAGTAGAAACAGCTTTTTTAAAAACTAAAATTTAGAACTTTTCAAAAAAACCCAAATTTTAACTTTTTGGAAAGCTCTTTTTTTCCCCACTTTCCCGTCACTTACGTAAAGAAAACCTCTCCAAAATACTGTCTTTTCTGTTTCTCTGTACCATTAGCCGACTTGTTTCTTCTGTTCGTCGTTGCCTCTCATCTTCTCAGGTTAGCTTCTTTATATTTTTATTTGTCCTAAACATTTATTTTTCTGCGTCGAACGTCTGCCTTCAACGCAGAAGCTCTGCGTTCGACGTCAGCTCCTTTCCTTTTATCTTGTCTAGCCTTTGTAAGCAAAACAAGAAAAGAGCTCAATTAATAGATGTTTCTAAGTTTCAACTCTGTGGATGCAAAGTAATCTGTCAAAAAGTTCCAGTCTTGACTCTTATTGCTGTGATAAGAGAGAAGAGAAGAGGGCTTCTGCGTTGTCGGCTCCGTTGACAAAAACTTCAATTAAAGCCATTTTTGGTGGCTTTCACTTGATTATTAGTTGAATTGAGGTGATTTGGGAGGCGGGTCTCGGAGGATATCGGTTATAATATTAAAGCTCTCTTTTTTCTGCAGCTCTGGCAATGCAGTCTCTTGAGTTCTGGGTGAATCCTCAAACCTTTATTCTCGTTTTTTCCTTTCGAGATTATGCTTGGTTGTTGCTTGAAGTTAAACGTAAACATGATTCTTTCTTTTATTTGCCAAGAATTGTAGCTTTGGCTCTCTTAAAACTGCTGCTTTTTATCTAGGACTGCTTAAATAAGAATG
>JAOSBP010000004.1:14276945-14287138 GCA_027563825.1 Erythroxylum mucronatum | reverse complement strand
AAAGAATCTTTTACGAACAAAAGTTATCGTAATTCTGAATTGAACAAGTTTGTTTTAAAGAAGGGATTAACGAAAAAAATATCACAATTTAACCCCCGTTCTTGTGTGTTGATTATCATTGTACTAACGTGTGATTCACTTCACAAACCTCTTTTGTTGTAAAAAAATTGTGATGTACCTCTATTAGACAAGGAGATAACAATTAATTAGTAAGTAATCAGTAGGGGAAAAATTTATATGGTTATCCCATACCATCTCAAACATTAAGTCATAAGGATGAGTAAAAAATAGCTTCACCAGTAGCTCATTAAAGAAAACAAGTTAACTTAAACTAATTTGTTATAGGGATGATTGAGTATATAGATATTCCCTTAGCTTGGTACGAGAAAAGAAAAGCAGTGCAGTTTTTAACCCTTAAAATATCATTGTTTATAAAAGACTCTAATACAACTGAATTCCTCCTGGGTTTGATACCATGTAATAATTTCAAATCCTATTTTTTTGTGCTCTATTTATACATTATAGGATTGTACCATTTTCTCCTAAACAACCATATAAATCATACATTGTTTTGTTAGAGATGCAGTGCAGTGATGAATGAAGATCCAAATCATACACACACTAATTGCACAACCAAGTAACCTTATAGAATCTTGGTCACTTGTTGCATTTCACCTGTCCATCAACTTCCAGGAAAATAAAAACAAAGGAAAGCAAAAAGTTTCAAGATAATAAGGATAAAACTTAGAAGAAAACTCAAAACTGGGGTTAGGTAGTCCCTGACTTCCTAATGATCTTAGCCTAGAATGTTAGGAGATTGAATTCCCCTGAAAAGCAACAAGATAATTTGGACTAATTAATTAGTAGAAATTCAAAATTTTGACTACCTAATTACTAGAAATCCATCTTGGAAAGATTTTGCGAAATGAAATAAAGACCTCAACCATGGGAAAGGCCTTTGGTTTATTAGGAAAGATTGGATAAAAGTTAGACCATAAAGCACACCATAATGGGATAATCTTTGTCGATAAGAATGTAGAAGGCTAACACTTAACAGAAAAAATCAAAGTCAAACTAGTAAGAGAGAGCTCAAATATTCACAAATCAGTGATCTAAATTAACTAAGATAAATTAAATATAATTACAAATATTGAAGGGTACAAATATTTTTTGCCCCTTTAGTTATTACAAATCTATCTTAAGTGTGTGAGAAATAAATGATCTACACATATACAAACTTGTTAGTACAGTCTCACAAAGTGATTATGTTCAAATTGAGTAGGGGAAATACTGTATGGGCTTCAACCCTGTCTTCTGAATAGAAATTTCATTGATGAAGCTTGAGTCATTTGTAAGGTAATCAAAGAATTAATATTTACATTGTCTAAGGTAATCACAGAATTAATATGCAAAATTGTCGTGCCTCTTTTGCTCTAAATGCCTAATAGAAGTGTGAGACTTGTTTTGTTTGACTGACCATACTCGAAACCCAAATATCTCTTCATATAAGATGCTTACAATATAAAGAAACCAAAAGCATGATATGTGTTTCTTTATTAGTCCATTCTATAAAGTCATGGCTATATACATTTCAATCAACCAATGAACAGCATTCATCATCATAACATACATATAAATTGCCTGGTTTCTTTTCAAGATCTACACTGAAAGTCTGAACAGCAAGTCATATTGTACAAACATCAACATCTTCCAACCAACAATACAAGGGTTTATGTCAATTACAAATCAAGCAGGTGATTAAATTGAGAATATATCAAATACCTGCCACAGAAACCGAAGATACTCTTTGGAGATGATTGCAACCTCTCACCGATCAACAACACCAATGAATCCTAACAGAAACATAATAAGAAACTGGTTAACTTATTGCAAAGGATCCAGTTGCTAATCTGTTGAAGTAATGAATGAATGACATGTATATAACTCACAACCCTATATAACTCAGAAGCATGGCAGATAACATGTTCAAGTTGTGGACTGATAACATGCAACATTTTCTCAGACCATTATATGCATTCATCCAACCAAACTTATTGCAAGAACTAACATTCTTCTCACCAATTTCTCATACAACAAAACCCGACCACATATCAGAATACAAATCAAAACTCCTTCGGTACCCAAAGCATACAAATCCGCAACCAAACTCCTTCTTCCCCAAAGCAAAAATTAATACAAACTTCACATCCCACACATGAAGACAATTCAAAAACCCAGTGGGCATGCATTGCTGGATCCGGGAATAATGTGGGTCTCCGGATCAACCACAAAATGAACCATACATAGTAAGACAGAGATTAGAAGAAGACGACAATACTGATATAGTTGCGATTAGGGTTTGTGTCCGTCAAGCAAGGAAGACCAACATTTTTAAGCCATAAAATCAAATCCTTACCCGACCCTGGACAGACCAACGTCTTGGGGAAGCAGAAATCCGAAGAGATCCGGAGGGAACGCTGTTGCGAAGAGATCCGAAGAGCAGTCAGGGACGAAGAGCAGCGTGCGCGAACCAACACAGACGAACAGCAGTCGGGGACAAAGAGAGCCGGAGTTGGGGAAGAAGAGAGCCGGAGTCGGGAACGAAGAGAGTCGGAGCCGGAGTCGGAGACGGTAGCTGGAGTCGTAGCCCAAATGAGTCAAACGAACCAACTTTAGTCGCGAAGACAGGGACATGTCCCTGTCCTCCTTTTTTGGGAGGGACAGAAATTTGTGTCCCTGTCCTCCGGAGACAGAGGACACAAACTCGACTACACGAACTAAACGCTCACATGGGCAAATTTTTTTGGTCCTGTCTATTGTCTCCACTCACGGGGACAGTAACCAAACACGGGGCTAGTGACGTTCACATTTAAAAGAATCCCATAGACACATTTCGCAATAATCCAAGGTTAGGGTGATTATAAATATACATTGGACGAATAAGCCAGACTGTCAACGCCTTGAACTATGTGCCTATAGTACTATGTGCCTATTTTGAGGTGAAACTTTTCAAAAGTTTAATAATGTCTGATACTCTCCCTGATTCATAATAAGTGTCGCTTTAGATACATTTTAATTATTCAAAATAAGTGTCATTTTTGACTTTGTATGCATGTTTGTAATTTTACTTTCAAAATTAACCTTTAATTTCTCTCTCATCTTAATTACACAGATCACAATTTCAAGGCAATTTAATAGTATGCAATTTCTCTCACATGCTAATTAATAAGGGTATATCTATAATTTCATTAGCTTTCTTAATAAGCGTGCGTTTTTCTAAAACGACACTTATTATGAATCGGAGGGAGTATGTATTACTGAATACTGTTTATGTTAAATCTCTTTTGTTTTTGTGTAAATGAATTGAGTGGAATTTCAAACTAGTATAATAATACTAGAAAACAACACACTTCTATGTGATTCTTAACTACTGGCATGTGTGTCGTAAATGTGCTAGTCTTGGATACGAGTACATGAAATATGCAGCACAACATTCATACATACCAGTTTGATCAAATAAATTAGGTTTGTTTCTATAAATAAATTTTCAGTTGTGTTTGTTGCTTTCACATTGGACGGCCTTTCCTTTTGTTAAATCGCTAACTTCGTTTCTAATAATTTTCCAATGTTTCTCTTGCTCTATATTAATTCGGGAGATGGTGTTTCCAACCTATCCAACAAGTAGGAGGTGCAAAGGGTAAGACACTGTTAATCAAGAAACGTTCGAATAGGTAAGGAAGAAATTGTTTGTGGTGCAAAGAACTTCCACCTGGTGATTGATTGGGACCTGAATGTTTTTCAGAGAAATTCAAATATATGTGGAACACAACTTGATTAGTACATAAGCAACTCTATCTGTATTATGGTTAAACTAAAACAAAATATGTAACAAAGAAAGTTGAACTCATTTTTTGTCGACTTCCACAGCGCAAACGACTTTGTGTTAGCTGTTTCCCAGCGTTCACAATACTGTTTGAGATTTCTCTAAATTGATCAAGAAACTTTACGACTTCTGTCGTCCTATTCTAAACTTCATTTACAGTCACCGAAAGATGGAAAATGTTGATCCTCTTTATGTATTAGGTTTACATTTAGTAATAAACTCAATCTCTTAAGATCCTCTGTATGTATTAGGTTTTTACATTTAGTAATAAACTCATTCTCTTAAGATGGAAAATGTTGTTCTTCCGTATGTATTAGGTTTACATTTAGTAAACTCAACCTATAAGAGAAACAGAAACAAGAATAATGGTGGGAAGCATGTCTGGTAAAGGGAATGATTCGGTCAGCACTTTGTGAAGCAACTAGTTGACAACCCTGGCTAAAACCTGATCTACTCAAAAGGGATCGTGGTCTTTCAGGAGGGAAGGAAGCATAATTTCGATTAGCTGGACCATGTACCTCAACTAACATATCCCTTTTTCCTAAAAGAAGACTGCATAAATTTCTCCCAAACCACACATTCTGTTTCTTAGAACACAAGAATCTTGGAAACTGAAGGTGTCTCGGCTGCAAGGTAAACACTCCTCACCTTAAAAGCTCTTGATACTCATGTTTACTACCTTATAAAGCTAGAATACAAGTTCAGTTCTAAGTATGACAATGGAGACCGAAAGGAAGGTAAGGTGGCAGTTAGTCCAAACTTCAAAACCGAATAAGAATCAAAGTGAAGCATAAACTACACATTATAAAAATCACAACCATACTCCTAAGCATAACGATTACATGATTTTCGCAAGTGTCAACCACTCACAGAGGTGATTACCTAGAAAAATAGAAATTAACTGTATATATTTGTTTGAGTGAAGACAAGGGGTTTTCTTTTTAACTTCCTACCAAATTTACTATTGGCCCCGCCTTCATTTCTATTTCTTTTTGTTTCAACTTCTGTTTATTCGATTTGTTGTTTGTATCTTACATATATGGGTATATACATGAAAGCATATAGAGCTCAAGCAGAGCAAAGATCAGCTACAGTGCTCATCACCTCTACTTGGGTATTAAGACACCTTATGTAATGCGCGGCCTCGTCCAACAAACGGCATAAATCCATGGCCTCAGCACCTGGAACAAGTTTCCGTAGATCGTTGGCTAGACCAACTCCGCCTTCCTCAACAGTCAACGTCTTCTTTATCTCATTTTTCTTGATGGGTTGAGTTCTGATTCTTTTGGGGAAAGATTGTCGCCTTCGGGCTTGGTTTCGAATCTTGCAGAGCATTGCCCTACTCCAAGCTCTCCTCGAGCCAACAGAAAAGACCAGTGACTTGTCAGCAGCAGTTCTAACTCTACGGTAGCGTTGAACGACCTCTCTAGGGCTACTCAAAGGCGGAGTCCCGGTTCTGATCTTCTTCAAAGCCCGAAGAAAGACAATAGTGAACCTAGCTTTCATCGAACTAGGGTTGACAGAGATTTGATGGGGAGTCATGAATACGCTTTGTGATTGAGATTGTGAAACTAGGGCTTCGGGGATTGTTGGGATTTGGGAGTGTTGACGAGCTTTGTTTTGCTTTCTTTTTCTTTTTTTATATATAAGATAGATCAAAGACAAACAAAAGAAAGCACTTAGAAAGAAGATACGATTTTCTGACACAAAGGGGCCTATTTTTCAGATAAAATCATAGATGAAGAAGGACAGAATTTGATTACTCTGACAGGCAGAATCTACGTTACCAACCAGAAACCAAAGAAGAACTAGAAAGTGATGGATGTGATCAGGGAAAACTTCAGGAGGAAAACATGTGAAAGCTGAAAGGAAAGGAATGAGATCTAGAGGGGAGAGAAGAGATTGAAAATGGGAGGTGTAAAGAAGAAGACGACTCTGGGAATCAACCTATTATACAATTCCAACTATAATCATTTATGTACAGAAAAGCCACCCTACTAAGCATCTAGCTTGTCCGGGGCAATAGAATATTGACAAATTATATAATATCTTAAAATATAAATCAGTGTTTTTGGCTTATAAAAATTGAATTGATACTTTTCTTCTGTCGTTGTCAGGAATGGGATGATTTTTGGAGATGGGAAAAGTGAGGGTGTATAGAAGTGGGGCTGCAAGAGGGCAACCACCATATGATCGCACATGGTTCCTTTCCCACTAGGATTAGTGGGCTCCTCACTTGTTTCTTCCCTCTTCTCTTGTAAATTCCATTCTCGACTCCAACTCTGCTAAATTTCCATGTCGATCTGATACCTGTGATGCGTCTTTCTTTTCGGTCCAATTCGATCAATTTGTGTGTCTCGATCATAATATTAATTATATGACAAAAACAACAACAATAATATTATAAAGCCCTTGTCCTAGGCTGACCTCGTTAGAGATTAGACGTACCTTTGGTGGCGATGGCAACGGCAATAAAGGGCAGCAAAAGGGTTCGCCAATGGCCAAACCGACATATATAGAGAAGAAAAGGAGTCATTATGTCCCAGATAATCGGCACCAATCGAGATTAATGAGATAAACCCAGTTGCTCTTTTAACTGCCGTTTAATTAATATTGAACCACATATACGAATTGAAATTATTAGGGAGAGCAAACAGAGATTTTTCCTTGTTGCTCACAAGCTAGTATACTCCTTATCAATCATAAGTTGGCACACCTGATCTAAATCTACAGATGGGAGGACCTACTGCTGCTGCTGCTGATGATGATTTAATGATCAAGTTGAATCTGCCCGTCTCTCTCCTCATAGTGGGTTCACTGCTCTCCTTCAACGTCATTCATAGGATTTCCCAAGCTAAATTCCAAAGTATGAGTTTCATTTGAAGTCACTTTCAACCATCTTACTTGAGTTCAAATTTTAGGGTTTAAACAATGGAGGTCCGAGTGATTCTACAGTTACAACATGTCATTACTGGAGTTTATAATAGTCATAAATATTAAAAATCACTAAAACTGCGAAAGAGAAGCAAATCACATAATGAGGATTTGAAAAGGAAGAAGTGACTGATATAAAAGGATCCAACATTTTATTATTGCAGGCATCCTAGATTATAATTGAGATGGGCAAGTTAAAGATATATATCTATATATATAGATACAGATACACGCATACACACGTTTGAACAAGAGAAACATTTTTCTAAATAATTTTAGTTACCTATATATAAATGATTCACATAGATCCTGATGAGTTATGACTAATACAAGAGATTGATTCACATAGATCCTGATGAGTAATGACTAATACGGTAGTAAATAAGGAGAAATAAAACACATATAGGTAAAAACTAATCAATAAGGTCTGCAATCTTCTTCACCATTTTAAAAAACTGGAATTATTTGTTCAAAACAATATTTAACTTTAAAAACTTAACTTGATTAGCCATGTAATGGAACTTGTTAATTTATCAAATCAAATGTTATTATTGTTTGAATTTTATGTGCAAGAGATATCACCTTAATTTCAACTAGCACATTAGGATGAGGATCAAACGCCTTGCAAGTGACAAAATGCTCAACGTCTATAGAACATATATAATAAACATCCTTGATTTCAAACAAACAAAGTCATTGGTACTTTCTAGCTTACATGTGCTAATTACTTCCAAACGATTATAGCTAGAATAACTTATTCAAAAAGTAATACATTGGTCGATGTAGATGAATTCTGTTAACTTATTCAAAAAGTAATACATTTGCCTATGGTTTGGATACACCAAAACTTTAGAATTAGATGCTTTAACCGACTCATAATTATTTTTAATGTTTTAGATAAGGAGGATGCACAAGCCTATGCTCTTTTTGTTAAGAGATTTTGGACCACTACTCTACTTAATGGCATGTCATGAGTTGGCAACACGTGCCAATGCCGTTCTCTATTTAAATCTCCTAATATATATATATATATATAGTAGTCGCGCGTATTTTGAATTAATAAATATATTTTTCCGAAAGTTAATCCATTAATAAGAATAAAAGATAATAAGGTTATGGATATAACCATAACGACCAATTACGCAGGGACTCGAGTAGCCTAAAATGAACTACATTACAAGCTACTTCAAGAGCCATCTTTCATACATGCTTTGAGTGAGTTTGACCCTAGCCATATTTGAGAGTCTGCAATGCACTACAATCTTGTGAAACACTTCCTCGTGAGTTTTTGTTTCATCTCTAAATAGTCATGCATTCTTCTTATATAGGTTGTAAACCATTAATGCAAAGCTAATATTTAGTAGCTTACAATCTACCTTATTTTTCATTTTCACTGTCGAGACCCATTCAATTACTCTTTTATAGTTTGTTGCATTGCAATTTATGTTTAGTCAATAAGTGATCTTGCTCCAAATTAGAATAGAGAAGTTGCACTCTACTGTTTAGTGTTCTCAATAAAAAGCTCTTGCAAGCCTTGGAGGAAAATAACAAGGATTTATTAGCTATCCATTGTGCTTGATCTACTTTATAGAAATATGGCTGACACGAAGGAGGATTATTCATGATTATACATATGCCCCTATTGGAATGAGAAAGCCATGTCCTCCAATTATTAGAAATGAACTCAAGTACCATTATATTTTGAGGAATTAAAGGTCTCATATTTTGAGGAATTAAAGGTCTTAAGTGCTAGAGTTCTCCTGGCTTGTATAAAGATCCTATGGATTGCCAATCATCATACCAAAATGACATCCTTCTTCCATCACCTTGATAGGTGTAAATTACATTTTGTTTTCTAGGCTTTAGAGTGTGTTTTTGTAAGTATTTTCTTATGTGATAATCATGTGTTTAAGACTTAGATTTATGTTCTTGTTAGTATTTTGTGTGTTTTTTTTATTGTTGTTGAATAGGCAAAATTGTGATCTTAATTGTATGATTTAGGTGAAGTTTAACGTGTTTGATGATAAGTGGAGATTCTTCATGTTAATATGTATAGTTTGGAGGCAGAGAAGACTCTTTTATTGATTAACTAGGTGCAAAGAGAGCAATGAGAATTAAAGTGAGCAAAGAGAGGGCATCTATTCACTCAGAACTAAGAAGTAATGAGAATTACATAACTAACTTAGAAAAACTAGGAGAAAGAAAAGCAAGAGAGAGGGAGAGAGAGGGAGAGAGAAGGTTTCCTAAAAATGTACTTTAGAATTCTCAGAATCAATAGCATCAAGGACTTCTTTTAAAATTTCTAGTGCTTTACTCGCCTTCTAAATAATACTATAAGACAAAACTATAGACTTAAAAATGGAAATTTTAGCAAGCAGAACTACAAATTGAGCACAACTATTTATACTCTAACTTACCGTTATATAAGTACATAAAGAATAGACTACAATGTGGACTATTTAGAAAATTTGAGACAAAAAAATTAAGCCAACAAGAGCCAAAAAGAGGGGATGAAGGCTTTAACTTTTGGCAACAAGGAGCATATCTTGTAAGCAACATTAGCAGTCAGAAATTTGTTTCATTTCATGCGCCAAATATTATTATGTCCAAAAATTTTGAATGATGGTAAAACTTAGCCTAGGGGTGTGATTGAACCCAAGTTTATTACATAAATTGGCTACACTTCTGCTATTCTTAATGTGCTTTTTGACTCTTAATTTATAAATTTTGGTGCTTTAATTAGTCCCTTATATGAGTCATACTTTATACAATTTGACAGTAGATTTGTAACAAGTTGACATTGAATCTGAGTAACATTGATACTGCAAGTTGTAATTTGATATTGTAGGGGAAAAGAGAGTCAAAAGCATAAAGGAAGTAGCACGCCGCGGCTTCAAGACTTCATGCCGCGGCGAGAAGAACCAAGGAAGCACGCCGCGGCTTCAAGACTTCATGCCGCGGCGAGAAGACCAAAGGAAGCAAGCCGCGGCACCTAATGCCATCTCGCGCGGCGCACAGACAAATACCCGGCTCTCATTGGGGAACATCTCTCACACTGTTTTGACCCGACCCGCGTCCATCATATATAAGCTTGCTATTTTTAGGTCAAGAGGGGGACAGACTTCGGAGAGCACTGTAGAGGCTGCGACAGACGATTAACCTTCCACCTTCATCATCATTTCCATCATCGCCGTTCGACAGCATCGTTTCATCGCCACCGCCAGTCATGCCAGCTACCATGGGTGATATCTGCACTGTACCAGTCGAGAGACAGACCGAAGTTATGGGCGGCTAAACCGCACTTCTTCTTGGAAATGAAGCAAAGGGCTTGAGTTTACAGAGCTTCAAAGGGGAGTAATCTTTAGTGTCGAAAGTT
>JAOSBP010000004.1:14242786-14260794 GCA_027563825.1 Erythroxylum mucronatum | reverse complement strand
CGAGCACAGAGGGGGCCCTGGTCTGGTAACCAATAATCCTGCCAAAGGGAAGTATCTCTCCCATCCCCAATACAAGCCACAATGAGGCCTCGACACCACTCTCAGCTCAACAGGATCTTCCGCCATACCCAGGAAGGGCGTGACGGAACCCGAATATGCTAAAAGGATCTACCCCGTAACAACACTGCGTGTACCCACTGAGTCCATGTAGAAGATCTGTCTGTGAATAGTCGCCACACATATTTAAGCGTGGCCGCCCTATTCCAGTCTCGGATCCGCTTAATGCCAAGGCCACCCTCTTGTCGTGGAAAACAGAGTGACGCCCAGGCCACCTTTGCCCCAGTGTGGGACAAGGAAGGACCCCTCCAGAGGAAAGCTGACAGAATACTCTCAATGCGGCGAGTGATACTAGCAGGCAGGAGAAACATACCCGACCAGTAGACCTGTATAGAGAAGAGTACCGAGCGAATAAGCTGCAGCCAGCCCACGTAGGTAAGAGAGGCTGAAGTCCATAGTCTAATCCGAGAAAGAATCCTCTCAACCAAAGGGAGACAATCCGCATGCCTCAGCCGTGTAGTTATAAGTGGGACACCCAAGTAACGAATCGGGAGGGCACCAATCTGAATCCCAAGGACACTCTATAGAGAGGAAACCTCCATCGCGGGAACCCCTGAAAAGAAGACTCGGCTCTTATCCGAGTTCATAGCTAACCCGGAAACCCTCTCAAAAACTGTCAAAGCCCGCCGGATGATCTCAAGAGAATTCGAATCTGCATGACTGAAAATCATCAGATCATCCGCAAAACAGAGATGGGTGAGAGAAAGCTACCGACATCGCCAATAATGGCCATAACCCGGAGATGCTGTGACCTCTCGCAGAATCCCATCGAGTCCCTCCATCGCCTGTACAAACAGATAAGGAGAGAGAGGATCCCCTTGCCGCACCCCCCGTGTAGCAGCAAAATAACCATGAAGGGAGCCATTAAGAGCAACAGAAAAATGTGCAGAACAGAGACATACCTCAATCCATCTGATCATGCTATCGGGAACGCCGATGGTCCTCAATCCCAGTAGGATGAACTCCCAGCTGACTGTGTCAAAAGCCTTACGAATATCAACCTTGATAGCACATCGTGGTGGTAAGCGATCGAGGTAATAATCGTGTATCAACTCCTGGGTAAGAAAAATAGCATCTGCAATCTGCCTGCCTGGGACAAACGCCATCTGAGCTCGCCCAATCACCTCTGGTAAAACAACTGTAAACCGATTTGCAATGACCTTTGAGATACACTTGTAAAGGACATTGCAGCAAGAGATCGGCCTAAAGTCACTCAAAGTCTGCGGACTCTCCACCTTGGGAACCAAAGTAAGGCGAGTAGAGTTCACCCAACGAGGCATAGCCGAGGTAGAGAAGAAATACCGCACCGCTGCTCTGAAGTCTGCTCCGATAATATCCCAACACCGCCGAAAGAAAAATGAGGTATAACCATCAGGTCCTGGAGCCTTATCCTCCGGAATGGAAAATAAGGTGTGGCGGATCTCCTCATCCGAAACTGGAGCAACCAGTGGCGGAACCATATCCTTTGTGATGCGGCGAGTGAAGAAACGAGTAGCATCAGCTGAAGGAGGCGAAAGGGGAGAGCAGAGAATACCCTAAAAATAATCAACCGCCATCTGCCCCAAGGCTCCCTGATCTGTGATAAACATGCCAGTCCCATCCTCCAATCCAAGTACTCGACCGCGGACCTGGCGATGGAGCAAGGATCTGTAGAAAAATCTAGTGTTCTGGTCCCCCAGAGCAAGCCACTGAATCCGGGATCGCTGGCGATAGAAGGACTCCTCATCCTGCAGCAAGCGGTAGTACTGCCGAGCTAGGTGACGCTCGACAAGACCAAGATCTGGTGAGTGCGGGGAAGCATCCAGGGCTGCCTGAGCGGAGGTCCACTGGGTCCGTGCCTCTCTAACCCTGGTGGAAATATGGCTGTAGTCCCGAAAATAGAAGGACTTCAGCTCTCGCTTGAGCAAACTTAATCTGTGAGTCAACCAGAACAACGGGTCACCACGCACTGGTGTAGTCCAAACCCTCCTAACAAGGTCGAAAAAATAGGGATGATCAGCCCAACATTTTAGAAACTTGAAAGGGGTGGGAGGACGATGTCGCGGGGAACCAAAGTGAACCACTAAAGAGCTGTGGTCGGAAATATCACGGGGCAGGACCTCGGTGAAAGTACTGGGCCAAAAGGTGAACCATGCGGAGTTACCAAAACTCCAATCCAAACGCCGGAGAATGGAATCCTGTCCCTCCCGACCGTTATGCCAAGTATATCGCAGGCCCCGGTAAGGTAGTCGGAGCAACTCAGCATCACGTAAACACTCCCCAAACTCATCCATATGGCAATACCACCTAATATCTCCGCTGACTCTGTCTAAATGACTCATAATGGCATTAAAATCGCCCAACACCAGCTATGGCATAGAAAGAAAGCGGGCGGCCTGACCCCAGAGAAAGTCCCAAAGCTCTCGCCTAGTACTCGGAGCCGTGGATCCATAGACTACTGTAAGGCCAAATACAGAACCCTCGCGCCGTCGAGTCACCTCACAACTGATACCCTGAAGAGTGGATGCCAAATGTCGTACCTCAAACAAACTGGGATCCCAACATAACAGAATGCGACATGCTACCTGGCCACTGGGGAAGCGATAGGTGAAGTTGGAATTTGAATCGAGCCAACAATCGAAGGAGAGATCGAAAGGGGGAAGCAACGAGCTGGGGAGCCGTAGGGGTCGGTATCACCGCCTGAAGCACTGGTAAAACGATAGGTGAAGCTGGAAGCTGAACCGGGTCGACCATCGGAGGTGCGACTGGAAGGGGTGCAGCGGCGGGCTGGGAGGCCATAGTGGCCGGGGCCACCGCGCTAGGTTCTGGTGAAGCAGGTAGCTCGGGGCCAAGGGGGGACAGGATGTGCAGGAGCCTGTGAAGGGGCGCAAGAGTGTCCAAAAACATGGCACGTGGAGCATCTTCGAGGTGTCCACTCGTACTCCACTCGAAGGCGAATCGGCAACGGGCTTAACTTGCAGCGAAAGGCAATCTCACGGATCGGCTTAGAATCAGCAGAAATCTCCACACATATCCGAGCAAAAGCGAGAAGGTGCGGTCGAAGGTATGCCTGTCAGCGAGAGGAGGCTGCCCGATCCTGTGACCGATGAGGCCGAGACTGCGCTCATTCTATAAAGAAAATGGCAACCCATATAAACAAACCCAAACCGGTATGCGGGAGACACGAGATTTGTCCTATGCAAAATGCGGGCTCCATTATTGAAGCACTATAGCTTTTCCGCCAAAAAGCCACAGGCCCCGCTCGAGAATAGATTGTGAGATTTACTCAGACTGAAAACGGAACAAAAAGAAACTCGTGCCCATGGAGACAACATCCTCAAGGCCAAGGGTCTGCCAAGCACGCTTAGCGAGAGTCTGCATGGTTGGGAAGGTCATGTTATGCCCCGGGAAAAATTCGACTAAGCAGCTAGTCCACTGGTGCAAACTCTCATCGATACATTCATCCGGAAGGTCAAACAAATCCTCCGGAGGCGGTCCCGCCATAAGCGGGAATCGAAATCCAGTGTTGGAATCCTTGCGGACATTGACTTTCTCCTCCCAGGAGAAGTCAGAAGATTTCTTACCAGTGTTCTTCCTAGATTTAGCATGCAAACTAGGAATTTGCAAGAGAGCACATTTAAAATTTATAGTACCTCCTCCTGGGGCTATTGAGGGAGGCTGGTGGGCCTGCAAGGTGGGCTGGAGTCCAAGAGCTCCTTCAAGTGCTGCTGGGCCAAGTGGCAAAGGGTGGTCATGGAGCCCATAAAGGGTTAAGGGGCCTGGGAGAATGGCGTTCTCTTGCAGCCTAGCAGAAGGGCCCAAGAATTGGCCCTGGTCCGTCAGCCCACCATGAAGGGGCTGCTGCGTGAGCCCACTAGGATGGGGTTGCTGCACACCCATCATCGTCGGCTCTGCATCTCCAAAGGGCGCCGGAGACTGATGAGGCGCCAGCAGATGCATGACCATCGGGGCGGCAGGTGGTGAGGGAAGCGGACATCCTAGCGCCAGCGGAAGGAGGGCGGCAGCATGAGGCAGTGACGATGGGCCAGCAGTGACAGCAGCGCCGACACCATCGATGGCGACAAAACCAGTGGCAGCCCCCGCAGAGTCGATCGAAAGGTGAGGTTGAGGTGGTGATATGCATGATGATCATATGGTATAAATCATTTTAGCTTGTAGGATCAGCCCCACATAACCTGATATATCTCTCCTCCCATATGTAATAAATCACTGCAGCAAAGCTTAGCTTGAATAGATTAGAGTCATTCTTGTTCTGCAGTTTTAATGTGCCAATTGATTACTCCAGGCTAGTCATTGAAGCTGCAATGCATTCTTAAAAGTTGTGTACTTCTGCTCCAAATCTATGATGAATATACACAATTGAAAATTAAATGATTGATGCTTCCCATGTTGAGTGAACAAATCTCAAAATGCATGCATGGAATATTGATCTTGCATCTTGATATTATCTTTTGTAGGGAGACGATTACCTATGGCAAACTATAAGATGAAAGAGTGGGTAAGGTTGATATTGTAATCCCACACCAAGCTAAACCATTGCACTTTAATGCTAGGAATTCCCATTAGGATGCTCTTGTAAGAATTGGTAGTGAATAACATGGATTTATCAGCAGATCATTGACTTATATCTAGCTTGGACGAATTTAGTGAATAGGTACGGAGGTTGTTAGTAATAACTTGAACATTTATGTTGGGATGAAAAGGCCATGACCATTGATTGTTGTTGATTAATTTCTAGACCTTGGTTTTAGGGTGAATTAGGGACATTAGAGTCTAAAACCAAAATGAAGTGTCCAAACCAAAATTAAGTGTCCCTATCGTCATTCATTATATGTTTCATAACCAATTGTATCCATTCTCTTGTGTTTAAAATATATTGAAGGGTCTAAGTCATACTAGAGTAGGTGTGAGATTCTAAAGATTATACACTTTTATGTGATACAACGTACACATTTGATTCAGTAAGTCCTTGTCACCACACAAGATGCATAATCTCTTTGTTAGTAGAATTTTACTCATGATTTTGATAGACGTGATGCCAAGCCCCTAATTGTTTGGATGTATAAATTGAAGAGCATTTAATTTTTGGAATTTTCCTATGGTTAATAGAGCCATCCTAAATAAAATCTCTCGACAACTTGTCAATGGCCTTCAAGGTTCCTTTGGGATGTGCAATGTGGGAACACCAATAAGTTGTTACATTACATAAGACAGAGATGACAAGTTAGAGCCTTTACCTACAATTGAGAAATTTGTTGCTCTAATTGTTCACATTTATGTTAATTGAGTCCATGAATGGTAGGTAGTTAAGGGCAAGGAGCTTTCAGGTAGTGATGGACACTTCTAGATACCTTCAAGGAAGATTGGCCTAAGTTATTACTAAGGAAATGGCCTTGTTTGCTATTCAGGGGTCAATACCAGCATAGATAAGAAGGAATTTCTAGCAAGATTGAGGGCCAAGCTAAAAGCTTGTTTGAAAGATGCCTAGGTTTCAAGTGGTAGATTGAATAAAGTTGAATTTATGTTGCACAATAGAAGTAGATCATTAGCACAGGAAAGCCAAATAACTTGATTTTACTGCACTTGTAATGAAACATAAAGCTTGGATTCCTAGAAATGTCAGAGCTTATCATGCTGGTGAGTACTACCATTCCTATAAAAAAGAGGTAAGGGGATAGTAGGTCCTTTTATTTGAGCTCTCGAGCTGTCTTGAAGACCATGGTTGGTTCCCCATTTACTATGATAGCAAAAGAAGGTGATGTGATGTGTTCTTTTATCCAATTTATAAATCTAGGTGGAAAAACTCTAGCCTATAAAGCATGTAAAATGAAGCACTAATTAATTGTCATAAGTCTTACCAAATCTATTTTAAGAAGACAACTTTTGACAAATTTGTTGGATTTATATCCTTTGAAAATATGATTTTAGGAATTAGGCAAATATATGTCCTGTTCCATTTTATGAGAACCATGTTGCTATGAACAAATTTCTTAGCTATCTTTATGATCATACCTCCTATAATGTCTTACGTTTGTTAGAAAAATCTTCCATTAAATCAATAGGGTCTGCTGCCTTATCAAGGTGAATGGAAAACAATATGAATTTGATCTCCTCTTTAGTGATATATTTAACAAGATCATGAGGGAGTTATGGAGAAAATGAACTAAGTGAATTCAAAATTCCCTCTTAACATATAAATCGTGACATTGTTTGTGCCTAATAGTGTTTTAGTCATCATATGTCAGCTCCGTAAGCTTGTCTTGTTTAGTTACCTTATTGCATCCTTCATCTAGTAGAAAAGCTATTTGATAAGTGTTCCTTCTAGCCTGGATCAAATTAAAAATAGTACTTAGGTCATCTTTCCCCATCCTTAAGCCATAACATTCTCGATTTTTGCCTTAGTTAAGAATTGATGCATCAAGAGATGAATTGTACTTAGAAATTAGTAAGGATTCTTGAAGCTTTAGAAGAGGATCACCGGGTCTAGTCATGGCTATCTTTTGGTAAGAGATTAATGCATTAAGGGAGCATTGCCAAATGCTCCTCCACCTACATGGGATTAGAATGCTTTCTAAGCAAGACTTTTGGATTGTGCTTAACATCCTTTATCTTTTGAAAGCACTTGAAAGCTTGAGATCCCTTAATATTATATCTAATATCACTATACATTGCATCCCTGAAGCTTGGACGATTCAAGAGGTAATTGAAAAAATTGAAAGGTGTTTTCTTTTCGAAAGTGTTATGATTCGTGTTGAATGTATTAGAAAATAAAACCTAACTCTGTACAACTAAATTTATAATAGTGGCAAGTAGGGATCGTATCCACAACGAATTTATGTGTAGCTCTTGTAATGAAAGAAATCAGTGTTTAGGAAATAGGGGATTTGGTTGGTTTCAAATAACAAAATAAAGTAAAATTGAACTACTAAAGGCAATTTAAATCAAATAGTGAGAAAATGATAAAATTGATGAATGAGTTTGGAATCTAGTTATTGGTTCAATCTCAACCTACCCATAAATAAACACACTTAATCATCTTATTGATCTCATACCTTTTTTAGAAACTATTAATCATAGGTTAACAATAAGCTCTGTTAACTTTAGTTTTCCCTTTAAGTCGTGTTAATTAAAAAAAGCTCTTTGATTAAACCTAGCTATTAAACAACCTAGAATAAGTTCTCCAAATTTAATAGGAAAGCCACATTACAAACTAGGAAAACAAATTAATCTAGCTATTAAACAACCTAGAACAAGTTCTCCTAATTTAATAGGAAAGCTACATTACAAAATAGGAAAACAAATTAATCTAGGAAACAACTATACAAACTCGACTGATTTAACCTATGTTATGCTATTCCTAATGATTCATCACCATTAGTTTACCACAAATGAATTGAAAATACAACTATTACATAATGTATTAAAGATTCTACCAATGAGTTCATATATAAACAATCTATTGAGAATGAGAATAATAATTATTCATACATAAATACCTAAAAAAATAAGCAAAGAATAGCATAATCAATCTCTAAAGAGAGAAGATCAATAATACACAATGAAGAGATGCCAATATGTGTTCTTTGACTTTGATTTCCCCTCTGAACCGAAAGAAGGAAGATTAGCTCTCTATAAATCCCAAAGAATTTAGGGTTCTGCTGCCCTTCATGTTCCAAAAAAGATTCACCACTTCTTTGGCTACTCTCACGTCTATTTATATGATAAACTAAGTTTATGGGGAGATGCACAGTTTGATGCACAGTTGTGCCAACCATGCATCACCAAAATATGCCACATTTTGCATTATCGTGCATCTTGTAGGTCATCCGAGTTCTTCATTTTATTGGATTCTCTTTCCTCATCTTCACCCTAATCCTTCTTCTTCTTGTTCCACAAATACAAATGAGTTTGAACATCAAGAGAATGGCTTAAGGAATGTGCTTTTAACTCATTTCAGCTCATATGCTTCCAACTTACCTAAAAGCAAATGGGAATCAAAATGAGTATCTTAAGCAATTTATAATGTTAATCGCTAAGTATCAATGAGTGAATATATAAACAATTAAACTCACTTCAAGCTTCACCACACTTAGCTTTTGACCGTGCTCAGGCAAAACAATAAAATCAAAGTCACAAACTAAAACATTTTCACATGTTCCAAATTTCCTTTGAATAGATATTCATAAGAAAAGAGGAATAACTTTCAAAACCAAAGTAACAACTCAACATTAAATTCCTTTACTCATGATCAATAAAAAATCATTTCCTTTTGAAATAGAGCAATCTAGGAGTAGACTTTGAAAAAATATGTTTAAGAATAAGATAGAACTATAGGCACACTCAAACACCATTCATGATCAAGACATTGCATGACTTTACATATCATTTCAATTCTCCAGCACTAAGATTTACATGCATAATTATGAATCAAAGGACGTTTTTAAGGTTGCAATGTAGGCAAAGGTTAAGGTGAGATGTATTCAGATAATGTAGCACAAAAGTCATGAAAACTAGTGAAGCAGGAAAAACACTCAATGTAACATCAAGGTAAAAACTAACACTCACTTAAAACTGGGTGCCATCAGCTATAATGAATGCAAAAACTCTATTACACAGCTTAGATTCGAGCTCTCACACCATAAACCACATGAAGTATAAGGAATTAGCAGAAATCACTTATAAAAATTGATGATAAACTATACATTGTAACTATAAGGAGTGACCCTTCAAAACAACATATCCCTTATTTACATCATAATCAGATCACCCTTTCCATACAACCTTCGGAGGAAAGAATAATATGAAAAAATTGCAAAATAAATGAATTTCTTCCTTGATAATTTTACTTAAAATCATTTTTTCTTTTCTTTTTTTCTTTGTTCTTTCTTTTTTCCAATAAAAACTAAAAGAAATTACATTAACAATGGAATTCATTGATAACACATAAAGTGGAATTACATAAATTATAACTAACCCACTTATATGCATACATCTACACTTATACTCTTATGCATCCATAATCATCAACAATCGAGAAAATTTCCAATAGCTTTAAGGCTTGGGTAGAAATTTGGTTACGTTAAAAGCACGTAATGTGGTTAGTACAAAAAGAAAAGGTAAATAAAGCTTACGGGGGCTTATCAAAAGGAAAAATCATATCGATTGGTAGCTATTCGGTTAATGTAACTTGTGAAACAAAGAATGCCTATATCATTATCATATTAATAGATGTCATAAAAATGTGCTCTCAAATAAAAAATCAAAGCAAAGTCAGGATATACATGTTATGAATGTCACATATAAATAAAAGACAATGAGATTGATATGGATGTGTCAATCTATAAAGGCTCAAATTGTCACTAGCTTGTGTCTCCCTACTAGTCACTATTTTTCTAAAGATAATGTATGTTGACCAATCACAAGAGTAGAAGTACATGCTCAAGTTTTCATGAATTTTGCTAATTAATTCACTCTCTAAGTGTGACTATATAGTCCTAGAAGCAATAGAAATAGAGAAATTGTTTGTTTGTTTTAATTTGATTCTCTCTCTCTTTTTGATACTTATAAACACGTAAGAAACAAACAAACTTAAAAAAACACATGCATATACAAAACAAAAAAATTAAAATTACACTTAATAATCCTCATTCTCACACTTAAAACTTACATTGTTCCCAATGTAACCCTAATTGTAAGAAATGAAGCATTCAACAAAACAACAAATGAGAAACTGTAAATGAAAAGAAACAAACTTCCTTTGGATTAGCTCCCAAGCTGCACCTTTGCTTATGGTTGTTGGCTAGACTTATGCTTTCCTCCTCATGTGGCAAAATTATGGTTTATTGGTGTCTCAAATTTTGCCTTTTCCACTTGAGGTTCTTCAAGATAGGGCCTGAGTTAGTGACCACTCATATTCAATGTCTTCCCTATCTTTAAACTCTTAATCTCTACTAAGTCCCTGCACTCTTGGAAAATCTCTAATATCTCTTCACCCTTTTCCTTGTTCAATTTCTTTAAGCTGCTAGGTAAAGGTGAATGGTTAGTCTTAACAATAATTAGGGACTTAATGTTCATCTTTATGTTAAATGATATATCCTTTTCTCCTTTGACCTCCTTCTTAATTTCTTCTTCACTAGTAATCCTTTGAGTAGTGCTCTCAAGATTCTCAATCTCCTCTCCACTCCTTAAGGTTACCGCACTAACATTCTTTGGATTCGCCTCGAGTTAAGATGATTGCTTCTCTCTGCTTTGTGATTCTAGGCAATTGATAGCTACCATGATATGACCCATCTTACTTAACAAGTTCTGGATTCTAGACCTTGCATCTTGTTGGATTTGTTTAACATCTTGTTGAAATTGCGGAGTATTAGTAGCAAAGGACTAACTAAATCTTCCAGAGATGTACCTGAGTTGGAATAAGAGGCATCTGGTCTATCTAGGAATTGTTGTATACCTGCAGCTTATCTAGGAAGTAGTTTTGCTGGCTATCCCCTTTATAACTAAGGTTGAGGTGATATCTGCAACTTGAGTTATAGGATTGAGAATATAGGTTATGGCAAAATTTTCACTACTAGCATTAACATACTCCCTTCGTAGTGTCCCTTCTATACACAAACACTAACAAACATGAAAAGATCAAGAAATAACTAAAAATAATTATAAACAAATATATACAAAACATTAATTGAAATAAAAAACAAAAACCAAAGCACCACACTCCCCAAAAATAATGCCAAAATTCTTGATGCATGTCAAATGCACTAGAAAATAAAACCTAAATCTGCACAACTAAATTTATAGTAGTGGTGGGTAGGGATCATATCCACAGGGAATGTACATGTAGCTTTTGCAATGAATGGAATTGGTGTTTAGGAAATGGGGGGTTTGGTTTGGTTTCGAATAATAAAATAAAGTAAAATTGAACTACTAAAAGCAATTTAAATCAAACAGTGAGAAAATGATAAAATTGATAAATTAGTTTGGAATTTGGTTCCTAGTTTAAACTTAGCCTTCATACAAATAAGTACACTTAATCGTGTTGTTGATCTCACACCTCTCTTAGAAACTATTAATCATAGGTTAACAATAAGCTTTGTTAATCCCGATTTTCCCTTAAATCGTGTTTAATCAAAATAAGCTCTTTGACTAAACCTAGCTATCAAACAACATAGAATAAGCTCTCTAGATTTAATAGGACAACCACATTACAAACTAGGAAACCAGATTGATCTAGGCAATAACCATACAAACTCGACTCATTTAACCTATATTATGCTATTCCTAATGATTCATCACCATTAGTTTACCACAAATGAATTGAAAATACAACTGTTATGTATTGTATTAGAGATTCTGACAATAGGTTCATACTTAAACAATCTACTGAGAATGAAAATTTTAATCATTCATACATGAATACCCAAAACAATAAAATAAGAATAACATAAACAATCTCTAAATGCACAATGAAGAGACACTAATATATGTTATTCGACTTCGATTTCCCCTCCAAACTATAAGAAGGAAGATTAGCCCTCCATAAATCCCAAAGAAGTCAAGAGTTATGTCACCCTTCGTGTTCCAAAAAAGATTCACCATTTTTTTGGCTCCTTACACGTCTATTTATATGAAAAACTAGGTTTTCGGGGAGATGCACGGTTTGATGCACGGATGTGGATGACCAAAATATGCCACATTTAAGATTATGCATGACCGTGCAAGTAGATGCACATGTGTATAGGTTCCTAAAGAACTTTAGATTATTTACCCTAAGTTCCTAGTTAAGCTTTGTAGCTCACTGAGTTTAAAGTTTGGCCATTTATTACCTCCCATTACCTCATTAGAGTTGAGAGTGCAGTTAAAGTCCCCTAAGATGGTCCATGGATAGGTGATTTTTAGGTTTAACCTTATTAGGTCCTCTTATAGTTGTTGCCTTTAGAACTCCATATTTGAAGCATAAACTACATTAAGATAGATAAAGTATAATTTTTCTAGATATTAGTGATCTCATAGTGCAATAGTTGCTTAGTATTTGACTATTTATGCAACATAAACTTGGACTGATCAAAACATATAATAAGTCATTCGTTTGTGTGGGCATTAGATTAGTCAAAATTATCCAATTTTGATATAAAAACTAAAGACATGGTCTTTTTTTTATTTTGGTTTTTTGCAAAACTAATAAAATTATGCTTATTAAGAGACATCATGTTGTTAATAACAGTTGTTTCCAAATAAGGATCTACATTAAGAGTTGTTTTCACCAAGTGATTGACTGTTTCTAAGTGTGTTAATTATGAATTATTGCAAGTGCATGGTATAACTGTAGCTAGTACCGAAAAATATGAGTCAATCCTACTAGGATAGTGAATACCAATAGTTACTGTTATTCTATTATCTAGTCTATAAATTGCTTGTGATTTTTAATTAAAAAAATAAAGCTTACAAAATAAAATAAACAAGCAGCAAGATTTAATCAGAGAATTAAAGGAAACTCTTAGTAAATTATCGATATCAGGAAATTAGTATATAGGTTTCAAATCCCACTAAACCCTTAATAGATTGATCTTTTATTATGCAATTGTCTTTTTGATTTATTTGACCGTGAAGACTTCTATGGTATGCTAATAGCTGATCTTGAGTCTATTATCAACCAATCATAAAGTTTTCAAGTGAATTACTTAGGTTAAAGTTTATAGGACTTTACCAAATTGTGAATCCCTCTATTAGGTTTGAACCTAATTCGAAAGATTTATGTCATCCTATCTCTAAGGTTTCAATAAACTCCTTCCAATTTCAATAAATCTATTCATAAACAAGATTTCTTAATTTCTATGTATGAAATCATATTATGATCTAATATTCCGAATATATTAGAACATAAATAAAACATGTAATCAGATCACAATATATCAATAAACCAATTCCATTATTAAAAGAATCAAATCATGTCAAAGTATCAACATAAGGTTCATCTAACCTAAATACTAACAATATGTTTAGTTACACATTATTGAACACGAAATCGAACATGCACAGAAAGAAAAAAATTGAATACAATGGAATCATAATTCTAAATCTTCCTGGTTGTCTTTTATCGAGTATTTTTGTGATATATATGGTTGATTGTTGAGCAAGTTTTAATCTTATAAAACCCTCAATATACCACAAGTGCACGAGGTTTGACTGTAGTATATGAGGTGTTGATCCCTCAAGGAGTTAGTGAACTAATCTAATTCTAAGTTATCTAAGGCCTAAAAGGATTATTAAAATGAAAATAAAAACTAAACAAAAAAGTAAACAATTGGATATGTATTGCTTACAAATGAATGCGTAAAATTAACACTAGAGAAGTCATTGGGTTAGGCCAGACCCGACCCAGGTTCCTCCTGGCTTAGCCCGACAGGCCGTGATAGGTCGGCCTGTGACTTGGCCCACCATATATATATTTTTAAGAAAAACATCAAACATGATGTTGTTTTGGAAGTAACAATCAGGCCACATTGTGGCCTAGTCAACCCGAGCCAAAATTAGATCGGGCCCTTTTTGACATTCGTAATTAACACAAGAAACCAAAATTGAGCACCACCAAATGACAATTGGAATTCTTGGTTGATAAACAAATTATGGGAGAGGGTATTTATCCTATCATTAATACTATCTTAGTCACTTTTATGTTAATGTGGTGTCGGTTCTAGACTATTGAAAGGTGGATTACCCTCTCTCAAGTTATAATCACTAAGCCTTAATTAATTTGCGCTATCGAGCATGTAATCTCTTGATTAACAATTAGCCCACAACCTAATTAGATCTTAAGCATTCTATTAAAATATTGGGTCCTCACATGAGATCTCTCTCCATAGAATTACCGAATTGATTATTTACACAGTTTATTAGGTCATTTAACTCTAATTAACCAACCCAATCATTTTGTATTTGGTTTACTCTCTCGATCTATTAATGAAGCATGCAATTACAACAAATAATCACAACACCCAAGTGCATTAACATAAAAACAACTAGATTAATATTAAATCAAGAACAAATCCTTAAAGAAAACTTAGAACATCCTTAACCCAAGATTCGTCATCATCAATCCCATCTCATACATCAAACACATGAAATAAAAGATGGACAGAAAGAAAGTAACTTGGAGGATTGGAGGTTGAAGCAGCTGAAACTCCACCTTCTTTCTCATCTTCTCTCTCTTCCTTTTTCCTCTTCCTTGGATCTTTCCTAATGTATCAAAATAGAGGCACAAAAATTAAGGTTCTTCTCTATAGTCTTTTATATTTAGGCTAAAAACGAGGTTTTACTCGGGCCTAAAAAGTCAAAATAACCTCTCAAAGTTGAGTTTTAGATACCGATCTGTGTTTGTTATTGTGAAGGCCATGATTTTGTCACGATCATGGCCTATGAGCCACGATCGTGGCCCTGGATCCTCCGCGGGGCTTCCTTCAAATCTGTTTTGTTCTTCGATATATGATCTCAAACACTAACAAACACATCAAGGAACCTCAAATACATAAAATTAAAGCTCAATAGCATGTTTTAATCTATATAACACTCAAAACACACATATCTAAACAATTAACACAATTCTAAACCTAAACATACATGAATCAATTAACTAACCACTAAAAGCATACAAAAATGCCTATTAAAATATCATGCAACCTATAACTGTCATTGATATTGTATTCTGATTTATCTTTTGATGAATTCTTTGTATTTTTTGCTCCTCTTAACCAAAATCGTCCCTTAAGAATAATCATCACGTCTAGAATTGCTTCTTAATGTCTTTTATATTAAATTCTAGGGTATCCAATGCCTGGTTTGATGCATGATCATGCATCAAACTGTGGATAACCAAATTCTTTCGAAATCATGAAACTGCACAGCCTGGGAGATATGTATGGCTAGATGCATGGCCATGCATCCCTTTTGTACATCGCATCTTTGTTTTATGTTGTGTTTTCTTCTGAATTCTTCTATTTTAAGTTCATGAAGGAAATTATACTTTGTAAACACATTTGGAACAAATTAATACCAAATATACGATAAAGTATAAAATATCAAGCAAAATACATCAAATATGAGTTATAAATATGATCATTTATACACCTATCGCTTATTCATTTCCTCTTAGATTTACTATTTGTCTTAACCATATTGTTACTTTTAAGGGGTGGTGATAAGGCCTACTACTACACCATGTTTTCCATAGAAGAAGATATGCCTTCCCCTTATTGAAGAGGTTGAGTTAAAGATGTTTCTTTTATTATGGGAGTTTGCAAGCTTGGGGAAAAAAATGCTTGGTTCCTCAATTGTGGCCTTTCCCTTCTCCTTTTCTTAAGGGATCACTTCCTTGTCCCTAGTATTGTGTGTTGTGTTGAGTTACTAAGGGGATATACTTATTGTTTTTGTCAACTTTTTCACCAATATCACATTGAGTGTTTACTTAGGATTTGACCTCTTCTATGTTTTTAAGGACCTAGACCTACTTCTGGTCTTTGGACTTAAGTCTCTCCATATAAGTAACCTTGATAGCATCCTCCTTAAGTGTACTGTCTGCCTTAAGCTTCATTATTCTCACTAATTTTGGAAGCTTAATGCTAAGGTCCATATTTATGAAAATATGAGTATAGCCTATCCTTTTGAGCTTGGTGGTGTTTTCATCTAACCCTACTAGTTTCCCAAGCTTAATAGCTATATAACTAAGACCTTCAAAGGACTAATATTCAAAGTGTACTCTATGAAAGTTACCATAAGAGTATAGTTTCCAATATGGATATATCAAATTTGACTCTCAAGGACCATTTCTTAACAAGTAAGGCATGCCTTTGAATGTGCCAAGATCCCAAGTATATAGTTTTTTTTATGCTTTCTTTATAGAGGAGAACTTGAAAATAAAAATTTCATCCTCATTCACCATTGTACTATCGACTCCCATATGCTTCGAAGCATTGTTTAACCATCTCTAAACCATAGGAAAAGCTAGGTGGTTCTCTAGGAAAAAAATCAACCATTAATGTAATCCACTTTTTGCCTCCCATTGAAGTACCTCCATTAGAGGGGACACTGGTTCATCTATACACGAAGGTGTAATATACCTCAAGATACCAAAGTTATTGGGATCTTTAAGAACTTAGCTCCATGTCATCTTGGTTGAGCCCTTAGTTCCAGGAGAACCCTTTTGCCCTGTGGGGAGTGTCTTGAGGTGGCTTAGAACTGTGGGGGAGGGGGGGGGAGTCTTGCAAGGAGGTGATCTTCAGATGTTGGTAGTAGTTGCTAAGATGAGATGTGATATCCCGTCTATTAAATTGTTGAAGGATCCAAAGTGTTAGACTATTGAGTCACATAAGTGACATTATATAGAATGAATTTGGACATTTGTGATATAATTTTATGATTTTATTCATATGCATAATATTAGCATACACACATGAATTGTGATTTAGACAAATTACACTCAATTGACATATTTCGAGGTATGAAATTAAAGTGAATGTAACATGAATGTGTATTTCCAATGTCATGTACTTTGGATTACCAATGACAAGAATCGATGGACTATAATTGGTAACTTGGAATTTATTGTTACAATTGAGAAATTGATGAATTAAAATGTACATTTAGTCTAGGTAAAATGCCAAGTGGCAAGACAAGTGGTTACATGGAAAATTAGGATGACTAAGCCTATAATTGAGTGACATTTGGCATACATAATTGAGTGACATTTGGCATAAAGATTAATTGACAAATGGAATTGATCATTGAGTGACAAATGGACTAGTAACTAGGTGACATTGGCAGCTTATGGAGTGGAAAATGGCTTACATGCTTAGGGATATATGTCATGGTAATAAGGTGACACTTAGCTCCTAATGTGTCAAGTTTCTGCAAGAGTAGTTCAACTTTGTCCATTTTTCTCTTTTCTATTACTCTCACCTCCGAAACCCTCATAGGTTCTGCATCTTGCCTCCATTTTGTTCATAGTAACTCAAGATCCACATAAAAATCTGCTCAAAGATAGCCATAATATGCTCAAAGGTAGCTATCATCATTTTGCCTTGCTGAAAACCAACCTATTGATACCTTAAATTGGTGATGATTTTTCATGCATAGGTTAACTTGATGAATTAAGCCAAAATTTGAGCTAGACAAGTAATTAAAAGATTGTTCTTTATGGCATGTTATAATAGAGAGTTTCTGATGATTGAATTGGGATGGATTGTATATGATATTGATGATGAAGTGTGCTGGAAATTGATACAAGAATTTGGATACTTTTCTATCTTGTTCTTGATGTATATAAATTGCGGATTATATACATTGTCTTGTGGATGAATTAGATTGAAATTTGAAATACAATAATGGTGAATTTATGCTAAAGAAAAAGTGCTAGTGTTGTATTTTTGAAATGGGAAAGTACTAGGACTACATGAATGATAGTGAATGAAAGTTGTTTTGATTTTTGATGCATGAAAGACAATAGTTTATAAGCTATCATTTGAATGATTTTAAGTTAGAATTAGAGATGAATTTGATAAGGAAATTGAAGTTTAATTAAGGTATAAATGAGATATAACTCATAGACTATGATGAAGATGTATGAATTTGGTATGAAGGTGAGAAAAGTTGGAAAAAAATTTGAAGGAAAAGGTGTTGAACCTTCGGTTCACTCATCCCACGATCATGGGAGCTACATAAGTTCCTTCCCACAATTTTAGGCAATGCTTTGAAGTGAAAAAATGTGTTTTGGGTGATGTTAAACCATATAAGGGTAAGTTTCTTTACTTTGGTGCATTAGTACATGATTGGGGCTTAAAATGAACCTAGAAAGTTGCTTGATTAAGTGATTAAGTGTTTGATAAGTTTAAGCTGTTAAT
>JAOSBP010000004.1:14193054-14217347 GCA_027563825.1 Erythroxylum mucronatum | reverse complement strand
TTTAAACTTAAGTGTCTTGCCAAAAATATCCTTAAACATTCTAACATAACACTTTCTAGAAGAAAATATCCTCCATTGTCTTAAGTTTCTAATGCCATCGAAACCATTCAATTTGGTTCAGTGATTCAAAAGATATACTTCAAACATTTTTTGACTGTTCTTGTCCAAAATAGTATACTATGCACAACTTCCATCCAAAACTTGAAAGTCCTAAGAACTAAATCACAATTCACTTCTTTTAGATACTTCGTAGCTCTATGTCTCTAGTTTACCACAAATCAGAAATCATCTCATTTGGATTCCTACAGATCGAGATGTCATCAAAACACTGAAGTATGTTCAGTGAGATAACACCAGTTTAGATCCTTTAAGAGCACACTCACTGGACCCATCCCACTCTTTTCACTCAATCTTTCTTACTTCATTTTAGATAGCTTTGTTTTTTTTTTTGAGACGTAAAGAAATGTCTTAGGAATCCAATGGTTCAAGAATCAAGTCATTTGGAGGTCTAGGGAAGAAGTTATGGTCAAAAGAAGCAACCATGTTTATGACCTCAACCATACTGAACCTGTTTCGGGAAAACAACCATAACTTTCTGTAAAAATTTCTGATTGAGGTTTTCTTTAGATGGTTCGAAAGAAGACTTCAAGAGAGACAACTCTTATGAAGACGTCGAAGGCAAATTCTTTCTTCGGAGGAGTCAAAAATAGAATAGACTTTATGATATCATTTTGAGAAGAAGATGACATCATCAAAGGATACAAGGTTGAGAAAATTGCCATAACTTTCCCTACAGATATCAGATTAAAGTGTTCTTTATATGGTTGGAAAGAAGAATTCAATAGCTACAACTTTCAAGGTGACCTTAAAGACCAATTCGATCATCTAGAGGGTAAAATTTGGACTAGAAGATATTCTGGACAAAATGAGACGATGTTGACGTCATAAGACGAATGCTGACGTCATACTGAGACGAAGCAAAATGAGACAGTCAAACTGAGATGCAAAAAGTCAAACTAAGACTATGATAACGTCATGAGATGAATGCTGATGTCATACTGAGACAGAAGTAAAACTAAGACAGAACAATAAAAAGGGCATAACTTTCAGCTCAGATGTCCAAAATTTTCATGCTATATACTGTTGGAAAGATAAAAAAAGGATCTACAACTTTCTATAGGCAACTTTGCTCAAATCTATTTGTATCAATCCCAAATTTTCCCCTAAAGTCCTAAAACAAATTTTCCAGTCATGCACCAACATACTGCACCCAATTCTTAACTTCATGACAACTTTTGAGATTCTTAGAGACAGAATTTAAATTCGATGTCTTCATAAGAAATGTAGCCATATATCTCTAGTTTAATCTAAATAAAGAATCATCTCGTTTGGATGACTAGAGAAAATGTTGTGGCTAAAAGACTGAAGCATACTCAGTCAACATTTTCCAGATTACTACCAATCTGGTTTCTAAATCTTTCCTTATCACAACTCATACCAAGATTACTCTTTCTACTCCTTCTACTCCTCATTTTCAATAAAATCACATTTAACATCAATTATACCCAGAAGTTGTCAATGAATGCATATACCACTTTTTATGCTAAAACATTCAATATTTTGTGCATATATGTTAACATGATGCATGAGCAAGAAAATGCATTTCCTTCATCACTCTTTGAGCTCCCATATATTGAAAATTTGGGTCTTAACCCTTAATATAGGGACGGGATGTTACACATAGGGTGGTGATTGGGTACAACTTGAGGTATTCGAAGGTAATTGAGTAGTCAATAAAGGATTCGCCACTCCTAATAGGAGGAGATGATACCCACAACCTCTTGTTGGGGTTATTACATAGGAATCTTTGGCTAGAGTGGCAATGTCATGAAGATAGTCTTCAGTGACATATCCAATTGAGTATGTGACGTTGTCAGTCTAGTGAGAGTTGACACTTTAACCAAACTTTGAACCAAGTGGGTATAGAATGGTGAAAGGATGAATTGCATGGGAACATTATCTATGGAAGGGTTCGTAGTCAAATCATTGACTTGTTGGTCAATTAGAGGTCATGATGTGTTGCTAGATACCGCTAATAACCGAGAGCCTAATAGGTCACATGCATTAGAGATGCGAAGAATGAGTAAAATGGTTTTGGATGGGGATCCAAGATATGAGAGATGTATGACTAAGCTACAAAAGTGTGGTAGTTTAGGGTCATTTGATTGTGAATCATATGAAACATGTGAATCTTGCTTATTAGGTAAGATGACAAAATTACCCTCTAAAGAAGGGGTGAATGTTTTCATGCTAAATTAAGTGGGATTAAAAAGTCACTTAATCCCCACTAATTCTCCATTGATGTTGGGGTTAGAGGGAGGCCAAAGGGTGTCAAAGACACTCCATTTTCGTGCAAAAGTTGTAAGAAAACAAAGTGCCTTTTTGTGAATTGTTCACCATCTTCTAAAATACTCTTTCAAAGAACACACCACAAAGCTAGCAATTTATGTGTGTTCTAGCCATTCTTCCTAAGAGGTTTCAAGCTTTGCTCTTCATGTGGATATCATTAGAGACATCCTCCTTTGGTCGTTGTGGTTTACGACAACCCAAAGAGGTGAAGACAACAAAGAACGAAGGAGATTGTAAGGTACACATCTTATGTTCATGTTTTGTTTTACTACATCTAATGGCACATGTTTGATTATATATTTTCTGGGTTTCATTTTATTTTCTACTACGTGTTCTGATAGTTGATGTATGTGATGCATGATCGAAACCCAACAGTGTTATCAGAGCCATCTTGTGCCTATTAGATGTAGTTTCTATTACATGTGCAATATGATTGCATGGTTGTGACAACTGTGGTTCTGTTCCTAGAAAATTTGAAATTAAATTATGAAATTCTTTTTCATGGTGTTCTTTCACTGATCTGCTCATGAGATGTTAGTAGATGGTTTTAGTGATTGAAGTATTTATTGTCTAATTTCTAATAATATGCTGGAAAATTGTTTTCTGCTAAACATATGTTGTTGGTTAGCTAAACTGATGAGGTTTAACATTTTTTTTCGTGAAATTTGATTCTGGAAATTTTATTTAAACATATTAAGAATGTGTTTAATCCTATAGATTTTTTCCAGAATTAATTAAAATTTTTTAATTGAATTTTCAGACAGTAAACAAATTTGGTCTATTTCGATGAAATTGATGGAACTGTTCTGTTTGATAATTTTGTGTGTGTATGTTTCAGTTCCAAAACCTTAAGAATATTTTTATGTGATAAAAATGTATTATTTTGATCAATGAAGCATGCAAAATTATTTTTCTCGAATTAAGATTTTCGGAGACAAATTTAGATGTCAAATTTGTCGTTTTTAGTATCTTAATGGTGTTTCAGTTATCTTGATAATTTTTTTGTGATTCCAAAATTATTTTGATGAACTTGAAACAAACTGGAGATGCATGATATGATGATTTAATGTTATGAAAATTTTGGAAATTAATTTTGAACTAATTTAAGTATAGCATTATTTTCTAGTAAGACTAGAAATTGGTATGTGACAAAATTAAAATGTTTAATTTTGACATCAAATAATCAATTTTTAGGTGAATTAATCTCGAATTAATTTATGGAATTAAGAGTTTAATTTAACTTTATTAATATTAAATTCTAAACCGAAATGAAATACAAGATTAAATTTAGCCAAGATTACACTTACAAAGAAATTCAAGTCAAAAGTTGAATCATCTTCCAAAATGTGGGGAAGTTTGGAAGTGTATATGCGATGTACATGCATTAAGAGTTGATAGCCCAATGTGTGTGCACACATTAACAGTTGATAGCACTAGATTCGATAGTTGCATTATATGACTGATACCTACTGATTGACCTAGGGTGGTTTATTGGGCAATCCCAAGGTCATTCCTAGAGATATTAGATATCGACTCACTAAGAGAACTTCTATACAAGTTCTCTCGGATTCATATTGAGGGTTATGGATTCGCGAGAAAATAGTGGGAGCCATACTGCATGTTATTAAAGTCTTAATTGACATGCATTTACATACATTCTAACACCATTTCTCTCTTTGACATTAGGTTGCAAGAATTGACACCAAGATCACTAGTGTGAACCTACGCTTACTTATGGAAGCCAATAAGTTGACTAGACCCAACTTCCTTGACTGGCTTAGGAACCTGAGAATTCTCAATTTGGAAAAACTAGGCTACATCTTATAAAAATCACTTCCTGATCCCCCTACTGCTGATGCTTAGTGATCAGAAGGCATATAGAAAGCATTTTGATGATAGTGAGATGGCTAGCTGCATAACGTTCGCCACTATGTCACTGGAATTACAAAAGCAACATGAGGTTATGGATGCTTATACTATAGTCTATCATCTAAGGGAGTTGTTTGATGAGCAAGCTAAGTCCGAAAGGTTTGAGACCTCGAGGTTACTCTTCCGCTCCAAGATGGCTAAGGGGACATCTTTATTGCAATATGCACTATAGATGAATGGTTGTATTAAAAGGTTGGCCTCCTTGGGTTTCCTGATGGATTATGAATTAAGTATAGACTTAATTATAACTGGTTTGACTGATAGTTATTCACAATTTATGCTTAACTATAGGATGAACCAGATATCCACCACGATTCCTGAATTGATCAACTTGCTCAAAATAGTTGAGCCATTTATCAGGAAGGACAGTAAGGCTATGATGATGGTGGACTTTTCTAGTTCAAGGAGGAAGAACCAAAAGAAGAAAAAGTCTACAAGGCCTAAGGGAGGTGTGGTCAAGAAGAAAGCTAAGGAGACTGCCCTTAAGGGAACATGCTTCCACTGTAGCAAAGATGGCCATTGGAAGAGTAATTGTAAGGCCTATCTAGAGTCACTGAAGCAGAAGAAGGCGTCAGATGCCCATCTACTTTAGGTATGTTTGTTATTGATATTAATACTGTCACTAATAATAACATATAGGTATTGGATACCGTTTATGACTCACACATATATACTAATATGCAGGATCTCAGGAACAGTAAATAACTAAACAAGGGAAAGTTGGACCTGTGCGTGGGAAATGGAGCAAGAGTTACTGCATTAGCTATAGGAACTTATGTATTGACGCTACCTAATGGGCTTGTAATAGAATTGGATGATTGTTTTTATATACCTATATTGACTAAGAATATTATTTTAGTTTCTAGTCTTAATAAAGTTAGTTTCCATTTAAATTTTAGTAATAATGATTGTTCTATTAGTTTGAATGGAATGCTTTATGCTATGGGTACATTATGTAATGGAATATACATATTAGATATGTCTAATCTAGATTTAAATATTAATGACAATAAAAGACAAAAACGAGATAATGTGAAATCATCGTACTTATGACATTGTCACTTTGGCCATATAAGTGAGAGATGCATTACTAAACTACACAAGTGTCCTAGTTTAGGGTCATTTGATTGTGAATCATATGACACATGTGAATTTTGATTATTAGGCAAGATGACAAAGTTATCCTTTAAGGGAAAGGGTGAATAAACTACTAGGCTATTGGACTTAATACATTCAAATGTATGTGGTCTGATGCCCATATATGCCAAAGGTTGTTTTATATACTTCATTACCTTTATCGATGATTATTCACGATATAGGTATCTATATCTTATGAGATACAAATCTGAGGACTTTTCATAAATGAAGTAGAGAAATAGCTAGGCAGAAGTATTAAAACACTTTGATCAGATCGAGGTGGTGAATATTTAATCCAAAAGTTTCTAAATTACCTCAAAGATAAAAGGATAGTATCCTATTGGACTCCACTCACACACCGCAACACAATAGTGTGGCAAAAAGGAGAAACCAAACCTTGTTAGACATAGTGAGGTCAATGATGGGCTTAGCAGATCTACTAAAATCCTTTTAGGGATATGCACTAAAGACTGTTGTTTATATGTTAAACAGAGTCCCTTCAAAGTTAATTGATATTACTCCATATGAGATGTGGAATAACAAGAAACCTTATCTTTCTCATATGAAAGTTTGGGGTTATCCGGCTTATATGAAGTGGATTCAGTCAAATAAGCTAGAAACTAAATCTAACAAGTGTCTATTTGTAGGATATCCTAAAGAAACAATAGGATATTAGTTTTATAATGTTTTGGAACAAAATATGTTTGTTTCAAAGCATGTTGTCTTTTTAGAGAAATAGTTTCTTCTAAAAGAAGACAATGGGAGCAAAATTAAAATTGTGGAAGTTCAAGATCCTCAAATAGACATAGATTAACTGCCTAAACTTGAGAATATTGTTCATAATGACGAAACAATAGTTCAACCTCGTGACACACAAGAAATTCTTAGGTTAAGTAGAATACTTCATGTTCTAGAGAGATATGGATTTCTCATAAGTGAATATAATGACGTATTGCTCATAGAAGACAATGAGCCAACTACCTATAAAGAAGTTTTGAAGAGTTCAGAATCTGACAAATGGCTTCAAGATATGAAATTTGAAATGGATTCCATGCATGAAAATCACGTATGGACTTTGTTTGACCCATTTGAAGGGATAAAACCCATAGGGTGCAAGTGGGTTTTTAAGAAGAAAACTGACATAGAGGGTAATGTAATTACCTATAAAGCTAGGCTTGTAGCTAAAGGTTATCGTCAAAGACAAGGAGTTGATTTTGACAAAACATTTAGCCTGGTAGCCATTCTTAAATCCATTAAGATACTACTAGCCATTGTTGCTCAATATGATTATGAGATATGACAAATGCATGTAAAAATAACTTCCTTAATGGAAACCGAACCGAGGATGTATACTTGACACAACTTGATGGTTTCATATCCAAAGATGGCGAAAAGGTATGCAAGCTTCAAAAATCCATTTATGGATTGAAGCAAGCATCTAGGGGTTGGGATATTCGATTTATGAGACAATCAAAGAATTTGATTTCTCACAAAATTCGGATGAAACTTGTGTGTATAAGAAGGTTAATGGGAGTGTAATTGTATTCCTTATGTTGTATGTAGATGACATACTACTAATAGGAAATGATATCTCAGCTTTACAATTAGTCAAGATTTGGTTGTCCAATAATTTCTCCATGAAAGACTTTGGAGAAGCAACTTATATTTTGGGGATTAGAATCTATAGAGATAGATCTAAGAAGTTCCTTGGTCTTTCTCAGTCTACATATATAGACAAGATGCTAAAGAGGTTTGGTTGTCAAATAATTTCTCCATGAAAGACTTTAGAGAAGCAACTTATATTTTGGGGATAAGAATCTACAGAGATAGATTTAAGAAGATGTTTGATCTTTCTCAGTCTACATACATAGACAAGATGCTAAAGAGGTTTAGCATGGAGCAGTCCAAGAGAGGTTATCTTTCCATGACGCATGGGATTACACTCTCGAAATCTATATGTCCAAAGACATAAGATGAGAGGATTTGCATGAATTTGATCCCTTATGCTTCAACTATAGTATCAATCATGTATGTTATATTATATACGAGACCCAAAGTATCATATGCTCTAAGAATTATGAGCAGATACCAGTCAGATCGTAGTGAGGGTCATTGGGTGGCTGTCAAGAATATCCTTAAGTATTTGACAAGAACTAGGGATGTATTCTTGGTATATAAAGAAGGAGATCTTGTTGTGAGCAGGTATACAGGTGCTAGTTTTCAATTCAATAAGGATGACTCCAGATCCTAGACAGGTATATTTTTACACTGAATGGTGGAGCAGTTAGTTGGAAGAGTTCTAAAAAATAGACAACTGTAGATTCAACAATCGAAGCAAAGTACATTGTCACTTCAGAAGCAGCAAAGGAAGCATTTTGGATTAAGAAGTTCATCATAAAACTTAGAGTGGTTACTAGCATTATCGATCTAGTCCAATTGTATTATGACAACAATGGTGCCATAGCGCAAGCAAAGGAACCAAGTTCTCATCAGAAATCCAAACATGCACTCAAGAGATACCATTTGATTAGAGAAATCAATAATAGAAATGATGTCAAGATAGAGAGAGTGCCCACTAATCAGAATATTATTGATCCTTTGACTAAGTTGATTCCAAAAAAAAGATATGATTCTCGTGTACTTGCCTATGGTATTAGATACAAATTCAATTGACTTTAGAGCAAGTGAGGGGTTGTTAGAGAATTGCTCTAAAGGCAATCACCTTTAACACTTATTGTATAAATATTTATGAATAATAAAAAGGCATTTTCGTTAATTTGATGTTCATATTCTTTATGAATTGATAGTGATCTTAAATCGAATTAATAAAGTCCTTGATACATTACATGGCATGAAGGAAATCATAATGAGATCATGATAATAAGATTCCCATCATGTGTAATTATGTTAGTGTCTAAATTATCCCAGGTTATAGATTAATGAGACATGACATTATTAATCCTGACAGACTAGCACATGTTATACTTCTTGATTAGATCAAGCAGTAGATCTCATAAGCTGTAAGTATGAGTTATTTAAAGTTAACATATAGACACTTACTAAGACTAGTAAGTACATTGGATGACCTGCCACGAGATAATCATATGGATAATCTATTCTAGTGCCAGTGATAGTCTCATCATAGCAATGGTGCAAATATCCTTAGACTTGAGATGCTTAAAGATATCTTAGATACTGATCCTATACTTTGACTTCGTTCCTCGTTGCTTCTCAGAGTTTGGTCATAGGATGGTGATTGGGTATGGCTTGAGGTATTCGAAGGTAATTAAGTAACCAATAAAGAATTCACTACTCCTGATAGGAGGAGATGATACCCACGGTCTCTTGTCAGGATTATTACTCAAGAATCTCTAGCCAAAGTGGACATGTCATAAAGATAACCTTCAGTGACATATCCAATTGAGTAATGAGCCCCGGGGACAAAAACTAACATCACTTGAGCTAGATGTGACGTAGTCAATCTAGTGGGAGTTGACACCATACTCTAAACCAAGTGCGGTATAGAATAGTGAAAGGATGAATTACACAGGAACATTTTCTATGGAAGCATTCGTGGTCAAACTACTGACTTTTCGGTCAATTGGGGTCATGAGTGTTGCTAGATACCACTCATGACTTGCTTGAATTAAGTGTTAATTCAAGTGGCCAACATAATTGGGAACCTAATGGGTCACATGTATTGGAGATGCGAAGAATGAGTAAAATAGGTTTAGATGGGGATCCAAGATATGAGAGATGCATGACTAAGCTACAAAAGTATAGTAGTTTAGGGTCATTTGATTGTGAATCATATGACACATGTGAATCTTACTTATTAGATAAGATGACAAAATTACCCTTTAATAAGCAAGATGACAAAATTACCCTTTAAACAAGAGGTGAATGTTTTCATGCTAAATTAAGTGGGATTAAAAGACACTTAATTCTCATTAACTCTCCATTAACGTTAGGGGTTAGAGGGAGGCCAAAGGGTGTCAAAGACACTCTATTTTCATGCAAAAGTTGTAAGAAAACAAAGTGTCTTTTTGTGAATTGTTCACCATCTTCTAAAATACTCTCTTAAAGAACACACCACAAAGCTAACAATTTGTGTGTGTTCTAGACATTCTTCCTAATAGGTTTCGGGCTTTGCTCTTTGTATGGATGTCATTAGAGACGTCCTCCTTTGGTTATTGTGGTTTACGAAAACCCAAAGAGGTGAAGACAACAAAGAATGAAGGAGATTGTAAGGTATATATCTTAAGATCATATTTTGTTTTACTACATCTAATGGCACATGTTTGATTCTGTATTTTATGGGTTTCATTTTATTTTCCACTGTATATTCTCATAGTTGATACATATGATTCATGATCAAAACCCAACACTTCTTCATTTGCTATATAAAATTAGGTCTCCATTGATAGAAAACTAATGCTTTATCTTGAATAAGTCTATCATTGTTCCCTAACCGCTTTAATGGAATAGCTTCTAAAATTTCCTTTTGCGGATCAATCATGTCAAATTCTAGCATAACTAACTACATTTCTATAGTTGTTTGATCCATACATGTTTGCTTGTCATAAAGCTTGCAAGGTAGCTCAATCCTTTTATCTTCTAGTACTCTATAGATATATTACGGATGTTAATCCAAAAAGAAATTTAAGAGAGTTTCAGATCCTTAAGGTGAGTTCCATGCTTCTATTTTTATAAAAAGAGAGGCTGATTATTGAAGAGCCAAGGACCTAGTACTCTCTTATAATTGATGTTGGAGTCTAATCTGAAGAGAAAAAGATCATCTTTATTAACCATAACTTCATCTCTAAATAACTTTAGATGATAAGTGGCCTAGGAACTGATGAGAGGAAAATCATCTGTCTTATTCAGGAAATGACCATCCAAAGTGTTCTCCCATTTAGTTCCCTTTGCTTTGAGAATCTGCAGAGGAGCTGTAATGAACTTGTCAACTTCGGTTTTATAGGGTAGTAATGAAGGAAGGAAAAAGACTCACTGTCACCTAAAACTTGGTGCCATGAAATAGGCCTTAAATGGTTTGAAGGGTAGGTAAGAGATATGTTAAAAGAAGCACCAAAGGCTGGAGGATAAGAGTGGTTAGGGAGGGACGAACTAGAAATAAGGGGAAAGGTGTCAAGGTTTAAGGGAGGCACAAGGCTTGACATTGAATACAAAGATAGTGAGCACCAACATAGGTGAAAAAGAGAAAAATAAGAGGGCACAATAGAAGAAAATTTAAAATATTTTACTTGATTTTGTTTTGTATAGTTTAAAATATGAATAACTAGATTTGATTTATGTGTAATATAAGCCACTTTAAATGGTTAAATTTAAAATTTTAAGCCGTACCAAATCACATTATTCTTTAATTAATCTTAGTTTGGACTTTAGAAAACATACATTAATTACATAGGATCGTAATTTTAACAGAAGAGGAGAATTTATTTTTCTGCTAGAGCTCATTTAACTCACGTCTATGGCTTGTTTAAATAGACAGGCTATTTCTAATTTCTTCAATTTTTTTATGTGGGGGACTTATCCATCCAAATTTTAGAAATCCAGATAAATAAAAATATTTCTTGAGAAACACTAGAAAGAAATCTTGTGATGATCTTTTAATTAGTTAATTTAATTCCCTAAGTCGAATTACTATTATTTTTATGCAATTCCTTTATTTGACGCTTACACTATATTACCCACTACGTTCCTAAAACCTTTTACTTCTATGTTTATAATGATTTGAGCCGAATTTTTTTATAGCAAAATAACAAGAACCGAATAATTTTCTTACATAAACAATGGCTCCTTACTAACTTTGGTAGGAGTCTGAATTTTCTGTCCAATATTATGGTGTCTTATTTTGTTCCATAAATCTTAGTTATTCATTTATGTGGGTCCCGCCTGAATCCGCATAAATGAACGCGGAACCCACATAAAAAAATGACTGAGATTTATGGAACAGAATAAGACACCATAATATTGGACATAGAATCTCGTTATCTTTGGTAGTGCGAACCCACAAATACTTGAAGATTTGTTCAACAACTCTGCGCGTTTTAGACACTACAAGAAAGACTCCAAATAGAAGTTACTTATTGCAAGTATCAACCAGCAACGGTTTTGTATGGTATGCGTAGACTTTAGCCTTGTTATCATTATCTATTTATCTTACACAACAAAATCAAAAATTACCAAGCATGTCTTGCTCCTCCCTAATTAAATTACCCGTTTTCTGTTAAAAACTTCTCCTTATTCGCAACCTCTTATTTGCAATCTTCTTTCACCGCGAAAAGAACATCTTCGTACGCTTCCTTAACCATACTTTGTAACCTCATCTTCCCATTCTCTCATATTTACCTTCGCAAGGTCCAAGGAAAAGAACGTACGACAAGTTTTGCGCGGTTTTCTAGTACTGTTTAATCTCCTTCATTATAACCCATTGTTGGTTTCTTTGTTTCTTCGTACGTGGATATAACATATGGATCCAGCAGAGCTCCGCAGGGTTTTCCAATTGTTCGACAAGAACGGGGATGGCAAGATCACCAGGAAAGAGCTAATTGACTCGCTGCAAAATCTGGGCATCTACATACCAGACAAGGACATGGTTCAAATGATCGAAAAGATAGACCTGAATGGTGATGGTTTCGTGGATATTGAGGATTTCGGGGCATTGTATCGGACAATAATGGACGAGAGAAATGAGGAGGAGGACATAAGAGAAGCATTCAACGTTTTCGATCAAAATGGAGATGGTTTCATCACCGTCGAAGAGCTGAGGTTTGTTCTCTCGTCTCTGGGGCTGAAACAAGGAAGAACAATCGAGGACTGCAAGAGGATGATAAAGAAAGTCGATGGAGATGGAGATGGGATGGTGAACTTCAAGGAGTTTAAACAGATGATGAAAGGTGGCGGATTCGCTGCTCTAGGTTCAAGTTGATTTACTTTATCCATTGATGTAAGAAAGCCAGGAAAAAAACAAAAAAAGGTTTCCATTGTGTTCATACTTTTGGATACATAATAGTAAAACAGTGCATGCAGGAGACCTCTTGTGTCAATCAAATCCTTCAAACCATCGACATGGATAAGCAATACGGAGTCCTTTGCTTTACGAAGAAGAAAGCATTTTTTCACATGATGTATTTTTGAGAAGGAAAAGAAAGTTGAATTAATAAATAAGAGATGCTGTTGTACAATCTAGGCAATTAAAGAAACGGATAAAAAGAAGTGTCAAGGATGGGAAAGATTATGAGCAATAATGAGCTACTTGGTCAACTCATGGATTAACTGATCAGAATTTTCTTTGAAATTTTCTCTTATTCCTTTCACTCCAGGTATAGCAAATAGTAGTGTCAAAGAGATTCTACAACTAATCGCATTTTTTTATTTTTTAATTCAAGCCAATGCTCTAAATCGCAATATCTTTCTCTGTACAAGTTTATGTCAAAAGACTTTTAGGGCCTTACTTCTGAAAAAAATCTCTAGAAGACTTGTTGGTTAATGACCCTCAAGATATAAAAACAAATCTTTTATCTTTGTTCATTTCCATTCCGGAAAACTCCTTGATGCACCTCAAGTCATTCATTAGAGAACTAATAGATATACTCACCTGAAAGGAGCAACAAGTCATTTGCAAATAAAAGGCTATGAATTTTAAGCTAATTACATTTGTTGCGGTACTTAAAGCTCTTTTAAGCCTTGATAGTACGTTCATGCTAAGTATTGAGATAAAGGGTCTCTTTGCATAAATCCTTTAGCACCATCGAAGAATCAAGTAGGCTCATTAATACATTTTAGTAGACCTTTTAAAGTTTCCTAAAAGATCATAGATATATACGAAAGAGTGACTCAAGCATATAGTGTAAACAGCACTACTGTATTGAAATCTCTGAAGTCATTCATAATCACCATTGCTCTATCTATTTTTTTCCCTCATGTACTAAGTTCCCATTAGTTTATAGCCTACAGCCAATCGATTAGTTGTAGTTTAGTAACAAAATCATTTAAAGACATTCTTTATCTTGTACATGTTTAGATGTATATGATGAAATCTATTAGATAATTATTTTGTTACAAATAAGATTATAATAAAATTATAATTATGAGATTCATATTGCAGTTGTGCATTATTCTTAAATTCTTCCTAGTCATTGTTCAAATGAGATTTGACATCAATAGAACAAAAATACTAGCACACGATTTGTTTTTCCTTATGAAAGAACCAATTAAATTCATAGGCTAAAGTATGGAGATACTTAAACAACGTGTGAGTTTTTATTAGAGAACAAGTTCACTAAACAAACCTGATATGAGAAATCTATTTAGAACATTACTTGTATGTCTATGGAAATTCTCATTGTGGTGATTGTATAAATGATCTTTTAACTTGAGATCTCTAAAGTTATCTTATATAGGAACTGTTATGTTTTGATACTACTTATGACATATTTAATCATAGGTCATTCAGTTAGTAATCATTGGATGTAGCATAAATTATATGGAGGTAATTGTGTGATCAAGATATGATTTATCACTCTAAAGTAATATGGGAGAATGTTCTAGTATTCTCGATTAGTATCGATTTGAAAAATCCTGGGCCAAGGTGAAATGATGTTTTGTAAATAGTTTACAAATGTTGTTATTGAAACGATAGCTAATGGTGGAGAACTAATATGATTAGAATCAAAAGGAGTAAATATTAGTTTCATGCTCTGTCTAATCAAAACATTGTATGATGAAATAATTGAATTATACAAAAAAAAATCATGCATGGAAAGATTAGTCAAAGCTACTTTGACATTCCTAACTATTTGGGTGATCATGATTTGTTGCTAGATGCCAATCTTGATCTACAATTATAAATTATTTAATCGAAGAATTAAAGATAAATTAAAAAAATTTAATTTCTTTAATATTAATTATAATTTATAATCATTTCCAACATATTTGGGAACATAATGGGTCAAACATAAAAAATACGTTGAAGAGAACACAAATATTTTATCAAGTTGGACTTGATTATAAAGTTTGAGAAGCTTATAATTAAATAAGAGATATTTAATAAATAAAGATCAATATGAGATATTAGATCTTAGATCTTATTTTGGCATAATTGGTATTAAATTAGGATTATTTGTAATTCTAATTAAAGTTTAATTGAAATTAGAATTTAATTTTAATTAAATTACTAAATTGTCCAAAAATTATTATAAATAGGCTTAAACTCTAATAAAGCTAGCACTTATTGTTTAACCTTCCCTATAAGAGTTATAAATTTCTCTCAACCTATTTTATGGATACCGTTAAAGATTAGATATTTGTGCAGTTGAGATGGATTGATTTTTGAAATAGTTTGAGGGATACAAAAAGAAAAGAATCAAACTTCGAAATAAGATACGAATTACGATTCATGCTTTATTATGATTTATGTGTTAATCATTTTATATAATTAAAGTGATCTTGGATTTTGAGAAATCAAAATATAAAAAAATTTCGTAATTATTCCGCTGCAGTTAAAATTGGATTTTGTCCCGATTTCCCATCAGTTCCTTCCTAATAATTGATATAGGTAAAAAAAATCTACCAACAGATTTTAGGTTTGTAACCTCAAGATTGAGCATACAAGATCTAAGTTAATTATAAGGTTTCTCAGAATACCTTGCTCCCTCAAATTTTAAATATAAAATAGTGCTAATGATGTCCCCAACAAAGATCCATACTTCCCTTATAATGCTCTTGTATACTTATTCCATAGAAAGGAGCTTTGATAAGTAAAAATGGATGCATAAATAAAAGTGAACCAAGCATGCCCAGTATCTAAAATGTCCACTGGCATATAGATGCACTGAGCAAAAGAGGACTATTGAAGAACCTTGATACAATTAGGATCATAGGCAACAATACAATCCCTAGGTGATGCTTATTTATAATTGGTTATGAGTTTTCATTTGTCAAGATTTTGGGCAAAACTATATGATTTGACCAATATACATGCATTGAGTTTAGATTGAGCTAATAAATTAGATTCTACCTACAAAAGAAAGGCTTTTTTTTATAGAAACTATTAATGCTCTTTTGAATTCTTGAAATTAGATGTCAAAAGTCCTTATATCGAGGTCATTTACTAGAAATATGTATCCCAAGATAAGTATAAAGAAGTTAATTGGATTTGATTGCTAAACTAGGAGAATATTGTCTCCTATTTGTCTCCCTTCCATGAAAGCTTACTAGATTTGACTGATGAGACTCTTTAACACTATTGTGAGTCTTGAGACCAAGAGTTTTGCATTGATCTTATAAATTATGTTACATCAAGAGATTTCTCTAAACTTCTTTAAACCACTGGTTTCTAACAACTATGGGATAAAAGTCATAAATTGTCTTATCAATTTCATTTATAATTTTATCTTTTTTTTTGGAAAACTCAAGAAACAACTTCTATTAGAACGTGCTTGGTCAAGTGTCAATATTTTTGGGAAAAAAGAGCATTGAGCCCATCAAGTCTTTGTGCCATATTAGTCTTGGGACCAATTAAAGCCCTCTTAACATTAACTACACTAAAAAAGTGGTTCAATCCTTTAATTATAGCCTTTTTAATCCTTATTGCATGATTATTGAATATGAAGTGAAGGGATTTTTTCTGCATCAAGGTTAAGTTTTTAATGGAGATTGGAGTATGAAGTGAGAGGAGAGGGTTTTTTTAACCTGCTTTATTCTCAAGAAAGATACTTAACCATTAAGAATTAACTATAGGTTTGTCAAGTTTTTCCTTAAAAACCGTTTACTTTATACATATTACTCAATGTGAAATAATTGCCTTCCATCTTTAAGTTTTTAATTTCAATACCACTAACAGATTTGCAAATGTCTTTTATGTGATTTTTAAGACACACATTGTGTTCACATTTTGAAGAATATAAGGAGCTATTAAAATCACCTAAAACTAACCAAGGTCTTTATATGCTTATTCCTATAATTTGATCTATAAGGAATTCTTTTGAAGGGAAAAGTTATAGGCATAAATAGGTTATATGAATATATAACGTCTCTTACAAAAGACCTATGTATAAATTAAGAAGTTGATTAGTGATTACGGAGTGAGATTTAGTTATCTTATTTTGAATATGGGCTATCACAATTCTTGCATTATATTGATAACAATGATTTGATATCATAGACCTTTTATTACTAAAAAATCCAAGTTTCTTATAGTTCTCATCCTTCAACGTAGTTTCTAAAAGATAAAGCATAATAAGTTTTATTTCTTTTAGATAGTCTCAAAAAATTGGTTTTTTTAAAGGTTGTTAAGCCTTTCAACATTCAAGGAGACAAAAGTCATTATGATGAGGAGGTTTAGGTTTGATACCATATTCTTCCTTTTGGATTTCCTTCTATAAACTTGGATTCATTATCAAATTTATTAATGATTTGAGAGTTGAAAGAGCTACCATTGATTAATATTAAGTTATTTTATTTTGAGGGAACAATTTAGGCACAACTTTAGCCTATTCTAGTCTAATATTGATCAGAATCTAAGGCTTCATTATGCTTTCACTTAATTGTGCATCATTAGTCTTCTGGGGAGCAATTACATAACTATTAATTATAGCTACTTTAAGATTGATATTGGAATTATAAAGAATAAGCTCTAAAGATTTCTCAAACTGATTATTCTCATCTTTGCCATCGATCCCAATAACATTGTTTTTAGGAATATTTAATCCCATAATTTTTAACATATTTAATCCAAAATAAAAAATATTAACTTAAAATCACCAATTAAATTCAATTAGTCATAATTAACAATAGTTAATGATACTTAGAAATAATTATATCTGATTAGAATTTAGTTAGTAGTAATTAAAACTAACTAAAAGGAATTCGAAATAAACAAATGGAATTAACTCTAACTCAATAATATTTGGTAGCAATTAAACATGAAAAATATATTTGAATAGAAATGGATGAAATGAAAAAAATAATATGAAAGAATTATGACTATATGAATTAAAATAAGTTAGACAAAGTTAAGCATAATCAAAGCTAAATGGATGCGATCAGGTGCAATTAAAGTTAAATGAATGTAGTCTTTGCAAAAATTTATTGCTTAATGAAAAGGTAATTACAAAAGTTCCTTATACAATGCAAAACATAAGATTCTTATAATGGCAATACAGTTATTATTTGTCTTGACTCTAATACCCATTTATACTCCATTCTTTGTGAGAGCTCATCATGTAATCGCTTAACATTTTTGTTTAGTCTATAGTGTAATACAATGTTTTAAAAGACTTGCTCATGTGTTTTTTCCTTATTCTTAAATAATTAAGCATTCCTTTCCTTCCATATTTTGTATTCCAAGGCAACAAGGCATATATTCAGCATCTTGTGATCTACTTTACTAGTCAATTTTTAACTTGTAGTCCGATTCAGTCATTCCACTCTATGATATAGCCTCACTAATAAGATTCAATAAGATTATAATCTTGTTGCATATACATTTGGTGTAAGAACAATTGATCATTATATGATCAACATTCTCATCCTAGTATCGATAAAGTTATGTGATCAATATTCTCATCTTGGTCTTGACAAAGTTCATGTTTCCTGGATTATATGGCAAATTTTATGTCATCTTTAGTTAACAACCTCCCCCCTATCTTAAGCCACATATAAATGCATGAGCTAGTGTGATGACCAAGTCATATGCTATTTCTCTCCATTGTATTCTACCTTTAGGTACATGCTACAAGTGATTCTTAAAATTCTTGATGAAGAATTCCATTAATCTATCATTAGTCCATTAAACTAGATTTGACTTTGTTATATCTAGTTGATAAGGTGGAAGATTGCCTGTAATTATTTATATTCCTCTGTTAAAATGAAAAGTCCATCTCTTAGTTATTTCATATAAGTTCTTGGACCTTAGTATTCTAAGTAATTAATGTTCTCATATGCTAGATTGGTTCCTGATTGACTTATTTTGTGAGTTAGTCAATATTCTAATAACCACAAGTGCACGACGTAACTGTAACTAATACCAACAAGTACGAGTCAATCCCACAAAGATAATAAATACTAGTAATTATCTTTCCTCTATTATCTGGCATAAGGATTGATTTTAGATTTTTAATTAGAAGAAGCTAAAACTAAATAAGTAAAATACAATAGGTAACGAAATTGAACTGAGAATTAAAGAAGCATATAGGAAATTATCAATATCGAGAATTAGTATCTAGGTTTCAAATTCTCGTAAACCCTTAACAGATTAATCTCTTATTATGTAACAATTTTATTGATTTATTGGACTGCGGAGACTCCTACGGTATGCTAGTAGCTGGCCTTGAGTTTACTAACAACTAATCCCAAGGTTTCTAACAGAAATATTCAAGTTAAATTTTATAAGATTGTGTTACTGAGTTATGAATCCATATGTTAGGCTTGATTCTAATCTTGAAGATTTATGTCATATTATCTATAGGATTGCAATCAACTCCTTCCAATTAAGGTAGATCTATTCAAACTTATAGTTTCTCAATCTCTACGTATGAAATCAAATTATGATCTAATATTCCTATATTTATTAGAACATAAATAAAACACTTAATCTAATCACAATAATCAATTAAACCAATTGCATTAATAAAAGAAGCAAATCATATCAAAGTATTAACATAGGGTTCCTCTAACCTAAATACTAATTGGACATTTAATACACATAATTAAACATGAAATCAAGGATACACTAAAAGAAAAATGAATTGAAATTAATGGTTCATAATTTTAGATCTCTCCGATTGTCTTCTATCAAATATTCTCGTGATGTGGAGGCTTGATCTTGTATTCTGATAGATCTTTTGATGAAATCTTTGTACTTTCTGCTTCTCTAGATGAAAATCACCCCTTGAGAACAAACTCTTCATCTAGAAATTGCTCAAAATGTCTACCTTCTCAATTGCTGACAAACACACCATTTTATATTAAAATTTAGGGTTTCTAAAACTTTGGCATATAGTTGTGTGCCAGCATTGTATGTCTAAAAACATTGAAAATCTCAATTTTGCACAGTCTAGAAGAAGTTCATGGCCTAATGCACGGCTGCACACCACTCTTGTGCTTCAGTTCTTCATTTTATGCTATGTTTTGTCCTAATTCTTCTCCTTTAAATCTTTGAAGGCAATTATAACCTATAAACACACTTGAAGCACATTAGGTAAATAAAAAGGGTTAAATTGAGGGAAATTTACTACATAATATATTTCAAGAACTGTTTACAAGTATACATAGGTCCTTTCAATGCAACTTTATTGGTATCATAAACGTATTCTTTTTTTCTCTTTTTTTTCACAATATTTCAATCAGTACCACAATTCAACAAATATTGAACCTTTCAAGAATTTCAAATCTCAAACAAGTAAATAATGTAAATAGGTCTTCAAAGAAAAATATGATAAAGGTTTATAATTTGGGTTTGATCAATGAAAAAGGCTAAGACTCAACTTGGTTATTCCTAAAGGATAATTTTATGGGTATGGTAGTTATCAATGAAATAGGCTAAGCAAGTTAGTGAATCTAAGTGCCTTCATGATGTCAATGCTTCTAATTTAAAAAATATGGTCTCAATATGCATAACAAAAGCAAGTTTTAGAATTATCCTACTATACATGATATCACACACATGAAATAATAACAAGAACTTTAAAACTTTTAAAATTTTTGATCTTAGGCTCAAAAGTTTGAGCTCACGAAAAAAATAATTATTATATGTGTAAAAGATATGAAATTTCATTCAACTTGAACATTTTAATGATTACGAAAAATATAACTTAGAAAACTAATTTTATTATAACCATCATCTTTCTACACACCAATTCAAATCAATATTCAATAAGGAAATATAGTATTCATGGACAGATTTCAACCAATTCAAGATATTAGTTCGTAAAATATTATAATCAAGATTATAATAAGCCTAAAGAAATCATTAAAATCATTTATCCCCTTCCCCACACTTAAAGTTGCACATTGTCCCTAATGTACACAATACAAGCATATATAAAAGTGAGAGGGGTTTTTTGGGTACTTTCCTTATTATGACGATTTCTAATTTGGATCCATCCAATATAAGACTAACATCATTGCAAAATGTAAAAGATAAAGATAAAAAGAAATAAAAATCATAACATAACATAAAATAAAATAAAATCATATACTAACACGAAGCAAACATAAGATAATATCAAAATTGAAATAAAATCAAAACCAACTTATGAGTTGTCTCCCTTGCAACTCTTCTTTAATGTCGGTAGCTCGACATAACCTACACGTTTCTACCATTCAGGATTTATGATCAATGGCTTGCTTCCACCCTTTCTCTACAAAGCAGTTTCATAGCTTGTAAACAAGCCACTTGTTGTAGGATAATTAAAAGGACATAATGTATTAAGTTAGTAAAACCAATTAACTACAGCAATGTCCTTTTCAGTGACAAACTATTAATAAAATGAGGGATAATGAAACTCCCTAAATCATTGTCTAACTTGAATAGTTTTTCTTCGAGAAAGTAGAAACCATCTATACTTAAGGTTACTACCAACACCTCATTAGTAGTTTCCTTACTCGGTTCCTCTGCCAGTTCTTCCTTTACCTTCTATGTCCACTCATTCTTCTCCTTAGATAGAAGTTTCTGGCTTATCTTCTTCAATTATGTCATGCCACTCCTTTACTTCCTCTTCTTGGATGGAGACTTCTTCTTCTATGTCTGCTGCCTCTGTCATATCTTCGTCCTCCTCTACAATAGCGGCAGTTACTTCCTCATTTTCTTATAATGCTTCTTTAACTTTGAAGCTAAACTTTGTCATTTCTTCACTTTACTGCATTAATAAGCTCAAATAATATTCTGTGTTATGCTCAAGAAATTTAGGTGAAGAAACTCTTTCTTCAAATTTGTGTCAGCTAGCTTTATGTTTTACACGGTATTCTATTATGCCATTTGTATTGCTTCCCTTTTCTTCGTCTTCTTCTTTAGAAAGCTCTTCTTGGAATGTCCCTCCATTCATAAAACTAACCTTTGTCTTTTCTTTACTTTTGAATTGTCATCATTCAACTTTCATTTCATCAAGGATTTCTATTAATTTATCTCCAAGGCTTGCTTCCTCTTCTTCAGGAAGTTCGTTTTAAATCTTAAGGGTGATTGCCATTTCATTTTCTTTAAGATCTATTTCAATAGTATTAAGCACATTCCCTTTGGATCTCTTCAGTTAATATGTACACTAGTTGGTCCATTCAATTCACCAAATTTTGTATACAAGCCTCTGTTTCTTGATGATTCATGATTGATTCTTAAATGAAATCGACCATCATTTCTTCCAGAGTTGGCTTGTTAACTGGGAGTGCTTCGTGCCATAAATATCCAGCTAGAGCATAATCATTCCATTCATAATGAAAGCATTTGAGCAGGGATAATAATGCTTCCCATAGTTCTCTTCAATTTGTTAGCTAGTATCTTAGTGATTATCTTGTACAGGACATTACAGCAGGCTATTTGCATAAATTCTTCCAATTTAATTGCATTAATCTGCTTTAAGATTAGACTCACATAATTCTTGCTTCATTCTTTCAAATTTTTTCCATTTTGAAAGGACTCCTTCACTGCCTCTGTTACTTCTTCACTTAGGATGTTCCAATTTTATTGAAAAAACTTCCATTATACCTATCTGGTCTAGGAGATTTAGTTGGATTGATTGAGCAAATTGCACATCTAATCTCTTCATCATTTACTTCCTTGATGATTTCATTCCTGTATTGTTCTGATATTTGCTTCATTCTCTTTAAGACAACTTTTGGAATTTCCTACACTTCTATTTCTCCCTCATATTGCTTGCTAAAGAATTCAAAGGTGTGTTCTTTCATTTTCTTCTATTCCACAATTTCCTAGCCTCTATCATCTTTCAGTTGTTTGATGTTGTTTTTATTCCTTCTGGCTATGATGGAACGTAAGTAAAACTTGAAACATCTATCTCCATCTTTTAGCTATAGCATTCTACATTTTTATCAGAGGTGGCTATGGTTGTTTTCCATTATTGTTTTATAACTCTGTATCAATTCAACATCCACCATTTTTAATGTTTGGCTTTCAAGATTGAGTAGAATTTTCCTTTAGCATTCCTGCAATTTTCCAAATGCTTTACTTTGCTCATCACACCTAATCATACTTCTCCCCCTGCTAATAACCTTTAGTTTATTCCTTATTACCTCTAATTTCCTACTCAGTTGGAATTCTTTTATACCAACTATCCTCAGTTGCATCCCTTCTCTTAAAGTTAATTGGAACTTTGGATTTGCCATTAGACTGTTAAATATTCTGAAAGGGATTGTCCTTTGCTCCTTAGCATATTTCAGTTCTAATACTACCAAACTATGATATGAAGTTATTGTTTCCTCAAATTTTGTTGAGCTATTAGAGAATTCCCCATAATTATCTAGGGTTTTTTGATACATTTGCTAGTCCTAATTAAATCTTCCTATAGAGACTTTCTTTGAAACTCATATTTTGAAACATAAAAAATGATGATTGTAATTAGGTTACTTGTTTCCTTAATTAGCATATCAAGCTGGACCATTTGATTTAAACTCCTCTAGCTTGATAATTCCAATTTTTATAGGTTAAATCGTATAATTATCCTCCAATTTGTATGATTGACATCATTAGCGATTACAATCCAATCCTTCCTTAAAAGCCACATGCTTCTCTCTATATGATCCTTCTTAATTCTGGTTTCTAATAAACCAACAAAATCTATTAGTTTTTTATTTACAAAATCTCTAACTGTTAATTGCTTATTTAGTTACGCCCTATGATGTTCCAAGTGGCTATTCTAATCATCTCATTTTGTATTTCCTACCTACATTGGGGTCACTACTTCTAGAATTAGCTTTGTGCCTGAGATTTCACCTGTTTCTAGCATAAGATTTCCTATGGCTTCATCATGTCCCCTCTTATTATCCTCCACTACCTGTTACCTTTGTTTGAATTAACATCCTCTTCTCTATTCTAAATTTGGTCAATTTAGTCACCCTGAGTTACCTCTTTTGGATCGCATATGGCCCGAGTATTCACAATATGTTGCGAAAAAGACCATAACACAACAAGAAGTATAATTGAAACCTATAGCATGTACGAAAATACCTTTTGATGCAGATTGATTGTTTCTTTCACAGATTCGTAGACACTGCAATACGCGAATATCCTCTACCGGTATCCATATGAGTATAAACGATCAGGGCAGCGGCTATCGTGTGCTACCATGTCCTGAAACCCTTTCCAAACACCGCACAGTTTTCTCTCGGATGGTGACTAGGGTTTTTTCGTCTCCTTCTCCTTCTCCTTATGAGACCTAAGTTTCTCTATTTATAGAGAAAACCTAATCCCATTGAAGCCCAATAAATAAAAGCCCGACAACTTAATTCAATCTAGCCTTATAAATATATCCACATATATTTATTCAATGCCTAATAAATTAAGCCCAAGAGAATAAGCCTAGATCACATCACTCTTTATGTGCGACACTGTAGGCTCATTTAATGTTGGCAATGGGCTTGATCACACTTCAAGGCCCATAAGTCATGAGCGGCCTCTAGCAAGACATTATAACTACCCAAATCAAATAAGGATCGGTAAATAAGCTCAGTCTCTTTGTAACACGATATCAAAATTAATCACAAGGCATGGTACATGTCAACCTTTGATTAATCATAGTTTCTTAATCCCCAAGTTGACTGATTATAACAAATGACATTGATGACTC
>JAOSBP010000004.1:14139016-14171287 GCA_027563825.1 Erythroxylum mucronatum | reverse complement strand
TTAAAGAAACGGTTATTCAGTTGAGTCTTGTAACTAACTCAAGCTGATGCTTCTTTCGCTTCCGTCTGCTTTTGCTTTCGTCTGCTTCTGCTTCCGTTTGCTTTTGCTTCCGTCTGCTTCTGCTTCCGTCTACTTCTGCTTTCGTCTGCTTCTGCTTCCTTCTGCTTTTGCTTCCGTCTGCTTCTGCTTTTGTCTGCTTTTGCTTCCGTCTGCTTTTGCTTCCATCTGTGTTTTTTACTTCGCTATCTTACGTCTGCTTTTTGCTTTGCTATCTTCCGTCTGTTTTTCGCTTTGTTATCTTCCGTCTGCTTTTTGTTTCGTTATCTTCCGTCTGCTTTTCATTTGTCTCCTTTTTGTTTGTCATCAAAATTATTAATCGTAAAGTCATTCTGACTTAACATCATCTGCTTCCGTCTACTTTTTGTCTTAGTGCTTCCGTCTGCTTTTTGTCTTAGAGCTTCCGTTTGCTTTTTATCTTAGCGCTATCATCTGTTTTTCTTCCGTCTGATTTTTGGCTTTGCTCCTTCCATCTGCTTTTTTGTTCTGCTTCCGTCTTACTTTCTTCTTTTCATTATTATTTGTTCTCTATCAAAATTATTTACGTAAAGTCATTTTGACTTAACATTATGCACACAAGTAAAAAAGGGAGATTTTGATTATCGTGGGAACAATATAAAGTGTAATTAAGAACAATCAAATTAAAATATACAGAATATCAATAAAGAAACAAACCTTAGTCTAAATCAAGATCTATGATTGGAAATTTATACTGACCATGAATATAATTAAAAATCAATTCATATTTTGAATATTCACTGTTAAAGCTATTTCTTATATGTCATTTGTTGCAGTTAATTAAATCTATTTCCTATTTGTCCTTATTTTTAGTTAATTAGAGAGAAACACACTACAATTGACCATAATTAATGAATAACCTACGTCTCACATATAAAGAGTTAGCTTAATAGTGGCTTTAAGAATTAGAAAGATCGATAAAATAAAACAATACAAATACATGTGGTTGCATTTAATTCAATCAATTGTCTTTCTTAAGATTTAAGAATTGGATAAAATAATCCACTAAAACTTATTCACTTTATAGATTAGAGGGATTAAACAATAATATATTTAATATATAATCTAGTGATGGATTATAACGAATAATAAACTAGTAGGCCTTTTAGAAATTAATTAATAAAATCATGAAAGTTAAACATAAAAGAACATTCAATACTCAAATTATAATTTAAAAATAAAAATAAATCAAATCTCATAGTTTAATATATCATAAGGTTTCGATTTTCTTTAACTAAGTATATAAGTTTAGTTGTTCAGGCTAAGTTGTGTTCCATATATAATACTTACATTTTTATTTTTAAAAGCATTGGTATAAAATACACGATCTCTTACGCGATCAAGTTGGAACTTACGTGATATAAATAAGAGATATAGTATGATACATAACATAGTACATAGGTGTGTTAGTGGCCTATGTTCTCCTCTTAAAAGTAATATTGGAGAAGCATTATGAAACATAGTTTGAGACATAATCGTGTTCTAGACCATGTAGGTAAGAAAATTGAATACGTGCCATATTTAAAAAGGTCAAGACCTTAGTTTATAAGTTAAATAATGAGTTAATTTTTGCAAGAGATTCATAATTTTTCCTCTCTCCCTTTATTACTATTATGTCAAATAATTTTTTTTTGTTTTTGTCTATTTTGTCCATGTGTCATTAAAATGTAAATATACAAGTCCAATGTTCAATACAATCCTTTATTTATATTCAGCAAAATCACCACTTTATACATTAGGCTCACTCACACTTATTACATTTCTCTTTCTTTAAAACCATTTTATTAATTCAATTCAAGAGTTAGGAAAAGATATTAAACTTTAATATTAGGCTCACATGATAATTTTTATGAAAGAAACAAGATTATTAAGGATTAAATAAGTAGAATACAGATATTAAATTGGGTTGGCTATTTAGGCTAAAGAGTTACTTCAAAGATAACATCTATCATTTACATACATGCATATACCAATGTAATCTCAAATGATTCAAAGCACTTAAGATACTTCCACATAGAAAAACAACACCTAACAAGAAAAACACATATTGACATAAATGTCTCAATCTCATGTGGCTTAAAAGCTTATAAGGTTAAGTGATCTACTAAAAATTTTCACAATTCCCTATTAACTCAAATTTCAATGTTAGTTAAATTCCTTACCTCAAATTAATTCAATCATTCAATACATGTCACTTTCATAACTAATAGGTCTAATCTCATAGCAAACGTACTGATTTAATAAATTTGGAATAAATTAAAAAATGTTCATGTTAGATATGTAGAACAATTCCTTCCCATCACTTAAGCCTTATATTGTACTTAATGTAAAACTAACATCATACACACTCAAACAAAATCTATAAATGAAAAAACATAGCTAAGCTAAATAATTCCTTGATAAGTAGGTAATGATATAGGGCATCACGGGCTATCAAACTTAAATTTTGACTTGCCTACTAAGTGATGTTTTTGTTTGTCATCATTTTCTTGAATTTTCTTTTTGATTATTAGCTCCATATAAATTTATCCTTCAATCTCACCTCCTCATTAACTGTGTCAAAATTTGATATATAGTCACTTGTAATATATAGTAGTGTGAGTAATGGTTAATCCCACAACGAGTATCTAACGTAGATATAGTGAAGCATATATAGATTGTTAAAGAAGATTAATGAAATCTCCTAAATCTAACATGGCTCTCTTAATAGTTGTGTGACTTATTTTTACAAGGAATGGTAAACAAAACTAGATTCTTACAATTAGGGGGAAGTTTTTTTTTTTGGGAAAACTAATGACATTTTGACCAATCTTTATCGTCTTATTGCTATTTAATTTTCTCTTACTAGTTTACAACACTTTGATAAATTTTACATATCATGGAACCTATTTGATGAAATCCAGTAAGGCATATTGATCTCAACTTTTTGAAAAATCTCCAGAATCTCCTAATTTCTTCTTGCTTTAAGTTCACCAATCTATTAGGAAAAGGAGGTTTTGGTTTATTATCAGGGAGAAGCGGAAACTTCTATTTAAGTTCAACTGCACCCTTTTCTTTCTTTATATCTTCCTAATTTTTATTAAGAACTTCCCTTTTTAGTTCCTCAATTTTCTTGCCTCTTCTTCTCAACATCATTGCAATCACATTTTCTTTTTTATTAGAAAAGGTTCAGAACAACAACTACCCTCTAAATTAGACTTGCCATTCAACTCACCTAATTCTAAATGTTATACATCTTCTCTTAATGGAACTATTTCATCCCCTATTGAAATTGTAAAGTACTAGTAGTAAAAGATTTAAAATATCCTCCAAATGCATACTAGAATTAGAAGTTTAGCTTATTTATTGTCTGGTAGATTACGGTTACTTGTATTGCTAGAAACTTAGTTTTGCATTGCGGGCTGATTTACTTATTATAGGTTTACATGGCTAAAATTAGAGTGAGCCTCTATCATAGATTATATGTGTTTGAATAAGAATTATAACTTTTTGAAGTTATCCCAAAAATTCACTTGTTACATTTAATTTGCCTACTAGACTCCCTTTGAAAAGTTGGGCATATATCATTTTTATGTCCTATTATCGAAAAAATTATGCAAACCTTCACAATTTGAATGTTACCCATAGCCATTAGATGAACAAGAGAGGTTAAATTACAAATCTATTGCTCAAAGGAGGAAACATTTGCTTTATTAACATACTTGGGTAGTGGGTCAAGCCTAGTGTTAAAAATTTTTGAGTTGTAAGCTATGTTTGTGATCAAGTTTTTAGTAGCCTCTAAAGTTTTTCCTACCAATGCTTCTCTATTTAAAAAATCAATCATATTCTTATTGATGGGTAGAAGGCCCTCACAAAAGTATAAGGGAATATTGCACATACATTCTTGAAATGTTCGTGATATACAAGGATTCTTCATTGTGTTTTGTTATACAAAATTTCTTCCAAATGTTAGTTGTCCTAAAGGTTAGGAAATACCTCTCAGAAAATAGCCTCTTCATTTCGTTCTATATGACAACCCTCCTAAAAGGTAGGTAATAGAACCAATCTTTGTTACCTCTTTCAATGAAAAAGGAAAGGCACCCAACTTGATTTGTTCTTATGTATAACCACATAGGTTTTATGCTTATGCATAACATATGAAATTTCATTGAGTATATATAAGGATCTTTACCTGCAAGACCATGAAAAATGAGTAAGAGATGCATTAGTCCATATTTTAATTAAAAATTTGTAGAGGGGTTGTTGATTTAACAGAGGAGTAGTAAGCCCTTTCAAAGTTTGATATTCAACCATAAGTTTTTCCTCTTCTAACTTTGAATTGCTTTCAAATAAGAAAGTAGGAGCTAGATAGTCCTCTTAGGATTTATTTCTAACTTCCTTCTTTAACCTATATAAGGTTCTTCCTATTTTAAGATTAAACTAAAACATCACCTTAATTAAAAGATCAAGTAATAGGCATACATAGTTAGGAAGAAAAAGATAAGTAACGAATAAAATAAAAATAAAAGTAGCAAGAATTACTTTTTAACAACAATTCCAAAATTTAGCATATTATCACCTACATCTAAAGGTTAAAATTTTCTCTTAAAAACTTATGTGGTATTGTGACAAGAATTAATACCATATTGAGTATCTAACTTAAATTTATTCTTTGTGCACATATTAAAAGGGGATTTAAATTATTCTCAAAACTAAAAAATACAATTAAGAATAAGGGTGTATTTATCACCTTTAAAAAGATAACACAATAACTACCATATTCGTATTCTAGGTTGTGTATCACATTATATCTTTTCTTTATGTCACACAAGTACTAACCCAACCATATAGGAGGTTTCCTTCTATAGCAATGTCCCATTATGGAGCACAATCATGTGCACAATTGTGTATTAAGTTGTATTTAACCAAAATGCCTCAAAACTTAAGATTAAAAAAAATTAAACTCTTCCTAATTTTTTTATAATATCTTGAATGATCGTATTTAGAGATTAGATGATAAAGTTATGCCTAATTTGAGAATTTGTTGTCCTTAATTGCCATATCTCAATGGGTGCAAAGTCTGGCATTTTGCATGATTATCATCCTTCATCCTCTCCTTGTTAACTACTTCGTTGAAGTAACTAAAGCATCTACATTTTCAACTATTTAATGGAGCTTTCATCATTTTGATCCATCTTATATAATTGATTTTTCATATTTTCTTTTACCTAGCTCACTTTATTCAACCAAGTCCCTTCAAGATTGCCACCTGCATTAGCAAAAGATTTTAGTGCTCTAATACTAATAATGACAATAATATAGAAAAACTAGTAGCAAGAATTTCACATAAGAAAAACATAAAATAGGAAAAGGTTGAGAGAAAATGAACATAAGACTTCCTTATTCGTCAAATTTTAATTTTTTACCATGTATGACAACTCTTAATGACTAGAATAAATATCACTAGGGCTTTTAGTAGCTTCTCCTATGTAACTTTGTCAAACACCTAATGAAAACAATGTCATCTTTTGCTAATTTCCCCTTTTCCCAATTAGTTTCTTATTGTTCATCGATATGGTTTTGCCTCCACTTCTTTTAAATCTCCTACCCCCTTATTCATCCCTTTTCCATATAGCAAGTTCATTCATTCTTTTTCATGTAGCAAACTTGTTACACATCAAAGTAGACAATGTAAAGTAAAATTTATACAATGTTACAACATTAGACATACACTACGCCTATTCCTTCTTTTAAATAGTTTTAAATAAGATTATGGCAATAATTTTTTTGGAAAATGAATAAAGAAAACTTATTAAAACTAGCTAAGTTAATACACCTTTACAATGTCAAGGATATTACATGATCCAAAAACATTTGTTATTTACAACAAGCTTAAAGCTAGAACTTAGAGATTCCATCTACTTTTCATACCTGCAGTAATACTGTTGTGTAGATTTCTAACTAGTAGGAGTTCTTTAACCAATTTAGAGTATTTTCTACCAGAATATGTTTTTCAGCAACTATCTCCTTGAATAGTTGATTCTTTCTTTCTCTAGACAGTTTTAAAGACAATTCCATCCTACTTGAGGTACTTTGCGTAGTTAGTTGCCCATAATAGGACCCCACTCCATTTGTATGAGGCAAAACACCATCAAAGTGGGTAGAACCCCATTCCTGATAGCTCTCAAGTACCAACATTGAAAAAAAGGTAATTTCTATCCTCTATCTCCTTGCATAGAAGACATATGGGATTATAATTCCCAAACCATCTATCCTTTATTCTAATCCTATTCTTTATCACTAACCAACTGATCATAGATGCTTTTGGATTAATAGTTTGCATCCAAATTGGATCATACCAAGGTGTATCCTCCAAGCAGGGTTTATAAATTATGTAGCATGATGCATTATTTTATGATTCGGTATTATTTACTAACCATATGATCCTATATTCCCTATGCAAATGAGTAAGTTGAGGTAGGTAGTTTTTCAGGCATAAGACTGATTGATGCCTCACCTGCTCAAGTACCTATGTAGTTACATAGAGTTTAAACTCAAGTGCCTTCTAACTAGGTTATACAACATCTAGTTCGATAGGATAAGGGGTCTTTGACATAGTTTGTTAGGTAAAAGAAGCCTCTAAATTTGCAATACTACCACATTCTGTATAACTGAGCAAACTTTGGCATCCAAAGGAATTTTGGAGATTAAATGTGTCAGGTCATTCCTCTTAATTAAAGGGTATTCCAGTTATCAAACCATAACTAGGATTTTTCCCCATCTCCCAAGCTATGCTTGATGCAAGGGGTAAATGTATTCCTTTAGCTTGGGCATTTGTGCAAAGCTCCAGGATTGCTCTTTACTCAATTCCAACTGCCAAATATTTGAATCCTTTAAGTATAACTCATTAATCCATTTAGCCTAAAGTGTTTCTTTATCTATGATCAATGTCCATACTCTCTTAGTTAGCAACATTTTCTACATAAAGAGTTATAGGAACAATACCAAGTCCTACCTTTCTTGGAATGAAAACTTCCTCATGTTTTACTTTAGCCCCTTAGAATTCTCTGCTTTTTACTGACCATAAGAAACCTTTGATATATTTTTCAATGTCTTTTACAACCATCTTTGGTAAGACTAAATGGAATTCCAGTGTACATAAACTCCTTAGTACAGAAGTAATGAAAGTCAGTCGAGTAGTAAAGGATAAAAGTCTATTTTGCCAGGAACTAATTCTTGCTTTGAAAGATTCAATCAAAGGAATATGATGAACAAATTTAGGTTTGGATGATGTAATGGGGATTCCTATATATTTGAAGGGCGGAGTTTGGGTATTTAATCCAGCTATTCTGCTAAATTCATCATGGTTCTGTACATCTAAAGAAACATACATGCTGCTTTTGCTAAAATTAACTTCCAAACCAGAATATTTTAAAAACACCTTTAAAATTACATGGGCAATTTGGTAAAGGAGTGAGATGTTGGAGCCCTTCTGGCATCAAATGCATGCCCTTCGACAATGTAATGAAAATTACATGGATTATCTCATATAATGCTCATTCTTTACATTTCCAATTATATTATTTTGTCTGTTCCATTTCACTTACAAACACCATGTTAGAGTATCCAAGCTTCCAATAGCAGCAATGAAACAAATGGCAAAAGATCTACTCCATGTCTTACTAATCTTACTGCACCCATTGACTACCAAGATCCTGAAAACTTCTAATTGGGCACATCTCGAAAGCTTCTCCATTATGTTTGCTTCAGAAGAAATGCAGCAGTAGCAGAAGCCATTTTCTGCACCTAAAGGTATGTTTGCACAACGTCATCTTGCACACATAATGGCACTGACTATGCAGCCTGAAGGGGGTTACCATGTGCTTATGTGTGTGAATATAAGTACAAAGACAGCAAGGGAGAGAATGGCACACTTCCATTTCATTCTAGTGAATATTAATGTTACAACTAGCTGACTATAGAATGAGTAGAAATTTTGACTCTATACATATCGTGCCTTGGGCCATAAATCAACACGTAGCAAGGCTATCTAATGTGGGAGAACTTTTGCACTTCAGATTCTACTCCCCTTACATTCTCAACAATAGCGTGAATTTTTGAAGACAGTTCTTCAGTTTGTATCTCAACATCATTTATGAAACTAAGTAGCATGTCGCGGTAAACTGAACACAATTGTTCCTGTTGCTCCAACTCTTTAGTAAGTTCTTCAATCTTCTTGTCCTTGTCACCCTGCACATGAGAAACACAATTAATCTCAAATCACATAAAAGTCTAGAAAGTGGAGCCATAATCAGGGAAGGCTCGCTTGCTCAAACCAAATAGGTCGCCAATTGGAGAGAAGCACAATTTATCTCAAATCATATATAAGTCTAGAAAGTGGAGCCATAATCAATGAAGGCCATCTTGATCACATTAAATAGGCCACCAATTGGAGAATTTAACGAACAAGACACAAAATTACGATTAAGGTTAAAATAATTGTATGCTAGAATTATCTCTACTCATTTGTTACGCTTGAGAAATATTTCACATAAACTATCAAGGAGGGATGTCATGAACAATTAAAAATTTAAAAATACGGACAAATGTTTTAAAACACATTCATATGCAAGTCTAGACGAAGAAATCATGTGAAAGGTCAAAAAACTAACCGCTGTACTAAACCCTCCGGCAGTAATAATTAATGGATGATTATGGTCCTTTTCAAATCTTGTAACAACCCATTTTCCTGACTTTTCCATTTTAACTAAGATAGTTGCTTTGCAACCTTCTCGCGCACTTGGCCGTGGCTTTTTATCTGTTCCATTTCTACTTCTCTGATTGGGAGAAAAACCCTGTTTATTACATCCTAGTCTACGAGCAAGGGTCCTCCCATCAATGCCTGATCGACGACGTTGCATAATGCGAACAACAAATCCTACACGTCGGGCATACTCTACATAAAACCTCCGGGCAGCATCTTCAGACTCGAATTCCATACCCACATATGGTTCTAGAACTGTATCCCCTTGCAATGCAGTGGTTTTTTCTTCAATGGAGTAGTCAAAACCTTCAGCTTCCTTGTCCAAATCCACTGTCATATAATCATGAGACAAGATGAGCCAAAGATGCTATTTATATCATTTTTCTTAAAAAATAACCAAAAAGATAGCCCAAACTATCTTTGTAATAACATAAATCAAGTTCTTAATATCAACATGACGTGATTCATGTAAACACTACTTGACATGCAACAATCTAATTAGGTATAACAATAAAAAGTAGATGATACTTTTAACTAAAATATGAAGCAGCGTCTAGCACAATACCAGATCTCGACATGAAATTCACTTGATCTTTAACCTAAGTGAGAGAAAAGAAAATATAAAGAAGCATATAACACATAATACAATGCCAATCAGAATATTGTATACGCTTTAATATGACATGTTTAAATCACCAACAGTTTCCTAGGGTTCCAAGGCTGGCTGTGGAGGTTAAGAAGTTTCTAATAACTATAGGGAAGAGGCAGGGTATGAATACCAGCTATGAGAAAAGAAAGGTACACAGACTGATATCTCTGGGCAAAATCATCACTAATGTTGACTAACAGACCAATTTTATTTTTCAAGACCAACTTTTGCCATTTACTCAGATTTATTCCTCCTATCCATCTGATATCATTGTCTATCAATAGGATACAACTATCAAGAAGCTTTTTTAGAAAAAGTAAATAAATTGCGTTAATAAAAAACTAGAATTTACATGGAATATACAAAATAAAACATCAAGTAAAATTTAAGACTATTAAAGTTCATTAAGACACAACATGTGTAACATGTTACAACCATGGCAACTCACTAGGAGTCACTAGAGGGACCAATTTAATTTCAAAAGTGGAGAAAGTGAAGCCTTTTTCTCTAGGTATAAGCAGCTCCCTGATACGTCTAATATTCCATTCACAGAGCTGAACTTGCCCTTGAAGACCTTCGGTTCCTCTCGCACCAATTACCATAAACTGTGCTACTAAGAACCAAGCTACACAACAATCTCTCATCTTTATGAACTATACAAAGGGAACATAGCTATTGGATTATTCCCAACAAGCCTTTGATTTGCAGATCTAGGCTACAAAGGCCAATAGCATCTCTCCAAACCCTATATGAATAAGGACAATTAAATAGAAGATGTGCATTGGTTCCTTGATCAGACAAACATAACATACAATTCAGATTAATGGTGCCTCTTGTTTTGTCAATGGTATTGAGTCTTTCTTTAATTGCAAACTACAAATTAAATGAGAATCTTGGGACAAGAAGTTTGTTCCACACAAGAGAATACCAAGTCACAGTCATTTGCCTGGTTGCTAATCATATCCATACAAGATTTGTTTGTAAATAAGCCAGAAGGATGCTTGAGCCAAATTAACTTTTCCTCCATTTGCAGGTCTGGACGAATTCGGGGGAAGCAACCTTAACAGAATTGCACACCTTTATTGTCCCAATAAATGGTTGGATGAGGTCCCTTAACTTTAGCATTTGAATTTAGCACCATGATGCATCTGTTCTTTGTTTAATTATCCACAAGCTGGACTCTCTTATATAATATTTATGAAGCCATTTCACTCAAAAGGATTCTTTATAATTTATTACTTTACAGAACCTCTTGATCATCATAACCTTGTTTACCAACTTTGCAGTTTTAATTCTCAAACCTCCTTCCCCCTTAGGCATACAAAGGTCATTTCATCTTACATTCACAAACAACTTGATAAGCAAATGGATGATAGTAAATGATTTTATTAATGTTTAGCAATAGCCTCGTAGGATCTACAAGAACCAGTGCTACCAGCCAACGATGGCCCCTCAAGCTTTCAGCTGCGATAATACAAGGTGAAAAGATCCCCTCATGTACTACCCCCTTCCCTTACATACTCTCTTCCCTACCCGATTAGCTACTCGCTCCTCTCTCCTCCAACTAATTCTAACAAACTCATAGTCTAACCGTTAGCTGACTCATCACTCACTATCTGCTCTGTCTTATTCTTTCTTCTGGTCTATGTGATCATGGGTTTGAGGCCCATGTTCTGCTCCTGCCTCCTATTCCTCCTAGAATAAGTCAATATGGGTTTATGACCCGAAGAGTTATCAATTCCGCCTCCTGCAAAATTTGCCTTGTCCTCAAGGCAGAAAGAAGGATACTGCTGCTGCAAATGTGCAGCAGGTGTCCAGGAAGCTTCCTCAATTGGTTTCCCCTTCCACAACACTAACCATCCGACAATCTGCTCTTGATTCTTCTGGACAATACGTTTAACAAGGATGGCTTCAGGGGCAGTAGGCTCGATGGAGTCTACTTCTAGGCCAGAGGGAAGAATAGGCTTGGGCAAGTGGTCTCCTACCACCTTTTTTAGCTGAGAAATGTGAAATACCGGATGAACTCGGGAAATATCCAGAAGAGCCAACTTGTAGGCAACATTCCCCACCTTAGCTAGCACTTGAAAGGGCCCATAAAACCGGGCTAAAAGCTTAGGATAGATTCGTCGTGCTACTGAAGTTTGTCTGTGGGGTCGAAGCTTGACATAGACCCAATCTCTTACCTCCAGCTGAACATCTCGGCGTTTAGTATCCGCTGCAGATTTCATGACTTGTTGAGCCCTAACAAGATGAAATTTCAGCTGCCTAAAAGCTTCATCTCTGTCAATCAGCACACCATTCATAGCATCAACCACAGACTCCCCAATAAGGAAATGAGGAATGGTAGGAGGAGGTCGACCGTACACCACCTCAAAAGGGGTTGTAGAGGTTGCGGAGTGAAAAGAGGAGTTGTACCAAAATTCGGCCCACGAAAGCCAATTTTGCCATTGCTTGGGTTGTTCAGATACAAAACATCGGAGATAGGTCTCAAGACATCTATTTACCACCTCGGATTGTCCATCCGTTTCCGGATGATAAGAGGTGCTCGTTCGGAGAACTGTGCCTTGTAACCTCCAAAGTTCCTTCCAAAAATTACTAACAAAGATAGGATCGCGGTCACTTACAATGCTCTTCGGAATGCCGTGGAGTCTAATTATCTCCTTAACAAAGCAATCAGCTACAACCTTGGCAGTAAAAGGGTGCTTGAGAGGGACAAAATGTGCATACTTTGATAACCTGTCCACTACCACCATAATGACCTCAAACCCTTGGCTTTTTGGCAACCCCGTTATGAAGTCCATCGAGATGTCCTCCCAAACTGAATTGGGAATAGGAAGAGGTTGGAGTAACCCTGCTGGAGCAAGGGTTTGATACTTGTGTCGTTGGAAAACCTCACACTCCTTCACAAATTGCAGAATCTGCTTGCACATTCCAACCCAATACAAACAACCAGCTATCCGTTTATAGGTCTTGGTAAACCCGGAGTAACCTCCAGTAGGAGTAGAATGGAATTCTTGCAAGAAATTTGGAATAAGGGAGGAGGTTTGGGACAATACTAACTTGCTGCCCTTGAACAGTAACCCTCCTGACAAGTGAAACTCCCTTTCGGATGGTGGATTAGCTTGGAAGTTCTGCAGAATTTCAGCCAGCCGTGGATCCTTTTGATACTCCTCTTGCAATTTAGCATAATCAACCCACTGAGGGGAAGAAGCAAGATAGTGAAATTCTGGTTCTCCAGTCACACGTGATAGGGCATCTGCTGCCTTGTTTTCTGGTCCCGGCTTATAAAACACTTCAAATCGGAAGCCCATCAACTTGGACAGCCAATGATATTGGTCAAGGGTATTCAACCTCTGTTGTAAGAGGTGTTTCAAGGTCTTGTGGTCGATATAAACTTTGAAGGATCTCCCCAAAAGGTAATGCCTCCAATGTTGTATGGCTAGCACCAAGACCATAATTTCCTTCTCATACACTGATTTGGTCTTGGCGGTAGAGGAAAGGGCCTTGCTAAAATAAGCAATAGGTTTATTTTCTTGCATAAGGACAGCCCCCAATCCAAAACCTGAGGCATCACACTCAACAGTAAACTCCTTAGAAAAATCTGGAAGAGTAAGGACCGGAAAAGAAGTTAGACACTTCTTTAGCTGTTCAAAGGCTTCTTGAGTTGTGGAATTCCAAGAGAAATTGTCCTTCTTGGTAAGTTCAATAAGGGGTTGAGCTATCTTTCCATAATCCTTGATAAACTTTTGATAATGCCCCGTGAGACCAAGAAACCCTATTACCCCGGTAACATTCTTAGGTATCGGCCAATCTTTAACACATTGAATCTTGGTAGGATCCATTGATACACCCTCAGCTGAAATAACATGTCCCAAATACTCGATGGACTGTTGTCCAAACACACATTTCTTCTGATTTGCAAAGAAGTGGTGTTCGGTTAACAATTGCAAGGCTTGCTCCAAATGTGTGAGGTGTTGCTGCCAACTCCCACTATAGATCAAAATGTCGTCAAAAAATACAAGCACACTCTTCCTTAGCAATGGCCTAAAAACCGAATTCATAGTAGATTGAAAGGTGGAAGGAGCATTCATAAGTCCGAAGGGCATAACTAAGTACTCATAATGGCCCTCATGAGTCCGAAAAGCTGTTTTATGAACATCTTCGGTTTTAATTTGTATTTGGTGAAAACCGGACTTCAAGTCAATCTTAGAGAAATACTTGGAACCATATAAATCATCAATAAGCTTATGGATAGTGGGAATTGGAAACTTACCAGGAATGGTCACCTTGTTTAGAGCGTGATAATCTACGCACATCCTCAAAGAATTGTCCTTCTTTTTAACTAAAATTATTGGACTGGAAAAAGGACTGGTGCTATGTTTGATTGCACCTGAGGCTAGCAATTCTCTGACTTGTTTCTCAATCTCATCCTTATGGTGGTAGGCATACCTATAAGGACGTATACTTACTGGATTGGTTCCATTATATAGAGTAATAGCATGATCATGCCCCCGCGAAGGAGGGGAGACCCTTCGGTTCCTGAAACACTGGTCGGTTGGCTTGTAACACTGAAGTTAATTCTTGCATTTGGCCTGGAGTTAAGGTGGTTCTGTTTTCTGAAACAAGCACATTAACCTCACCCTCCTGCTGTTCATTGTGAACCTCCATTGCAATGGACTGAAGTACTCCTTACAAGGCAGAAGTTGGTTGGGACTGCTTACAACCTTGCCCTCTCAAGGTAACTACCTCTTTCCCATGTTCAAACCCCTAGCTCATTGTTTTCTGCTTGAAATCTTCCCTAACTTCTCCTAAAGTCTCCAACCATTCTGCACCGAAAACCAAATCGATTCCCCCCAACTGAAGAATGTATGCATCAAGCAGTAATTCCACATTCCCTACTAGCACCACAAGTCCCTTACACCGACCTTGTGAGAAACATTTTGTTCCATTACCCAGCTTAACTCCATAGGATTCGGTTGGAGTTACATTCAGGCCTAAGGTAGCTATTAAGTCTTGCGAAAGATAATTATGGCTTGCTCCACTGTCAATGAGGAGCAAGATTGGAACTCCAGCCAACTTGCCCTCAATTTTGAGGGTTTTAGACTGGACAATCTCCCCGTATTCAGCTACTTGACAAACCATTTCCCAAGCCTCTCCTGTTTCGGTCTCCTCTCTGTCCCCGACACCTGAAGGAGGCCTATCTTCTTCGTCGTCCCCTTCCCAAATCAGAAGTCTCAAGTGTTTGTCTGGGCAAACGTGGGTAGGGCTATAATGCTGTCCACATTTAAAACATAAGCCCTTAGCCCTTCGGTCCATCAATTCCTGATAGGAGAGGTTTCGGGTCCCCTTTGGCTGGTCCTCGACGACCCTCTCTACACCAGGTCAGCGTGCATGTCCACCAGGCGGAGGCGCCGGTGTTCGGACCATGTTGGGCCGCATGCCCTCCCAGTGACGACCCCCCATGGTCGAGTTGGTGGGTCTGAACCTTGGGACGTTCCCAGGTCTCCAGCTCGCTATCGGCTTAGTGGTCGCCGGTGGAGCTAGTTTGCGCTCGATCGCGCACGCGGTGAAGATCATCTTATAGCGAGACGAAGGGTCCAAAGCCAAAACCTCTAGCCTTATGTCTTCTCGCAACCCACCTAAGAAGAGTCCCATGTACTGGTCTTCGGGAAGAGGGGGAACCTGAGCCATCAACATCTCAAAAGTTTCCACGTAGTCATCCATGGTACCCCGTTGCGTCAACACCTTCAGCTGGGAAAATGGATTCCCGATGTAATGATCTCCATACCGATCGAACAAGGCCCTCTTGAAAGTCTTCCAATCCAACTCTGGCCTTGACGCTAAGAGAACCTTAAACCAGTGCCAAGTCATACCTTCCATGCAGATTTGAGCCAGCTGTACCCGAAGCTCGGGTGGTGTGCCTTGAACTACAAAATACATTGTCGCACGTGAGACCCATCCTACCGGGTCGTCACCTTGGAATGGAGGGAGCTCTATTCTTCTGGCTCGGAGCTGATACTTTTCCGATGTCTTGGAGGTTACACCGCTTCCCCCTTCTGCCGTTTGTACCGACTTCCCACGATCGATGGAGCTGGACCCTGCCTCTGGTGATCGATGTACAGTCTGAAGTTGGAACCCCCCTTGCATCTCGGCGTGCATCGCCGCTATCGCCCTGGAAAGGTCGTCAACCCCCTTATGCAAGTTCTCCAGTTGAGCCGTATGATCCAACAGCTTCGTCTCTACCGCTAGCATTCGAGCATCCATTGCTTCCCATTTCTGTGATGCCATTCTAGTTTGCATACACCGGGACCATCTCAATGAAAGCACCAATGATAAGCAAATGGATGATAGTAAAGGATTTTATTAATGTTTAGCAATAGCCTCATAGGATCTACAAGAACCAGTGCTACCAGCCAACGATGGCCCCTCCAGCTATCAGCTGAGATAATACAAGGTGAAAAGAGCCCCTCCTGTACTACCCCCTTCCCTTACATACTCTCTTCCCTACCCGATTAGCTACTCGCTCCTCTCTCCTCCAACTAATTTTAACAAACTCATAGTCTAACCGTTAGCTGACTCATCACTCACTATCTGCTCTGTTTTATTCTTTCTTATGGAATATGTGATCATGGGTTTGAGGCCCATGTTCTGCTCCTGCCTCCTATTCCTCCTAGAATAAGTCGATATGGGTTTATGACCCGAAGAGTTATCACAACCTTAGAGGATTCATTTAGTCCAAAGAAAATTCTTGAGAAGTTTGTCAATTTCCTTACAAAGCTCCATAGGAAATGCAATGTCAGAGGACCAATAGATGGATAAGTTACTAAACACTAAAAAAATTAATTGTAACCTGCCAATAAAAGATAAGCACTTAAATGTCCAGGCCCTAATTCTTTTTTTGATCACATCCAATAACCCTTCACTATCTAAATAAGAGAGCTTCACTGAGGATATTGGAATACCTAGGTAGGTGAATTGTGGAGATTTGAGTGATAGACCTGAGATGGATGATAACAATTGGTTGAGTTCAAGGCATCCACTGACGTGATAATACAGCTCTTGTCCCTGTTAATATGAAGCCCAGAACAGGCACTTAATTCCTTCAAAGATCTCATTAAGCAAGCTACTGAGGCTTTGTCAGCCTTACAAAATAATAACAAATCATCAACAAAATCAAGATGGGTGATGTCCAACCTATTACACTTCATATGATACTTAAAGCCACAATCAACAAGTACTTTTGTCTGAATATGTGCACTTAGTACCTTAATGCATATGGTAAAAAGATAAATAGAGAGAGGATCACCTTGCCTTAGCCCTCTAGAACACTTGATAATTTTACTAACTTCCCCATTTATCAAAACATTGAATGAAGTAATAGTTTTAATCAGAAAATTGGTGATTTGCAAAATATTCGGGCTTCCTATAGGCTTAATGGGAAGAACTACCTTAAATGGTCTCAACTTGTCCGCGCATATCTCAAGGGAAAAGGGAAGCTTAGTCACCGTTTTGGAACAAAGCCGACAAAAGATAACCCAATGTTTGAAGCATGGGATGAGGAGGATTCTATGATAATGTCCTAGCTATGGGATTCCATGGATCCCATGATCAGTGACACATGTATGTTTTTGGTTACTGCAAAGGAGATTCGAGTATACGAGGTTAAGGTTAAAACTGCAGCTACTAAGCAAGGAGATAAATCTGTCACTGAGTATGCAAACTTGCTGCAGAATCTGTGGCAAGAATTTGACCATTACCGAGTTTTTGAGATAAAATGCCCTGAGGATGCTACCATCTTGAAGAACTTCATTGGAAAAGACCATGTCTATGATTTTTTGGCCAGATTGAATCCTAAATTCGATCAGGTTAGGGTCTAGATCCTTGGCAAAGAGGACACACCATCTCTAGAAGAGATAATTTCATTGATTCGAGTAGAAGAAAGCCGAATGAGTGTTATGCTTGAACCACAAACCATAGAAGGGTTAGCCTTAGTAGCAAAAACAGATCATCAATTGAAAGGAAGTAGTTATTTGTCCAAAAATCTTGGTAGAGAAAACTAGGAAAAGGAGAATAAGGACAATCTCTGGTGCACATATTGCAAGAAATCAAAGCACACAAAGGAAACTTGTTGGAAACTACATAGTAAGTCACCAAGCCAAGAACGGGCAAACCGTGGGGGACAGCAGAGGTCTTAAGCTCATATGCAAAACAGCCTAAAATTGAGGAAAATTCAACAAGAATAGTGAAGAAATTGAAAAGCTGAGAAGCTTGTTGGGGTCTATTGAACAACCTTTTAAAACTTGCTCTTTGGCTATTTCAAATAAACCTCTATTTCCTTTTTGCATGACTACCTCAGAATTTCTTATACTAACTCTTGGATAATAGACTCCAATGCCACAGACCATATGACACTCACATCTCAATTCTTCCACACATATACCCCATGCCCAAGTGACAGAAAGATTGTAGTAGCCAATGGCTCTTTAGCTACTATTGCAAAATTCAGAGCTACACACATCACACCTACCCTTATTCTTAAAAAAGTCCACCATATACCAAAACTTTCAGCTAGCCTTCTTCCCATTCAAAAACTTACCTAGGATCTTAAATGTTATGCTACTTTCTTTCCCTCTTATTGTGTTTTTTAAGATCAGGTCTCGGGGAGGAGGATTGGACTTGCTAAGGAACAAAGCAATCTTTACTACCTTGAATTTCCTAAAAAAATTTGAAGCAACTTGTCTTTGTCATTTCTTAGTTCCTCAAATAAAGATACCATTTGGCTATATCACCTGCGCCTAGGTCATCCATCTTTTAAGGTTTTAAAGGTCATGTTCCCTCGTTTGTTCCAAGAATTAGATATTTATTAATTTCATTGTGATGTTTGCGAATTGGCACAACATACTTAGGTATCTTTTCCTATTAGCAATAAAAGTTCTCATCCTTTTCATTTGATTCATAGTGACATATGGAGTCCCTCTACTACACCTAAAGTTTCTGGGGCTCGTTGGTTTGTATCCTTAATTGATGATTGCACTTGGGTTACATGGCTGTTTCTTCTTAAACAAAAATTTGTTGTTAGTCTTGTTATACCTAATTTCCACTCAATGATTCAAAACCAATTTAGGGTCAAAATAAAAAGCTTTCATACAGACAATGCTAAAGACTACTTCAACCAAACTTTGTCATCCTTCTTTTAATCACAGGGCATTATACATGACTCATCGTGTGTTAACACACCTCAGCAAAATGGGGTAATTGAAAGGAAAAATGGACACTTACACAACACCACTTGAGTCTTACTCTTTCAAGGGAATGTCCCTCAATCCTAATAGGGAGAGGCAGTTCTTACTGCCACATATGTGATAAATAGACTTCCCCCACTTGTGTTAGACAACAAAAGTCTCATAGACATTCTCAATAGTTTCTATCCACACTTCATAACATCACATGGCCATACACCTAGGGGATTTGGGTGCACTGTCTTTGTTCATGTCCATAGCCAACACAGAGACAAACTAGACCCCCGAGCCATCAAATGTGTTTTCCTCAGTTACTCACCTACTCAAAAGGGATACAAGTGTTACAATCCGTCATCTAGAAAATTTATATCTCTACAGATGTCGCCTTCACAAAAAATACACCTTTTTTCTCCAATTCCTCCCATCAGGGGGAAATTTCACTGATAGAAGATAGCACTTGTGAGTCCTTCGAACCACTTAAAACGCTTGACCTTCCTTCTCCTCTAGCTTGTATTGTTGAAACAACCAAGCCTTCTGAACCAATTACATCTGAGTTTCCCACTAATACTACTGAACCCGAGTCATCCTGTGTCCCAGCTAGTGTTACTCAAGTGTATTCAGGGAGAAAGGTCATTCCAGAACTCACACAGGTCTAAGAATCCAACTCAGACTCTGGAAATGAAATCATGGTAAGATCTAACTCACCTTTACATACTCAATTGTTTGAACTCATTGTTGTTAGGAAAGATATAAGAGAATGCACTAAGCAACCACCCTATCCTTTATCTCACAATGTCTCTCTTAACTGCCTATCACCAGCCTACCAAAAATTCATAGTGAGTTTAAACACCATTACTATCCCTAACACAGTTTTTGAGGCATTGTGAAAAAGGGAATTGAGGGATGCTATGAGGGAGGAGATGAGTGCATTAGAAAAGAACGGAACATGGAAATTGTTGATAAACCGAAAGGGAAAAGCATTGTTGACTGTCAGTGGATTTTCACCCCAAAATACAAGGCTAATGGGTCTCTTGAGAGATATAAAGCTAGATTAATAGCTAAAGGGTACACTCAAACTTACAGGATTGACCACCAGGAAACTTTTGCTCTAGTTGCAAAAATGAATACCGTGAGAATTCTATTATCATTAGTTGCCCACTTTAATGGGCATCTCTTACAATAGGATGTTAAGAATGCATTACTCCATTGAGACTTAGATGAAGAAATCTACATGAACATTCCACCAAGATTTGAGGGGGACGTCAGCAACAAAGTATGCAAATTAAGGAAGGCCCTTTATGGGTTAAAACAATCTCCTAGGGTATGGTGTGGGAGAATTTCAAAAGTCATGAGGGAGTCTAGCTATAGACAAAGCCAAGGTGACCACACTTTTTTCATTAAACATTCAGCTATAAGGGGAATTACTGCTCTTTTAGTCTAGTAAAAGAGTTTGAGATAAAGGAAGTGGGGAAACTAAAGTACTTCCTCGATATGGAGGTCGCATATTCCACAAAAGGATAGACATTTCATTAAAGAACAACTGGAAGAAGCGTTAGTATGTATGTCTTATGTTCCATCAGAACGTCAAGTAGCTGATATTCTAACGAAGGGGGCCAAACAGTTCAAGTTTCCATGATCTTGTATTCAAGCTAAGAATGGAAGATATTTATTCCTCAGCTTGAGGGGGAGTGTTGAGATATACATTGGCTGTAAATAGATTAGAAGAATTAAGTTTAAAATCCCTTGATTTAAGGGATTTAGTTAGATAGTATATCTGATCTAGTTTCCTATTTTATCTCTTGTAATTCCCTAGATAATGTTGTTCACTATCTATTCAAAAAATAGAGAATATACAAGTATTCTTTTCCACAAGAATGATCTAAGCAAAGATTGTTATTGAAATGAGCTATTCTTGAAATGAATTTTTGGAGCCATAACAAGCTGAATAAAGCCCTTTCCATTTTTTAATAACCATTGACCCTCTTGATTATTGGACCATGTAAAAAATCTTCCATTATGTCTAAGATCAATAACTTCCAAATTATAAAGACAAGTTCTAAATTCCCCACAAGGTTTCCTATAGCATCTTTCGCCTCTGTACAATTAAAGTCACCAATGATGAGCCAAGAATTATTCACTATATTCTTGTATTGTACCAAATCATTCCACAATGCAGCTCTTTAGAATGAAAAATTGGATGCATACACAAAAGTGAACCAGGCTTTTTCCGTACCTTAAATTTCAGCTAAAAGATGAACACATCAAAACACCAAAACTTTATCCGAATTATATGCTATGATAACCCTTCCTATATGGTGCCTATCATAGTTAGCAATGAGCTTCTAATGAGCCTTGAATAGTTAGACATTTCTCCCTCTTAAATTTTGTTTCCAAAAGACCAAATAAATTTAGTTGTATTGCCTTGATATAATCAGCTACCACTAATTATTTTTTGGGATCATTAAAAACCCTAGCATTCTAAGAAGCACGGACATGGCAAAATGGAGCCGTGTCCGTGTGTTCGACACGTGTCCAACACGAACATACACCGGATACGTGGTGGACACGTGTCGGACACGTGTCCTTACGTGTTGGTATCAAAAAAAAAATTTATCAACTCGGACACGTCTGGACACCGTTGAGACGGCACAGACCCAATTGGGCAGCTGCTTACTTACAAGGCTTTAGGAAATTTCATTTTCCTACACTAAATCTATGATATACTGGTTCAAGAAAAGGGGCCCAATTGGCTAATTGGAAGTCTTGAAATACATCAATCAATATATATCATATTATGAATTCTAAATTTTTTTTCTTAATTCTAAATTTTATAATATATATATATATATATATGTCGTGTTCGTGTCCACCAAATTTTAGAAGTTGGTGTGTCCTCGTGTCCGTGTCCGTGTCCGTATCCGTATCCGTGCTTCTTAGCTAGCATTCCATGCAAACATTGTCACTAGTTCTTAGAAGATTTGTTGGCTCTGTAGCTTTTCTCCTAGGTTTCTTTCTTTCAATAAATATAAAAGCTCCTTGAGTAGCATCATATGATGTTAGGATGTTGCTCCAATTAATTAGTGCCTTGAATTAAAAAATCATCAATAGGCTACATCGGATTATTCACTTGGCATTGAATGGGACAGGGAGTAGGCATATTATTTGAGCTAGGAACTTCCATCTTCTGATTAAAGTCTTCAATACTAAGGCTCGAGGAAGCATGAACCATACCTAAATGCTCAGAAACATCTATTATAGAACCTATGGATTAAACATTTTCCAATTGTATCAATTCATCATAAAAATCAATTTTGAACAACTTAGCTATTGGTAGCCATTTCTTTTCTTGATAGCCAGAGATGGCCTCCACTAGTAAGGAACTTTAATGGTGTCCACCAACTTATCCTCTGCTTTCAATCTCATCAATGGAAACTCTTCAAGTAGGTTACAATCCATGTCAACACTGATGCAGATTCTTGCATATCCTATTTGTTTTCTTGATGAAGTTACTCCATCCATGCATAATGGATTGCGTATAAAGCTTGCAAGGAGACTTAGCCCACTAGTGGACCAATGTTCCAATGAGATTTGATGAAAATTAACCCATAATGAAACATGTCTATGCTTGACAACTTTAAGTTTAATGTCAGGTTTCCACACTGGCAAACCATTCAAATGTCATAGTCCCTCTTCTATCACTTTAAATGCCTATTCCTTAGAGTTGAACATGAAAAGGAAGAGATGATCCTCACTCCTCTTGCAGTCCTCTAAGCTTTCAATGCTTCAAAGCCGAAGTTTCATTACTAAGAAGGCAAGCTTTTTTTCAGGAAAGAAACCGACTAGTGTAGGCTCCCATGAACTTGCACCTTGCTTTAAGACATCAATAGGATGAGAAACAATACCTAAACCATCCTTAATGGCCAGGGGAATGTGCTGGAGAAAAGTACAAGATGCGTCACCACGCACTTGTTTCTAGTTGAGAAGTCTCAATGAAAAATATGAGGAAGCTGGTGGTTCCAAAACTTGTGCAGTTTGGTGCGATGGAGAGGGAGCTAGGGGATGGAATGAGGGGAGTTTTTGGGATTGTGTGGGATGGGGAGAGACAAAGGGTGATGGGGAAAAATCTGCTGGGGTTATGGGGGAGGGCAATAGCCTACACAAGAGCTAGAGAAACAATAGCCATTCAAGGAAAAGGATCGAGCAGGCTGGTGCAGGAAAAAAGTAGAAAGACAAGTAGGGATGGCAATGCGTCGGGTCGACCAAGATTGGGACTGCCTAGTTCGAGCCCAGTCTAACATTCTTTCTTTTAAAAAGAATCAAAACAACATCATTTTATCATTTCCTGTAGAGCCTCGGGCTGGCCTAGCCCAAATTGTTCCATTGAGTTCAGGTCGGGCCCGGGCCCAATTGTCATCTCTAAAGACAACTTACTATAAACGGTATTAACAAGAGCAGGTATTAAAGACAAGACCTTCAATCCCCTAAATACCCTTTAGGACTTAGAGAGAGAGGGGGGGGAATGAAAGGCTAGCAAAAACAAGGTCGGAAGTGGAACAAGGAAAGCAAAGAAAAGCTAGAGCTCACATAAGGATTGAGCTGGAAAAGGATGGACAGCAAAGAAAAAGGAGCAAAACTGGTTTTGAGGGGAGTAAAAGTAGATTAAATGAAGAGGAATATGGGCAGGAAAATGTAGAAGAAAATGGGTAGAGAAATAGGGTTGGAAATGGAGTAAAGAAAGGTTTAAAAAAAACTGAACTTACACAAGGTTTGTGCTGGAAAAGAATGGACAGGACTGAAATAAGAGCAAGCAGGCTGAGGGATATAAAGATGGATGAAATTTTGGAGAAAATGGGCAGGGAAATGAAGAGGAAAATGGGCATAAAGATGAACACATGTTAGGTATTACAGAGGAGGAAGGTTAGAGAGAAGTTAGAGTCTCCCACTAACATTTTAGTTAGATATCACAACTATCAAGAAGTTGAAAAAGATAAAAACTATTTTATCGAATGTGTGTTGTGATTTCTTTGATGAGTACATACAGAATATCTAACTAACAACATAAATAACATAGGAGCCCAAAAGGAAGAAACATTACTGTGCCAATGTGATGCAGATAAAATTTTCGAGACATAGAAATCATGTGCCAAAAGTATGGAAATTGGCAGTTTACTTTTCTGGAACTTATATTGGGGCCAAAGTTGTTGCTAATAAAAGCTTTATAAATTGTTTTCAAATTCATTCAGCAAAACAATTTCTTCAATAAAAGGAAAAGGTGAAGAAGAATTATTATTTTCTTTAATTTAAATGAACTGTATTATTCCTATTAGTTTAGCTATAACATCTAAGCTGTAAGATTTACCAACTTGGATTCAACAGAAATACCTGTAACACAAACTGTTAAAACATAACATTCAACAAAAATGTCAAGTATTCATTTGATGACTACAGAACATACTCAGAAAACATCATATCAACATTATGTTATAGCTAGTGAGCCAAAAGTAAAACTTTTTCCGTCCCAAATAATTTATTAGCATCGGCCAATTAGTTGCAAGATCAAATTAACTCATCTGCAAAAAAAACTAAATTCCCCACACAGGTACCAAGAATTGAGGGTTTTCACTTCAAAACGAATACACAGAATTATTCAACTTCTACCTCACACAGTAATACCAAATCAATGGAACTCGAAAACTTTGTCAGGATCATTATTTTTGTAAAAGAAGAAGAAATAACAGAGAGACTTCACGTCCGAGAAGGTAAATTACGAGGAAATGAAGGAGGATGATGATTTATCAGGAATAGAGTGGGAAGCAAAACAAACTGAAACCGTTTGTAAAAGAAGTGATTTGGAACTTACTCGAATCAATCAAACAGACGGCTTAGACATCCACGAGTGACCGATCTTTGCGTGGTTGCGGGAGTCCTGGAGCTGCTGTACGTATCTATTCGTGTCTCTCTATTTCGAACCAGAAGCCTTTCCACCGTTGGATCAACACGATTATGGGTTATCATCTCAGATCGGCTTTGGAGTTCATTGAAATCTTCTTGTGCGTGATTTCTCTGACCCTAAATGTGGGCCTCCTCCTTTCTTTTTTATTTTGAACTTGCTGTCAATATCAGCTTTCCTTGTTAATTGTTATGATTAAATATTAAAGATAAAAGACACCGAGCTCTATTTAGTTTAGGTAATTTACATATTTTTATTTTTATTTTTAAATATTTGTCTTAAAAATTAATAGTAAAAGACACATTACATAGACTTCCCAAGAAATACACGTGCCAATTAAATAATCAAATGTTGTTTAAAGGATGATCTAATTAAACTCTTAAATACATTGTAGAATTAATTAAATCATATTCAAATTAAAATTGATTTTAAGTATATTAAAATTATTAATTTGAGTCGAGTTTAATTAATTTGAACTCAAGAGTGAAATTGAATTGTCATATCAAAAATATTTGATTAGCCGTCTGCTCTGTCATTATTTTTTTTATGAAAGTCTAAGTGTTTGCTTGTTTTTATTTTTATTATTATTTTTCTGTTTTTGTTTTTAAATTTAGTAAAAAAACTTGTCTATTAAAATTTTTTATTTTTTGATTAAAAAATTTTAGTTTTTGTGTTTGGTTATAGTTTTCAAAAATATGAAAATCATAAAAAGTAATTTTTGTTTTCTATTTTTTTCAATTAACTAAGATGTTATTGCCTCTTATGGTCTTGGATATCATGCTCCTTTGATTGATGACTACAGAAGTAAATTTTTAAGTTGCCTAGTTTCTAAAATTAAAAGGTATTTGGGAGGAAGAATAGTGGGTTGGGCTATTTATGGATGTTCAATCATGTAAAAATAAGAGACATGAACCTATTATAAATTTTTTGGTTTAATTTACAAATGACTCAATGTTTTTGAAATCTATTGACGCATCTGACCTTATTAGAAATACTGATACTTTATTTGAGATATTTGATGAAGTTGTGAATGAGGTAGAGCCTGAAAATATTGTTCAGTTCATTACTGATAATGATTTCGATTATAAAGCGACAGAAAGAAGGTTACAAAAAAAGTATAATTGTTTTTTTTTATTTTTTGTACCACACATTGTATTGACCTAATGTTGAAGAATATAGGTAAGGGTGAGCATTATTCGGGTCGGCCCGATTATCCGGCCCGGCTTGAATTAATTCGGGTAATAAAATGCTAAAATATGGGTAAATCGGGTCGAGCCGGGTATTACCCGAATTGTTTTCAATTTGGGACGGGTAACTCCGAAAAAAATTAAGCTTACCCGATTACCCTAATTAGGTTTAAAAGAATTATGAAAATACATTTCGTTATTTTTCTTGTAGAATTAACAGATTAATTATGCTAGTTAATTGAAATATTTGGTTATATTATTAGTGAATTCAACTATTTGTTTTGTTTTATGTCTCTCAAATGAGATATGAGAATGTAATTCAAGTATTTAGTTATTTTGTATAATTTTTGAAAAAGAACTAAACAAAATTTCGGATAACCCAAAATTACCCGATTTACCCGAATTACCTGATCGGGCCGGGTAAGTTCGGGTAATGAAATTTTGGGTTCGGGTCGGGTAAGATGGAAATTTTTTTGGGTAATTCGGACTTTACCCAAACAGTGAAAATTTGGCCCGATTAGCCCGAATGCTCACCCCTAAATATAGAAAATCTCAGGTATTTTCCTATTATTGATGAGACTATGCAAAAAGTTAAGAAGGTGACCAAGTTCATCCATAATCGTACATAGGTGTTGAATTTAATGAGAAAGGAATTTACCAACCGTAAAAATTTGTATCATTCTACTGTGATAAGATTTGCAATAAATTTCTTATCACTTAAGTGTTTTGTTAAGATAAAAGTGTTAAAACAAATATTTACAAGTGCTAAGTGAGTTGTATCTCAGCATGCTAGATCTAATGCTGAATTTGAGGTTTTTAGAATTATGCTGGAATATAGTGAATTTTGATCTTAAGCCTTTGGTGAGGGTGCTTTGCTTGGGTGATAGTAAAGAAAAGGCAACAATGAGTTAATTTTTTTATGTCACAGAGAGAGCGAGGAAGTAATCAAGGTCAATATGAAATATAGACCTTCTTTATACACATCGTATCTTGCGGTCATCAATAAAAGTTAGGAAAGACAACTTTCTTCTCTATTGTTTGCAACTATGACGTTTTTAAATCCTTGTATCTATTTTAGACCGAAATTTACAAAAAAATGTTGAAGTTAATAGGAGAATGTTATTCGCTGGAATTACAAAGGTTTGCAAATCGGATTTTAAGTTAATATGTAAATGTAACAGGCTGTAAACGAAACTGGAGCATATTTGAATTCATTCATTCCAAGATAAAAAAATAGATTGGAGCTCGTTCTAATTTAAAACTTCGGGAAAGTTATGTTATTATCATTAGTAATTTCGATATAGTTTATTGTGATTTTCTAATAATTAAATTTTATTATTTACTATGACTCCTAATATTATAAATAGTTCAATAAATCCAATTTACATTAATAATATCAATTTTTAGCAATATTGGGTTTATGAGAAATTGAGTTTGGTAGATGTTAATGACTTATAAGATAATCTTGGATGACAAAGCACTGACATGCTATTTGATGCATTAAATTTAAATGATGATGATAATAATGATGACGACGATGAGACTCTTCTAAATGATAAAAATTTTGTATCAAATGATGAGATTTTTTCTTTTCTTTTAATTTTACTTATATTTGGTTGTTTCCTTGTTATGAACTCGTCATAAATTGTAATAATTTAAGAGTAAAGAATATTTACTGTTTTTTATTTAATGTTTTGATATAATTATTATTTATTATATGATAAAATTTTAATAATTTTAAATACTTTGTATTGTTCTTAATTTCATATGTGTATAATGATAAATGTTTTTTCATATTAATTGTAGTTATTATTTATATAAGAAATATTTAAAAATTATTGTTATTTTATAGTAATTATAACTATTAATTTTTTTTTTTTTTAGAGATAGAGTTAATGTAAACTTATAAAATATGCAGCATAATATCACAATAGGCTATTATATAATTTTAAAAATTTTAGGGGTTATTTTTTCCGACACAAGATAGGCTATTATATAAATTTAAAAAAAAATTAGGGGTTATTTTTTCCGACACACGCAAGCGTATAAGCAATCACGCTTGATATAACTGACAAACACTAATTTAATGAAATCTAAATAGGTAAAAGCACTCGATCGATAATGATTTCAATGGGGAAACTCATCCAAATAAAGATATATAATTCAGAAAGTAACAAAGCCGATATTCTAAATCTATTTGTTTTTTTGTTTTTCTAAAAAAAAATTTTAGAAAAATGTACAAGCAAATAAATCAAGGAATATACACCAGGGAAAAGCATCCTTACAGAAAGAACACACTGAAGAGATTTGTCATCCTATCACCAAATGTCCCCACAAGAACAACTCCCGTTTTCAAAGTGGTGAAACCTTTTCCGATCCCTCAGCACTATTTTCCTGCTAGTAATCTTAGAAATGAGCTTGATCATTGTGTGACAGTCATTGCATACCTTCAAATTGTTGACAACCCTTATTGTGGTAAAGGGCTTACTGGCAACTAATCCATAGCATATCGCTAGCTTTTCACTATGAATTGACAGAGCCCATTCTTTCTCCCAGTCCTCAATATCGTGTAACACTATCTGCGTTGCCGGAGAATACCCTTCTGATGTCAATACTTTATTCAACTCCTTTAGCTTCAGGTAGATTTGTTCCTTCTGAGGGTGTCTCGTATCTCCTAAAAGGAACTCATGAATCTCATTGTTCACCTCAATGGAACTGCAGCCTGGTTCCTTCTCAATTCCGTATTCCTTCATCTTTGCTCTCACCTGAGCAGCCTGTTCCCATTTCCCCAAGGAAGAATATGCACTTGCTAGTAACACATAATTGCCTGAATCAGCATCTCCACAAGCCATCAAGTTTTCTGCAATTTGTGTTGCTAAATTAAGATTGCCATTAATCTTACAAGCATTTAAAAGAGAACTCAACATAATATGATCTGGGGCTACTTTCATCCGACTAATTAAATCAAAAGCGTCCTTAAGCTTACCCACACGACCAAGAAGATCAACCATACAACTACAATGCTCAATCTGTGGTTCAATTCCGTAAGCTCTATCCATTGAGCGAAAGATTTTATATCCCAAGTCCACTAGACCACCATGACTACAAGCGTTCAAGACACCTGTAAAAGTGACACCCGTTGGTTTAAATCCTTGCTTTAACATTCTCAAGAACAACTCTACAGCCTCGATGCTCTTTCCATGCAGGGCCAGCCCCACAATCATAGAGTTATAGGTAATTACGTTTCTCTCTTTCATCTCACTGAAAACCCTTTGAGCCTCATCAATATCCCCACACCTGGAATACATATTGATCAAAGCACCACCAACATAATGGTTGAGCACAATGTCATGCCTACCCATATAAGAATGCACCCATCTCCCAAGCTGCAAGGCCCCAAGCTGTGAACAAGCAGATAGCACAGAAACAATAGTAAATTCATTAGGTTTCGTATCTTGCCTTTGCATTTCTCTAAACGTCTCTAAAGCTCCGTTCATTTCTCCATTTCTTACCAACCCATCAATCATTACGGTCCAACTAACTGTATCTTTTTTCTTAATCGAGCTGAAAATTCTATTTGCCTCTTGAACCAAACCGCGATCAAAATAACAATCCATCATGATTGTCATTGCAACGACATCTCTTTGAGGCATTTCGTCGAGAATGCGGTTAGCATCTTCAAATTCGCCACATTTCCCATAAAACTCCAAAAGCCGGATTCTAATTGTTCTATTTGAACTGGACCCAAGTTTCAAAGCCTGGCAATGAACTTGTCTACCTTCTTCCAAACCCAGACAACGCCCACAAGCCCTTATAACCGAAGTGATAACATAGTCATCAGGTGCAATGGCGACATTCAGCATTTGACCGTATAAGTGAATCCCATCAATAAAATGCCCAGAACAAACAAAGCCATCAATGAGAACTGTGTACAGGTAGACATTGGGCCGCTGAGTGTTAGAGAAGATCTTGGAGGCATAGACAAGGGAATGGAGGTTGGAGCAGACACGAAGCAGCTCAAAAACGACGAAAGGGTCTTGGTGACTGTTGCTTCTTATGATTTTAGCATGTATGGGGGTGACTTGGTGAATGTGTTTGCAGTTTCGCAACAGAGAATTGAAGGGACACCTATCAGCAGAACCGTGGGAATATGGGGTTGAAGAAGTTGAGGGGACGGTGAAATGACCAGCTACGGATGGTATGGAATTACTCATTTGTGTCTATTTTCAACCTCAGTCTTCTCAATTACCTTAGGTTGGTGTGGGTATTGGCTGTGCATGAAGATTCATAGATACTTTAGCTCAAGTTAGAAACTGGCTTCAACAACAGGCAATCGCAGAAACTGAAGCAATTTATAAGCTAATTGGTTAGAATTTGTTCCCTCCAGCAATCTCAACTTTATTTTTTTAAAAAAAATTGAAATGCGAAAATGTTTATATATTGTCCCCTATAAAATTGCTCCAATAAAGATCATAATTTGGAAGCATTATAACTTTTCCTACTTGAATGCTGCAAATCTTCTTCCTGCTGTTTGCTTATTGTTTTTTTTTTCCCCTTCATTGGTTACTGTTCCTCAGAACAATAGCTGTACACACCACTTCAATCTGGTTGTCATTTTCCCCAAGACTGGTCCAAACACTTCTTCTGCACTTCACTACACTTCCAGGGATAGCAAGTTTGTTTTTCATCATAAATGTAAGGTTTTAAAAATCAACCACTTAGCTTCTACAGATGATCGGATGCTATTTTGTGAAGTTGACCCCTATTCTCTAAAGCTTCTATTGATAATTCTAAAAGTATTATTTGAACTATTGAGGTTAAAATATGAACAAGAGCAACTTATATGTTTCCTTTTATATTCAAAACACATAAATCCTAAGTAGCATCACAGGGTTGGCTATTCACTCCACATTCAGAAACCTTGGAGTGCCTAGAACCATCAAGAAGCCCAAAGATGCATATTGTATTCCTCGTTTGGAAAAATTCAAGGACAAAATTAATAACCAGTGGAATAGATTTTTGTCTATAATTGGTAGACTTAACTCATATCCTTAGTTTTGAGAAACCTAGGTATCATTGGTTGGCACATTTATTCATGCCTAAGAAGTCAACTAAAGAGATTTAAAAATGCATTAGGAACATCTTATGGACAGGAAAGGCTAAAGTATCCAAGGAAGCAAACATTAAATGAGAGAACTAGTGTTTGCCTAAAAAGGAAGGAGGTTTGAGATTAGTTTCAATTCAAATGATGTAGAATGTTCTCCTATCTAAAAGGATGTGAAAGATATTAATGGATAAGGAATCCCTTTGGTCGAAGTAGATCAATATACTGCCTTAAAAATACTAACCTCTGGTAGTTTAAAACTAGTAGGAAGCAATCTTGGAGTGTTATACAGATCTTGAGATTAAGGAATACAATTTACCCTTATATAATAGCTCAAGTCGGAAATAGGAATATCACCTGATCTTGGTTTGATAAATAGACCAATTTAAGCCCTCTTTATAAGAGATATGATGAGCTGATACATCTTGTTGCCAAGATCCCTACAAAGGCTATAGTTAGCACCATCATTCAGAATGACAACTGGCTAAGCAATTTTAGAAGTGCTTCTACTTTGGACATCATTGTTCCTCAATATAACCCCAATCAACATGAAGAGGATAGGATAATATAGATAGGAAAGAGACTCTTGCTTTCAGTTTTTAGACGTCATTCCCTTAAGGTTTCTTAGTATGATCTGATCTGGAAAAATACGCTTATCCTGAAGGCCTCCTTCATCAGTTGGTTAGTGGTTAAGCAAAGGCTTAGTACTAAAGATAGGTGTTTTGGGATCACTGATCCACTATGTCTTTGTAAAACCCACCCAGAAACCAAAAATCATCTCTTCTTCTAGTGTAATTATTACCTCACAATATGGTCTAAAATTCAATATACGTTGCATGTTTACTTTGAATCCATTTATTAGCTAGGAATACTTGAATAGATAAGGAGAATAGTATGAAAATTAAAGCTTGATGTCATTCTCTTCAAAATAGCTTTAACTTGCTACATATAGTCCATATGGAGGGAACACAACCTGAGGTTCCATAAAGACTCCAACAACACAACACAAAACCTGAATAAGAATGCCCTAGTTGACAAAAATCTATGCTGGATAAGGGAAATAGTAGTGGCACATGGAATGGACGTAAAGTTTAGTCTAATGGTGAAGAGCGGATAAAAATTATAACAAGGCACATATAACAATCATGACAAATTGAAGTAAGAGCTCCCTTACTCACACATAATAATTGTATAGTGTGAAGGGAATTCAGAATTATCAAGAGATGAGGTAATAAAGGACTGAATCCATAAGGATATGTTATATCCATTAGGATAAGGATTTGTTATGATTCCTATATTGATTAGGATTTGTTTCTGTTTTATT
>JAOSBP010000004.1:14126145-14138916 GCA_027563825.1 Erythroxylum mucronatum | reverse complement strand
CTTAACCAATTCTATACAATTTGTTATTATCAAAACATAAGTAGAAATCAATTTGTCAACCACCATTGGTCCAACAGAGGGTAAATAAGCGACATCATGTAACACCAAAAGATGTCCTATATTCAATTGTAGTCTAATTGTCCTAAAAATTCAACTTGGATTTTGGTATCATCTCCCATGTACACATGTTGCTCAGAACTAGTCAGCTTTCTTTGACTTATTAGTTTCTGCAAGGAATTTGTAACGTGAATTGTTGCTCCAATATCTAACCACTAAGTATTTGAAGGCACATCAGTAATATTGAACTCTAAACAAACCATTACAAGACAATTACCTTTCTTCTCCATGTAAGCTTTGAGCTTTCGACAATTAGCTTTCTTGTGCCCAAATTTTGAAGAAAGTTACACTTCCCTTTGAAAAATTTATTCTTCTGACTAACAGAAAATAAACCTGCCTGTCCAATTTTTAAGAATTGTTGTGGATTGTCACCATGGAGATACTTCTTGCCCTTCCCTTTTTCATGTCATCCTTGTCCTTTGCAAGAATAACAATCATCTCCTCAGCAGTCCATTTCTCTTTCTAAGCATTATAGCTTAATTTGATCGAATCAAATTTTGAAGGAAGTGTCTCCATCACTAACCATATCATGTAATCCTCACTAAGGTCCATATCCATAGCCTTAAGCTTATGGTAATAACCCATGAGCTTGTCAATGTGAGCTCTAATGTCACTTGCACCTTCGTAAATGGTGTGATGAAGCATGTTTAAGTACTCATTCTTCTCATTCTTTGAGAACTTCTTGTATTTTTTCTTAATGGTAGCAAGAAAATCCTTTGCACTATTATCCTCAGGAATGCTATCACGAATGGATTCATCCATGTGATACCTCATAATCATCAAACAACATCAGTTAGAGCATTCCCACTCCTTATAGGATTTCTTATCCTTCTCAGTAGCAACATCAACAGGTTTAGGTGGTGCATCAATTCTCAAGGCCATGTCCATTCGAATGACAGTCAAATTCATCATGAGAGATTAAACCCACTGCTTGTGGTTCATTTCATTCGGCGTCAAGATGACATAGACTCTCGAATTGCTTAAAGCTGAATGAGAACCAAGAGCAATAACTATGGTATGTATGTTAAAATATAATCATGCAATTTGTGCTCTTTTTCTTAAAAAATAATTGTATCATTCAAGCTAGAGTTCCCTAAACAAGTATAGAACTCATTAATAGATAAGAGCAATTTATTAAATATTACAACAAAATCATCAATGTACTATTGAAAAGATAGAAAAATTGTGCAGTTCATAATATTTCAATAAATTTTTTCACCATATTAAGCATCCTACTAAGTTGTAATTATCGACAGGATAATTAATTACCTATATGGATCTTAAAGTTATTTTAGAGGAAAAATACAAAATTTTTAAACATATATTAATATTTAAAATTTCCTTATCACAAATAGTTTCACATGCTCAATTTTATGACAGGTAAAAATAAGTATTCACTATTGTCAACAAATAATCATATTTATGTCATAATAAAATTAAAAACAATTAGAATTATCAAATAAAAATTATTGATTAATCTTGTGCATAAACATATGAAAATAGAATAAAAAAGGAGCAAAATTATGAAAAAATGGTCCAAAAATGATCCTTCACGAGCCGCCAAGTGTCATTGTACAGAATTTTTTAATTTTTAAAAATAAAAAATAAAATAATATATATTAGTTAACAGGGTCGGGACGACACCGTGTGGGTTGTCCCTGACCTTGAGTTGGGTCTGACCCACCTGTAACTTCCTCTTCGGTCAGCTATTTCCAACAAGATTTGAGGGGTTTTCTTCCAGTTTTCATGCTCTAGGATTTCCCATATCCATTTCAGCCAAAAGTGCTCCAAAACTTGAAAGTCTCTAACCCATTTTGGCCATTAACAAAAATCCCGAAAATTTTCAAAAATCTCACCCAAGAATCGTGATTCTTTTGTCCAAAACAAAGGTAAAAGCAACAACAACAACCAACAACATTTTCTACACCTCAATGCATCATTTTGAAGTCATTTATGCCAAAAACCGATTTGAAAAAAAATAGATTTATACCCAAATACAAGCCCTAAAATCAAATGATCATAAAGCTTTGATACCAATTGTTATTGATAAATGTAATTATCAATAATCACAATGTCAAGATCCACATTTTTTTATAGTATTAATTACATAATAAAATTAACATACCTCCAATATTTGATATGGAATCTTGATACATTCTTTCTATTATAGACACCATACCTATTGATATAAAAAAATCTTGTCGAAGAGAGGAAGCTTATGGTAGATGATCGTATTTTCTATTCTCACACCTACAGCTACACACCCACAATCTCACTGTATGTTATTCTTTATGACATATTCTACCCTAAGGGGTGGAAAAAGATAATTGTGTCATTTTAAGGATCTGATGAACTATAGTTTAATAGGCTAACATATAGTTATTAGGATACTACCATATGTCTCAAATGTAATTAGTAAATTATTAAACATCTCATTATAGTTATTAAACATACATTAGGCAATTTAATTAATAATTGTGAATATAGAATTAATGTTATGATTAAATTTGTTATATGGAGTCCTAAAAAGCAGAGAACCGTTAGATAAAGGAGCACATAACATCGAGAAGAAAGTCATTTTAAATCCAACATCCTGTCGATGGAGACGTTGTTACAGACAAAAACTTCTATAGCAATGAGAGCAGTGTTTTGAATATCGGTACGTACCATACCGGACCAAAACTAGTACGATACCGGGGGTCAGTTATATCGGGTTTAAATACCGGTCGATACTAGCCCGTATTAGTCGGTACCGCTGGTATTCAAAATACTGGCCAAATACTAGCCGGTATTGGAAATTTTAAAAAATAGAGGAACTTTTTTGCTGGATTTTCAAAAAATTTTAAACTCTTCTTCCTCCTTCTATTTTTCAAAATTTTTTTAATTAGTTATTTTATTTACTTCAACTTTTATAATTATTGTGAATTTTTAATTTTTGTTTTTAAATTAAAATAAATATTACTATTACTAATAATAATTATAAATTAAATAAAGCTTAAAAATAAATTATTTTTATTTAAATTTATATTAATATTTATTAATAATGTATTAATAAAAATATTTTATTTTTAAAAATAAATAATTTAAAAATTATTATTTATAAACAAATATTTATTTTATATATTTTTAATTATTAAATCAATATTTATTTGAAATTTATATATTTTAAAAATATATTTTAAATTTAATTATATTTATTAATAATTATTAAACTAATTTATAAATTATATTATTATTATTATTATTATTATTATTATGATTTTTGAAGGCATGGTTAAAAATACAGTACAACTGTACAATATGACAATCGAATATTTTGTAATTTTTAAAAAAATATGAATTATTCCATAAATTTAAAAAATTATTCGAAACGGTACCCAGTATTAACCGGTACTGGTAACTCAATCTGATACCAAATCTAGTACGGTATTCACCGCATTGAATGGGAGAGATTAAATTGAGTACTGGAACATTGTTCACTTTTATTTTTCCAAAAAAGTATATTACGTGATTTTATTTTTCCAAAAAAATATATTACGTGATTTTAAACTTTTTAGCTTCCACGTCAAATGTCTTTTTAACTGCCCCACTGGAAGCCTCGAGGCTTAGCCAGTCCAAACTGCTTCGAAGCGAAATAATTCAACATAACATTAACAAATTGGTTTGGTAAAATAGCGCACATGAGAGTTCCCCAACAAAACGCAGATCTGTACAGCCACACTCTGCACTTTCCTTTCTCTGAATTTGCAGATAAGCTACCACAAAACCTAATCCACTTCAATCCGTCATGGATTGACCTCTATCAGCCTTAATTCACACTTCTTCATCTTTCCTATCAAAACGCTAAGGTTTGCTACCTTCTTATGCTTTTCTTTTTCTCAGCTTCTTAACGTTATGTGTAGATTGGCTTTGTTTGTTTGCTTCGAAGTTCGTTCCATTTTGTTTTATTATCTCCGATTGTTGCCACTTCAGCTTAGATTTTCATACTTTTTACTGATTGCTCGCAAATGTTTGGCGGTGAAGTTGAATGGTTGATCATTAGGGATTTCCTGTGCTCTAGATAGCTAATTTACGGCCTTTTTATGAGTTCTACGTTTAATTTTGCTTTGCTGATGGGTTTCCATTAGCGTTTCTATCTTCATGGTTTTGATTTTTGTCCTGTTTTGTTTTTCTGATATCGAGTGGTATCTTGATTGAGATATTTCCCTTCAATCTTGTGAGGTCACTGGTAAGCTCTTGAGTTGGTACTGCCTAATATCTGGACTAAAAACCCTTTATGTTAGCGCACATGACGCATGCCTTAATGGTACTAAATTCTTGGTATGCAATTTATTGATGTCTTTTTGCTTTTGTTGTTTTTATATATTCATCTTATGAGTTTGGTGTTCAAGATGATTTAAACCGGACAGTTTACTAAATGAAGTTTAAAGATTGAGGAAATTGTAAAGGTTTATCCATCTGATGCTTTTTGCAGTTGGGATTTAAATGTCATTAATACGTGTAAAACCAAGTTAAAGACTGGTACTCTTTTGTAAACTTGATAAAGTATTCTCAATGGAAAATGAATTTAAAGGAAGGCCATATTTTTTTCCTTATCAGTTTCCTTACATGAATTTGTGTAAATTTCCATAAGATAACCAAAACACAACCTAATATCAAACTGACATGTGAGAGGGACCAATCAGATAAAGTATGCAATATGAGAAACTTGTTATCCAATCCTGTGTCATTGATAGCAGTGTTGAATTCTTCTCATGTGTCTCCGCAGTCTGGACTTTTAAAGTTAATTTTGGAACTTTATCCTTCCTGTTCTATTGTTTAGGTGAATGATCTAGGAAATTACTTCCTGGTATAAAATTTGAGCTCTCAATCTTGAAAATATTGGAAAGAAACTAGGAAAAGTACTTAATGTTGTGTTTTTAATGATTTTTTCTTCCATTACATTCTGATGTATTATGATTTTCAGGAATGAGCATGTGCACCGTCTCACCTATATACGAGAAATATGCTTATATTCTTAAAAAAACTTGGCCTACATTGACTTTCTTTAACTCTGATGTGCATGTCTCTAATGTGCAAGTTTTTAATATGTGCCAGCTTGTCTGCTATGGAGTATACTGAATCAGTTGCAAGCCTCATCAACTCTACATCCTCTAAGATAGAGCAACTTCAGAAAGCATTTGCTGAACTTGAAAGTCATCGGGCTGTAACACTCAACTTGAAATGGAAAGAAATTGAGGAACATTTTCATTGTCTTGAGAGGTCATTGAAGAGGCGCTTTCATGAATTGGAAGACCAAGAAAAGGATTATGAGAGAAAAACAAGAAAGGCTCAAGAAATGTTGAAAAAATGTGAAGTTTCTGTTCTGGCCAAGGAACAAGATTCATTGGAGAGACTCCAAGAGAAAAGAGATGCTGCTATGTTGGCAATTGCTATTGCTGAAAACAAGCATAGGAAGGTATCATCTGTCAAATCTGTTGATGTCACCAATGATGACCATGGTGAGTCGCCAACCATTGAATACCGAACAACTGATGCCATGGTGCGCCAAAGTAACTTGGAAGAGATCAAAGATTCTCCGGTAAATACAAACATGGAAGTGGTTTCTTACCCCCAGTTGCTTGCACTGTGTAAAGAGATGGACTCTGAAGGGCTGCACAAGTTTATATCAGATAACCGTAAAAACCTTGCTGTTCTAAAGGAGGAGATTCCATTTGCTCTAAAGACTGCTTCTAAACCTGCTGAATTGGTTTTGAACTCTTTAGACCACTTCTATCGGGTTGATGTACCAAATATTGATGGAAAGAAAGATTCTAACCTTTTGGGGCTTCGTCGAACCTGTATCATGTTGATGGAGTGCCTCAGCATTGTACTAACATATAAAGATTTAGTTTCAGTATCTGATGTCATCTCAGCAGATGTCAAGAAGCGAGCAAAGGCTATCGCAGAAGAATGGAAGCCAAAATTGGATGCTTTAGATTTGGATGCAAGCAATGGGAACTCCTTGGAGGCACATGCATTTTTACAACTCTTAGCCACTTTTGGAATTGCTTCCGATTTTGACGAAGAAGAACTATCCAGGCTAATTCCAATGGTTTCACGTCGTCGTCAAGCAGCTGAGCTTTGTCGATTCCTTGGGCTATCAGATAAAATGCCAGGTTGAGATTCATTTACTTAGGGGATGAAGATATTTGAATACTTGAAGTATCTATGCTGGAAGCGCTTTATTCTGGATGTCTCTCTTATCTCCTTTTTCATTGATGCTTCAGGTGTAATTAAATTACTGGTCAACAGTGGAAGGCAAATTGATGCTGTTAACTTGGCTTTTGCTTTTGAGTTGACTGAGCAGTTCCTACCTGTACCGTTACTGAAATCATACTTGGAGGCCAGAAAATTTTCTTCACTTGTCAAGTCTGGAAATACATCTCCTATGACTCTACAGGTTTGTATTCTTGCTCAACTACTATGAGTTGAAGAAGTATTTGAATTTCTGTGATCTCTACTTTGCAAGGATTTCCTTGCCTCTTGGCCATATGGAAACGAGTTGCTTTTTTTCCCTAACATTATTCCTACTTAAATCATTTAAAGGGGCCCACTTAGAACGTTCATAATGAGTTACTGCTTCTAAAGCATAGGATACTGGAAGTTCAGTGGAAGGAAGAAAATGCATTGAATATAGTGGCATTAACGTACAATTGAAGCTAAGTACCCAGTTCATAGATCCTAACGTGCAGTTTTTTGCACGTGCATCTTTACGTGTTTGGTACACTGGTCAAGATGCAGGAGCATATTTGAATTAATAATTTATTTTTTCTTAATTATTTAATCTTCGTAAGGTTTTTCTACTTTAGTTTTCCTTTTCAATAAGAAACTTAAGACCAAAACCATGTCGTTTTGAGAAGTGAAACCAAAATGACGATATATTGGGGAAGTCGAGCAGGCTGTGTGACTCGAGTCTGACATGGTTTCGTGTAGGGTTCGGACCGCCTACTAGGGTTGAGCTGGGCCAGGCAGGCCTGGGCCAACCCATTGCCCAACCTATTTCAATCACACTAAGGCTGACAAATACACAAAAAGATTAAAACGAGGATAAAGAGCGCAGCTAAACCCAAGCATAATGTAACCCTATGTCTAACTCTAATGATGTAGACAATCCTGAAAGTGATCAAATTTTGGCCATGGGTTTTTGTGCTGCTTCTTAAGCTTGCAAGTGCTGGAAAACTGCTTGGTTTATTATAGAACAGATTTTCTAGATTTCCCAATGAAGTTCATGTATGCACTTTGTTGTCAACATCAGAAGTTGATATAAGATGGCTATTGGTGGTATTAAGTGTTGTTTGTGTAACTATTAGTACAGACCATTAATTTAGGACTCTGATAAAGACTTTTTTTTTTTTTTTCAGAATGAGATCAATGAACGAGAGCTGACAGCCCTTAAGGCCATGATCAAGTGCATTGAAGAGCACAAACTTGAGGAGCAATATCCGGTTGACCCACTCCAGAAACGACTTCTTCAGCTCGAGAAGACGAAGGCAGACAAGAAAAGGGTAACTGAAACTGGAAAACCTCAGCCTAAAAGACCACGTGCTGGTGTAGGATGTCATCCCCTTGTCACGGGAACTGCTTCTGACAAGACATTTTATCCAAGAGTTACTGATAAGTACCCGCAGTATGTGTATGACAGACCATATGTTTATCCCGCACCTGCTAACAACCATGTTCCCCAGTTTATCAGTTCTGCTACTTACAGCTTCTCTCCCAGTTATGGCAGTTACTTTGGAAATGGCTACCAGTACCAAACCCCATATCTTCACTAGTTAGTTGAAAGGGCAACAAGGTGACTCTCATTTAACCGTTAGGTTAACCCCGCAGTTCTTTAATGTTGTACGAATGAATGTAGTATTAAACACCCCCCAAAAAAAAAAGTCTTATTAATTTTTAACCGAGTGCTCGAGAGATATTTGATCCTCTAATATGTGCACTTTGTTTTCTGTGTACACGCTGTTATGTTGATTATTTCATGTTTTGGCGTTTTCTTGTGTCTTATTGTGTCGATAGAACTTAATTTGAAAGACGATTACGTGGTGAAAACTGGAGTCTATTTAACTGTAGGATTCAAACATATGATTTGTCTCTCTGATCTATGCGCTTACTATGACAGGTGCCTTCTGCGTAAAAGCATATTTATATTGTCTAGTAATGTCCTTGGTGGTGTCATGATATCGGGAGCTGCATTGATGAAGCGCTGAAATATATTTAAATGTGAGAAATGTGAGAGTCAAAAATTTCTCATTTTTAGCAGTTTATCTCAAGATCAAATCGTTAAGGTGGGTTGTATTTCGGTCTGATTCGAGAGAAAAAGTGAACATATGTCCAACACAATTCTTTGTACCTCATACTTTGAGGTATCTTGGATTCAAATTGCTTATGTCAATTCTTGAAGTTTTAGCTCCCCGAATTCAAGTTTTGCTTTACATGTTTACCTTTTCAATATGTACTGACTTGGAATCTTTATAATATTTTTTTCAGTAAAAACTTTTATAACATAAGAACATAATTTCAGCAAACTTGAATTTTCTACGGATACAATTAACTTTTTCATTTGATGAATTATAAGTAACTTTACGGTATATTTTGTGATTGATCAACCTCCCCAAAACTTTCAATACAAGAATCATGAGACTTACTTATACGTGTACTAATCTTTGGTACCTAAAAGTATTTTCGCTAGTGGGTTTAAGAACTTTGTTGTTTTGACTCGCAATTAGGGTGAAAGTTTCAATTTTTATCTCTTTTTTGGTTGGAATTTCTGCTTGCTTAGCTCGGGTGGCTGAATTTTTCTAAAAGTTTCTTTCTTTTTAGATCACTTCTTGTAAGTGTTGACGCTCTTACATAGTTGCTTAAAGGAGTTTATTTTTATAAATTTTGCTTTTGAAGTTTAGGGTCTTTATATTTGCACAGAAAGCTTAACTTGTATCTTTTGTTACGTGGTTGTTAGGTTTTTGGTTTGTGTGATTGTCATAAAACTCTAGTAATTTGTCGGCACTACTTTTTCTACCTTGATTTGTTTCTTCTTGCTATAGTTTGTGTTTATTAGTTCTTGTCATTAGACTTTTCATTTAGAGTCGTTATAAAATCCCTTAGCTTATCACATGGCTTAGTTTTAATTGAGCTTAGAGTTATTTAGTTGAATGGGAGTTGTTGGTGTTTTAGGTCCCTGTCATTTACTTCTTCATAATTTTTTCTATCTGACTTGGGTTTAATATCCTTGTTAGTTCAGTGCTTCATAATTGTTTCCATTTGATTTGGGTTTAATATCCTTGTTGATTAAGCTCTTTTCGTTTATAATTTTTAATAGTTTGTTTGTTCTGTTTTAACTGTTCAATACTGGATTTTATCATTCTGTAGAATCCTAATTGCTAACAGTGGTTAAGATTTTGTACCTTTGAATTTTTTATTTGCTTGAGGTTATGTGTACTCGTGATTTTTAGACCCATTTTTTGTGGTGCCCTCGTTAGAATTTATTAATAATTTGTGTTTCCTCCTCTTTAGCTTGTGTTGGGCATTGGGATAGGAATGGTAGCTTTGACTATCGATGACAAAGCAAGGGTTAGTACTTTAGAGAATTTTGGCTCTAAGAGAAAAAAAGATATTGACAAATTATGGATAGGTTCTTGGAACATTAAGACTATTACATGGAAGTCTTTGGAATTAGTGGAGATTTTAGATAAATATAAAATTCACATCTAGGAGACAAAGTAAACAAGAGCTAAAGCGAAAGAAATTAATAGGTTCAAACTTTTGTGCTTAGGTGTCCTAGATGATAGAATGAGATATGTATCTTAGCTATTAAGGAATTTATAAATCATGTTATAGGAGTGAAGAAGATTAATGATAGGATTATGTCTGTAAAGATTACGATGAAAGGTGATGTTCAATGCACCTCAAGTAGGTTTGGACAAATAACTTTAAAACAAATTCTACGAAGAACTAGATGAGGTGATTCAACAAATCTCCCCTAACGAGATCAATATTCTAAGTGGAGACTTTAATGGTCGTTGACAGGTATAGTTCATACTATATTTTTCTAAAAGTTTTAATGTATTTTCAAGTTTTTCTTATATTATTATTGCATGTATAGGCTTAGAATTATGCTAGTGTTAGTGTTTGATTATGTTCCAAGTGTTTGTACGGTTTAAAGCATGAATTCAATCATAATTTTAAGTTCTTGAGATGTTAGATGTGTTTGTGAGTGTTGGAAATCAGAAAATTGAACAATGAAGAAGATAGAGGAAGCTTGAAGGAAGGCATGATCATGCACAAGGAGCACAATCATGACAGACATGAGTGGAGCTGCAAGGCTCTATATCACGATCGTGCTCCCTTGATTTAGCTAATTGTGACAGAGAGTCATGCAGAGGTTATGATCGTGATAGAGGTTTTTTAGGGATGAGTTTTTTTTCTCATGTTTTTAGGGTTCAGGGCTATTTTTGAAACTAAACAAAGTGGAGAACCTTAGACACAACCCTAGGACCTTAATGAACTATATAAGAACATGAGAAAACACAAAAAAAGAGGCAGCAACCACAAATCAAATTAGATCACAAGTGGAGAGATCAAAGAAGAGCTTCAAGAAATTCTAGCATTGCAGATTTAGGAGTCAAAAAGTTTTATTCTTTTCTTTTTACTTTCTTCATTATCCTTGATGTGTAACTGGATTTTTATGATGTATAACATATCTATGGATTTTTAATATAAATTAGGAATTATTCTAGAATTATTTTGTGACTTTATTTATTGTTGATTTTAATATATCTTTGGATATTTGTGATAATTATGCATAAACTTGATAACAAGTTGAGAGAGTGAGTCAAAAGTAATTATAATTAGGTTGTACAACGAAACTTGGGAATTTACTAAATTGAAAATTATCAAAATTAATGATCAATCGAAGAGAGATCTTGGTTGTGAATTAATTATCTAAGAGACTGTTCCAAATTTAATTGAATAAGTTAGGAGAAGTTTGTGAATCGAGAGATTGTAAATTTATAATTATCAAATTCAATTAGGGTTAATTGATTAGATCTTGTGAGAGAGTAATCAAAATCTTGGGAAATCTATTGTTGGGCCCCGATTCGTAATAAGCATGTTTAAATTATTTTGAGATTGTAGTTTGATATTTTTAAATTGGTTGAAATAAATTGAGGATTTTATTGTGTAAGTTATGATTATTAAATGAATGGATTTAGTGAAATTCGATTTGTTGAGAAATTATTATTTTGTGGTGCATTGCTAGTATTAAAAAGAATTATATGAATTGAGGATCCTATGAGTTTAGGTGATTGAGATTAAATGGGGGCTTATTTAATTAGAGCTTGTAAGGATTATAGAAATTAAATTGAAGGAATTTAGTGAAATTAGAGTGTATTTTAATAAGGTGTTAGACTTTAAATTTGAAAGAGCCCATTAGGAAGATGATATATGTTATTAAAGCTTAAGCTAAGTAAAGTGGGCTTTTAGTCTTTTATATTGTAAGTAATGGAAGAAGGATGGAAGCATGTGGGCTAGGGCCCATTTAAGTGAGTTTGTAGGAAATTAAAAGAGAAAGAAGGTAACAAAATGAAATGAGCAATTGGGCTAGGTCCATGTTATTTGCTAATAAAAGAAAAACAATGGAAACAAAATGAAGGAAGGTATGAAGTGAAGGAGGCCCACGAATTTAGGTTATTAGTTAAGTAAGCTTGTAAAGGAAGTTGAGTTTTTAAAGGAAAAGAAATAGAAGGAGTAGATGATGGTCGAAACTTCTAGTAGCTTAGTGAGGTGTCATTTGTTAGTTTAAGAAACATATTAGCTAAGTCTTTTAAGAGAAGAAACTCACGAACTCACCAAGGAGAGAAAGAAGCTCACGAAATCATCAAGGAGAAAGTAAAGATGGGGATTTCGGCAAGTGAGAAGAAGAGGTAAGTTTAGGTTTAAGTTATTTTCCTTAAGTTCTACTTGTAAGAAGCCATACGAAAATATTAAAGAAGAGGAGAGAGTGGGAGTTTCGGCCATGAGAGAAGAGAGGAAGAAAAAAAATAGTTAGGGTTCATCTTTCATGGGTTTTTCAAATGGGTTTCCAAGGATTTCAAGAAGAAGAGGGGTAAAGGAAGAGGAAGCAACTCTTGGGGAGGCAAACCAGATTTTTCGTGGGTCAACTTCAAGGTAAAGATTTCAAAATTTCATGGTTTGGTTGCTAGGTTTTGTCTTCCTTGCTTAATCATGGTAGATTGAAGAGTTAATTATGAAAGAATAAGAAAAGGACAGAAGAAGAGTTATGAAAGTGGAAGTAAAAAAATCTGATTTTTTGTGGGTTCAAATAGATAAGAAGAATTTCAAATTTTGTTGACTTTTTAGATAAGTTTTGATGTTAATGGCTTAGTTAAGGTATGGGTAAGGTTAGATGGGATTGAACTTGGATTGTTCTTTCTTTAGAAAGTTCAATTTTCATTATGTTGAATGACAGAAAAGAGAAGAAGGAGTTGTATGCTTTAGAAAAGAGGTTTAGGAGGTTTTCTTTAAAAGTAAAGTGGAAAGGAAGGGTTAATGGAGAAAGAGGAAATTCGTGGGCTGCATCTAAGCAAGTGGATTTTCGAAATTAGTTGGTTTTATAGA
>JAOSBP010000004.1:14114456-14126045 GCA_027563825.1 Erythroxylum mucronatum | reverse complement strand
GCGGTATAACCCGCAAACACACGCCGCAGTATAACCTGCAAACACCTACGGGTGGGGTGTGGGGTCCAACATCAAACTACTGGTTATGTGACTATGTGCTTGGTGTTATACGTGTTGACTTTGTAGATCCATTTGTTATGTGATTATGTATTTTTGTATGATCTTTGTTGAAATCCTTGTTAACTTTGTAAATTGTTTAAAGTGGTATTGTGAAGAGTGTTGAAAAGTGAAAATGCTTTTCGTAATATGACATTGTATGAAAATAAAAAGATTGAATGAAAATGGTTTTTCGCTTATTTCTTGTTTATTAAGTTATTACCCACGGAGCCGTCGTGCTCACCCCCCATTTTTCCCTCCTCAGGTAATGAACGAGAAACCGAGTCTTCGCATCGGGTTGAGGCAACTCCGATGCATTTTGTTCATATGTTAGATTTGAGACATCAAGGCTTTAAATAGCATTTTGAAGCTAATGAAGTACCTTGTATTTTGTTCTTTAAGATATTGATGTATTTGGACTAAAATGTCTCTAAAACATTGTATTTGCTTATTTCCATGAAAATGTAAGAGTTTTGAAGTTTGAATGTATTGTATAGATTTCCTAAGTATGTAGGGTTGTATGATGATCCTTGATAAAAAGAAAGAGTAAAGATGAGATTGTATTTCTTTATGGTTTGAAAAATGTCTATAATCCTAAGAGTGTGATGCTGCCCATTTGAGTTGTAATTGAGTTGAATTGAGTTGATCTAGTAGTTGGATGATTGAATATAAGGAAGATTGAAGTGGTTTTATGCAGGTTTGAAGTTTGGATGAATTGGATTGAAGAGTTTGGCTAGAGCATTTTTAGGAAAATTTGGGCAGCAACTTCGCTTAAGTTTTAGACCTCCTAAACGGTTGATTTGGATTAAGAGGTCTTCTGAAAGTTCGTAGAGTATGTTAAGATCTTTAAAACGGTATAAAATGGGACATTTTTCGAATTAGGATGAAAAAGTTATGAAAGTTTGAAGTTTGCTGCCCATTATGCAATTTGGTTCTCGAATTACTATTCACTGGCCATTTTAGGCTGAACCTTCGGATGGATTTTTCGCTCCTTTAGAGCGGGAATCGGATTTTTCATCCTTTATGAAAGATGTAAAGGGTCTTTTCATCTTTCCATGGAGGTATGATTTGTCACATTCGGAGTTGGGAGTAAAAAGTTATGAGGGTCGGAAGTTGGCAAATTACTGTTCATTTGGTCAAAAAATCACTATTCATTTGGTCTTTCTTTAGGCAACACTTTACAACAACTCATGACCTCTTTAATGGATAAATATGTTGTTAACATCCTTCTAGAACATTATAGAGTTTCTAAATGTACAAAATTTCGGATTTCGGGGTAAAAAAAAAGGGTTGTAAATAAGCAAAGTTGGTTTTAAGTAAACAGATAATACCATTTTTCTTATTTTCTTTGTTTCTTCTCCATTTGACCTCCGATTTGCACAAAATTTGAAGCATTGGTTAACTAGTAAAATTTTCTATCCCTTTTTGGTAAAATGAAAGTGTCGGGTTTTAGTTGGACCTTTTGGTCGATATATGTCGGTTTTGTGCAAAATTTCGTTTTTGATGATCTATAAAGATCCGATTTAGGCGTTTTTTTGTTTTCATTTGACCAAGAGACATGGAATTTCATATGAGCTTAGAAATTGGATTTAATAATGGGCCCTAAGCAAATCAATTTTATTGACGGAAATTAAGATGACTATTACAAGATTTATTCTGAGGACTTTAATTGAGTTTATAATCATGTATAAGTATGAAAGTTTTGGATTAAGTAGTTGGGTTCCAGATTCGGGCTCCAACATCTATGATCCAACATAAATTGAATAATAAGATTAAAGGAATCAAAATAAGGATAGAATAGTTCATAAATATTAAACTTTGATCACAACCTAATTTTATTAGCAGCTCACTTGATATTTGATTATTTGTTTCGTTATTTATTTTTTTCAATTTCTTTTATTTAAATTTAATTCAAATCAATTTTGTATTACCTTAGGCAAAGTTAGATTCAAATTGTATAGGTTTTTACAAATCCTCATGGAAACGATAACCTTAATAATACAAAATACGATTTGTATATTTGTGGGTATTGAGAGTTTTATTATATATAAAACTTACTCAAAAAGTTTTTGATGTTGTTGTCAGGGATTTTCGCATTAGGGTGATTTTAATTCTTTTTATTTAAGGAATTTTCATCATTCTTGTGTGCTTGCAATTGCATGAACATGAAAATTACTTAGGGTTCGAACAAGGTTGAAGAAGCTCCAACTTTTGACATCACAAGGCAAGAAAGAGAAATTCGAACAACGAAATGCCAATAAGAGATAGAATGAATGATGGCAGAAGAATTCAATCACGAAAACCAACAAAGAACCCTTATGTATTTCATGAGGTCAGGGTTTAATGAGGCACAACAAAGAATCACTCAACCACCAGTGCAAGCAACTTCATTCAAGATCAAACCATTATTGCTGAATATGTTGCAAACTAATGTGTAGTTTTATGGGGGCTAATAAAGATCTCAATGCTCATCTAGTGAATGTAATACATTATATCAGAAGATGCTATTATAATGAGGCTCTATCCCTTTACACTCAGAGATAGAACCAAAGCATGCTACCATTCACTTAACCCAGCCAGCATCACGACATATAAGCATTTGGTACAAGTTTTTCTAGATCAATACTTCCCTCTCATAAAGATAATGACTTATCAAAGAAATCATGAATTTTCAACAAAACGAGGGGTAGTTGTTATACGAAACGTGGGAGCATTACAAGGATTTGTAAAGGAGATGTCCTCATCACAACTTGTCAAAGGAATTCTTATTGTAAAATTTTTATAACGAAGTTAATCCACCCATGATGGCACCATAGATGCAGATATTGGAGGGTCCTTAATGTGACAAAATAATTGAGGAAGTAGAAGATTTGCTAGAGGAGATGAAGAATAATAACTCTCTTTGGACATCAGATTGAAGCAAATAGCAGTCAACCTTCTAGGATCACAAGATAATGATAGTTATTAATTCAGTGACATCACTATAAGCTAAAATTGTTAATTTAACAAAGCATCTAAATAGCCTGAAAGCCTCCTCTTCAACTCTATTTAAAGCAATTTAACAAGGATGCAAGTTATGTAGGCAAGATAATCATGTTACAGATGATTGCTTCTTAATGCTAAACAACAATATGGAAGAACTCAATTACATAGGCACACAGTTTGGTCAGGAGGGAACAATCCTTATTCTAACACCTATAATCTTAGGTGGAGGAACTATCTAAAATTTTCTTGATCCAACAATGCAGGAATTCAGTTGAGGAATCAAGGCCCACCTAAATTTCAACATGATAAGTCCGATATAATAGATTCTAAGATGGACAAATTTATGACTTCTAAATTTACGAGTTTAAAAGAGAAGTTCGAGCAAGTATTGAAGAACCATGTCTCTTCTATTAACAACCTGAAAGTTCAAGTGAGTTTGTGAACATACTATCTATAAGAAGTGTGGGACTCTTCTAAGTAATATTGGAGGAAATCAAAGGGAGTGAATCAAGGCGATCACACTTAAATGTGGGAAAGAGCTCAAAGAACCAGCAGAAAAACAAGTTGAACCTCGCCTTATAGAGGACCAAAAAAAGCAGAAAAAAGATAAAGGAAAGAATGAGGGCCCTCCCTATGTTGCTCCTCCACTATACCCACCTTCTTACTATCACGATGCCTTGCACCAAGATCAGCTACTTCAATTTTTCCAAAGAGTAGTTCAGTGGAAAGATGCAATCTCCAAGACATATATGTTGTGTATAATCTACTGAAGGGAAATAAGATGAACCTCCCAGCAATGATCCTATGATTTATGGTGGATAAGGGTAGTCATAAGAATATCGCTAGTGGTCTACCATATAGGCTGCTACTCTCTAAGATTTTTGCTCATTATGAAGTGTCTTTTGATATTGGTATGAACCTGCAAAGTTTCATTCATATATTTCGTATCAATTTGGATATAAGTTGAAAGATTATGTATGAGTATAGAAGAAAATAAAAAGAGTAGCAGACGTCTTCGGTCCTGCTTCACAGAAATCAGCCCCTGTCACACTTTATAATACAAATGATCTGATCCTTCAACAATTGAGGGACATGCAATACAATCAAGATCAAATGCATGAACAAATAATAAGGATGCAAGACCAATTCAATGACATGCAACTCCTTCGCAATATTATCTTTCATGATTAACATACACTAGTTATTTTTTTAGACATACTGACAATTTTTTTGTTAATGCCTAATTTTTACTCTTACATGTTTATGCATTTTTTTCTTATATCTTAATTGCTTATCTCTTTTTGATAATGACAAAGGAGGAGAGCAGAGAGAGTATATACTTCGCTAAAATACTTTGTTTATCCTGTTATTTCTAATGATATATTTCTGAAACTTTTTCCTTAAAATTCTCTTATTATGATATCATATAGGATATACTCATACTACTTATTAGTAGTAAGAAGCTCCTACTAAATCATGGTTATTAGTAAGAACTTATAAATTACAGGTATCTATCGAAACCCCTCTAAATCATTTGAATTTTTAAATGAAAGGAGCTAGTTAAGACTCAAAATGAAATGAGCCTATTAACATTTAAAACGAAAGGGGCCTGTTAACGTTCAGGACAAAAGGAGCCTTTTAACATTCACGACGAAAAGAACCTGTAAAAATTTAAGAAAAAAGAAACCTCTTGCAATATTAAAACAAAAGGAGCCTATCCTAAAAGTGAAGGAGCCTCTTGCAAATTAAATACAAAAAAGTTAAGAGAGAAAAAGTGACACAATCGATTTATATTAGTTCAGCTTATATCGAAGCCAAATCCAATTCCCAAGTATCCAACTTGATTATTTCACTATAAAACTCCAAGTACTAAATTTTGACGAGCCTCTCCAAGCTCACAAGTACATATTTTTCAAGGTTCATCAACCTTCCACACTTGTAGTTTTTAACAAGCCTCTACAAGCTCTAAAAAAAATGTATATAGGGTTTACTCAATGTAAGATTCAAGGAATAGTAATCTCTCTTGATAGAGTATTTTCACTTTCTAAGGCACAAGGAGTTTGATTAAAATATGACTTTCGAGAATATTGATGTTGCTGAAGTATTTCAAAAATCTGACATCTTCACAAATGCAGTAGCTTTTCATTAAATAGACATTTTCTTTAGCTAGTCATTGCTCCACTTATATTCTGAGTTGACTTTGGGTCTAAAAAATCTTTGATATCAATTTTGACACTTTCTCGAAGTTGATTGTCGAATTATACGATTGGCAAGATCCTTTTAGATATTGTGGAATCATTTCTAATAAATAAGGTAAGTTCATTAAGAAGGATCCTGCAAGAAAGGAAACATTCTTTTGCAAAATTATATCATTACCTATTCGAATAAATCAAATTTGAATTTTAAAATATTATATAGTTATCATCAAAATCATTAATAACAAACCTTGAGCTAACAATCTCCTCCTTTTTGATGATGAGAACTAATAAACAGAAATATTTAAAAATTCAAATGAATTAAAGAGGTTTTGAAAGATACTTGCAATTTATAAGTTCTTACTAATAAACGTAATTTAGTAGGAGCCTCTTACTACCACTAAGTAGTAGGAGCCTATTATAAATGATATTATAATAATAGAATTTCAACAGCAAAGGTTTTAGAAATATATCATCAAATTTAACAACATAAGCAAAGTATTTCAACAAAGTACATACTCTCCCCCTTTGTCATTATTAAAAAGAGATAAGTAATTAAAAAATAAGAAAAAATGAAAAAAATATGTAAGAGTAAAAATTAGGCATTAACAAAAAAAATTGTCAGTATATCCAAAAAAATAACCAGAGTATGTTAATCATGTAAGATAATAGTGTTAAGGAGTTGTATGTCATTGAATTGGTGTTGCATCCTTATTATCTATTCACGCATTTGATCTTGATTGTATCGCATGTCCCTCAGTTGTTGAAGAATCAAATCATTTGTATTATGAAGTGTGACAGGGGTCGATTTATGTGAAGTAGGACCCAAGATGTTTGCTACTCTTTCTGTTTTCTTCTCTACCCATACAATATCTTTCAGCTTATATCCTAATTGATGGGGAATAGTTGAATGAAACTTGGCAGGTTCATACCAATCCTAATTATCAAAAGACACTTCATAATGAGCAAAAATCTTAGTAAGTAACATCCCATAAGGCAGACCAACAGTGGTATTCTTATGACTTTCCTCATCCACCATAAATCGTAGCATCATTGTTGGGAGGTTAATCTTATTTCCCTTCATTAGATTATACACAACATATCTGTCTAGGAGACTGCATCTTTCCACTAAACTACTCCTTGGAAAACTTGAAGTAGCCGATATCGTTGCAAGGCATCGTGGCAGTAAGTCCAAATTTCTGCACTAAGGTCTCTCTTCATAAGTATTCTCAGTGTGCAGGCAAATAAATTCACTTCATCTCCCAAATCAAGATTGGTAATGTCTCACTTATGAAAAGGAAGGTCAGTTCTACATATGAGAATTATATTCAGTACGTTTCCCAAGATTTCCTCAGTAACTAAAATCTCACACTCACGTACCCAAGAGACGATTGCCAACTTCCCATAAATCTCATCTTTTCTCATTGTGTGTATAAAATGATCTAACTAAATCATCACACACTGTCTCATTCAAATTCAAAAAATTCTACCAACCAACAGCAAGAAAATAGAAAAGATGAGAATACCAATGTCATCGAACAGGAGAGGAGACAAAATATGTCTAGCAACCACCTTTCGTTTCTTATAGCACATTTTGAATTGTACTTCAGCTTCCATTGACTAAAACATCTTGATCGGTGCTGAAGACTCTCCTTTCTTATGTTTCTTTTATTTTGACCCCTTTACCTTCGGATTCTTCAAACAACATTTCTTCATAAGATAGTACATTTTGAATAATAGGGTCTTCAATATTCTCTTCAACCATCAGCGCTTTGCCTTTTTTTTATTTCTTCTCTTTTTCTCTTCTGAGATTTTCTTCTTCCCTTGGTTCAACGTTAAGGCTTTTTCTTTTTCAAAAACTTTTTTAGCCTACTTTGCAACACTTCCTTTGCTTCGTGGACACCTTATTAAACTAATTGCTTCTTGATATGAATCATTATCATTAACAATCAAGTGTACTTTAGGCAATTTTTTTACTTGTGGAACTAGTTAAGGAGTAGTCGATGATGGTGGTACAAAAGTTTTGAAAGACAAAGTAAAAGGAGTAGGTAGAGTGAGAGTAGGCAGTGAAGGAGAACAGAATCTTACCTTTCTTATTAGTTACCCCCCACTAAAAGATTTTTCCTCTTCTTTTTCTTTTTCTTCTTCTTTTTCTTAATCTTTTTCTTCTTCTTCTTCTTCTTCTTCTTCTTTTTCTGATAAGCTAGGGTTTGAGTCATCAAAACTTTCTTCACCTGAGTTAGAGACATATTGTTGCTTGATCGTTGGTTCATTATGTCCAAAAGATGAATCAGAATTTTATTCTTTAGGAAGAGATAACATAGCCAAAATCTTTCTCTTTCTCTCATATAGAGTCTCCTGAGTAGATGCTTTTTAAACTTGAGATCTTTTGATAGAGCTGATAGAAACAGGTTAAGTAGGGGTGTTTAGGGATCTTAGTATTGGTGATAGAGAAGATGATTCAAAAATAAGAGTTTCAGACTCTTGTTCATAGCGGAGAGTTTCGCCATGGTTGATAGTGAGAGTCGAAGTTTTCTTTTATCCCTTAGACTTTGTTCATGCCATTTCAAGTAAGTTAGTGAGATTTAGGACATTTAAGAAGAAATAGAGAGTTAGGGTGCAAAGAGGAAAAATGGCACTTCTGAGAATGACGAAGATTAGTAGAAGGAAGAAACCTTCTCAAGATATAATAAATGGTTCTTGAGCGTTGATTTTGTATGAAGATGAACAAGCGTACACGTTATTAGAGGAGGTGTGATCGTCTGCATATCTTCTATCAGTCACGTACGAAAAAAGTTTGTCCCACATTTCCTTTGTTGTAGAACAATAGGATATCTTTTCCTACTCTTCTGGAGATAGTGCACAGATCAGATAATATCTTACTTTGGCGTTTAGTTGTACATTTCTTCTATCAACATCAGTCCATACTTCTACGTCGTTAGTAGTAAGAGGTGTGACTCTAAATTTTATAGCTTGCCAGATTTTGATATCTAGAAATTAAAGATAAATAGTCATTCTTTCTTTCCAATAGGAATAGTTGTTTCCATTGAAATAAAGAGGCTTTGATACGGATTGTCCTTCAAGGCTTCTTAAATTGTTTTCCATGATCTTTCACATGCTATAAAGTACAATAAATGTGAAGATAAAAAATTTAAATCCTTCACTTTCCTCTTTATTTCCATCATAATCTGACTTCTTAAGTAAGCAGGATAAAGGATAAGAAACATCACAACTCTATACACAATATGAGGCATCCATCAACAATATTTCAAAGAGATGCAAATAGAAACACTATGTCCTATTGGTAAATTAAAAGGGAGTTTGTTTGACCTTCCTTCTATTTCATGCACTTATTTATGGCTAAAGATGGCATAATTGGAAGGTATGAATAACTTACAACTAAGTGGGACTTTTCAAAGGAGTAATAATTACTTTCACTTGCAAGTAGCGATTAAGGCTATAGATACCCTTTTCCTTGCCTATATTGCTAATTTTGTAGCCACCAAAAGGAATTGTTATGTTAAACATATTAGACCAATTAACCCACATATTTTTAGCCCTTAAAACCTAGGACAATATCGATGTTCCTTATGAAAACTCTAGCAACTAGACCATATCTTATCATATTTGACCTCCTTATTACTTCATTAATGTCCCCAGAAGCAAGGGTGAAGAAAGGATTTTATAATTAAACCAAACATAAATTAAGAATCATCAATCATTATTACTGGAGAGCAGTAATTAATTTCAGTTAAGAATTTACTTAAATCTCAATATAGATTGCACTAGGCCAAATATCTCATCCTAAGCTATTAGCACATCGTCTTGTTTCAGGAGAATGCTACTAGTATGTTTTTATAAAATGGATGTGCACTCACTAAGTAGTAGTTAATAGGGTTAAAGTAATTTATGCCTTCACATTGGAGAAATGGTAGGCAAAACAAAGAACCCTTAGTACCAATCCTATCTCCTCAACATTTAAGCTTGGCTTCACTGTCAATGCCAAGTCTTATATACCTAAATATCTTTTCAAATTGTGTCAATCTAACATCGTCAAAAGGTCCACAGAGAAATTAGAGGACAACTTAGAGAAATGATCTTTTTTATGAATGTAAGAAGTGTTCATATATGGTAGATGTTCATATGTGCCAACTCATGTGCATTGTAGCCACTAGAAATACTTACACATTACAACCTAGATACCAATCTTAGATAAGAACCAAGTTGTGCTGATTAATCAAATCAATAACGAGGAAGTGGAAGGAAAGTACGTAGGGACCTTATTCAACACCCTTCTTAAAGGGATCACCAATAACACGTTTTAGAGCATGAGTTGTTGCTTTTGCTTTCTCCACAAATTCGTCATACACATGCTCATGTATGAAACAACACAATAATATTGACCCTGCAACAGAAAAACATACACATCAAACCAAAGCTTTTACACTAAAAGGAAAACAAATGTTATACTTATCTTATTAAAAAATAGAGCAAAGTGTGTAAGCTCCACAACCTTGTCAACATCAACATCCTAAAAATTTATGAAAGGTGACTTTCCACCCAGCTCTAATGTAACTAGCTTAAGATTGCTCCTTGCATCTAATTCAAATACAATCTTACTATTTTAAGTTAAACATATGAAAGATAGTTGCAAAAGAGATAAAAGCAAGAGTAATATATTTGATTACTTTAATCTAATAGCTATTAATTGGATGAAATATTGACAAAATGTGCCACTAAAGGGATAAAAGGATATCAACTTATCTTGAAAACAATATCATCCTTAATAGTTAGTGGTTCAACAGATAGAAGTTGATAAGCTTCTCAAATTTGTTTTTTAAGAAAAGATAATGATAGCTCCTTATTTTGGTAAGGATTGACTACCATTATCATCATCATCATCATCATACCCCGAAGTCCCACACTGAAGTAGGGTCTAGGGGGTCCGATAGTAGGGCTGTTTCAATAACGATTCGGGCCCTTTCACAATTACAAAACACTTGAGTCATTTCGAAACATAAATTTATACAAATTTCTGAATGATTGAATGCTTTAGTACGCCACCCTAGTGGGGCACGGACTCGGATATCACCATCGATGTCAGGTTTGGGTCTTACGGGAGTAGGGTGCTACATTTATGTGGTATCAGAGCCCAAAAGTACTATCTTATATGGGCATTCTAAAATATGTGTCAAGTTATATGCATATGCATATTGGTCATGTCATAGCAGACAGCGGCAACTGATCCCTCAATATGAGACACATGCATGAGCATTTCCTGAAGAGTCTGGGCGGTTAGAAGCATTAAGAAAATAAAGATTTATGGACATTTTGGAAATGAGAAATGGTTTTGTATGATCGATAAAGGTTCACCCCAAAGGGGTACGTACCCTTGAGGGTGACATAGGTGTGAATAGGTATATTATTATGGATTGTAAATAAGCATATGAGTAAAAAGGAGACTAAAGTGTACAGATAGAATGAAATAAAATTATAAAGTTGTTATGATCATAAAAGTATGAAATTGGAACCAAAATGGTTATGCGAGTATTGTGCTAAGAGTTTGTAATTTAGTATAAGGAGATATGAGAGAAAATTGAGACCGAAAAAAATTCATAATGATTATGCATCGGAAATTTTGGATTGGTTGAGGATATATATATATACAGGAAAAAGAAATAGTATATGGATGGATATAACAGATAATGATTCAGTGTATCTGTATGGGTGGATGTATTATTGAATATGAAATTGATATTGCGTTCTGGTGATATGTCCTCGGAGGTGATAAAAATGTGAATACACTGCCATGGATTGTTTGAGGAAAAATCAGGATATATGTAGAAATGATGAGATTGAAGTGTATAAGCCAAGTTGATCTGACTTTGAAAGGTTGAACTTGGACTTAGAATGGTTGTGTGATTATCGATATAAGAGTTTATGGTTCAGTATGAGAATATATCTGTGGAATGGAGATTTAAGCTTCCTATGGGTTATGCCCTACCATTATAAATTGATTGAGAATATATAACTGTGAGATGAAATAAATGACCATTGGAAAATGAGATGAGGATAGTGATATACAAAAAAGTTGTTGAGTTTTGATTTGCCATTGCGAGTGCACAACTAATAGTGGGATCACCATAACAAGTGAAACTATTAAGCCTAAGTGAATAATATGCGTGGAGACGATTTAGGAAGTAATCGGTGTCTTATTGAATAAGTGCCAATCATAATTCCTATAGTTCAAAGTTCAAGATGGGTTAGAGCAAGATGTGAGAGTACTTGTAGTGATCGATTGGGGAGAAATTGA